>PVKZ01000054.1:1896435-2270012 GCA_004027375.1 Macroglossus sobrinus | reverse complement strand
GGAGGGAGGGAGGGTGGTGAGAGGAAGGGAAGAAGGGCGGGCAAGCACATACTCTGGTCTCCTCCATCATGGGGCTTCACCCTCATGAACTATTCTAAATTTAATTACTTCCCAAAGATTCCACCTGTAAACACCATCACATGGGGGTTACGGCTTCAACACAGAAATTTTTGGTAGAACACAAATGTTCAGTTCATAACACTCTCATACACTGATTCAAATTAATTTATTCAACAAACAGAAGAGCCATGTTAATTGTAAGACTGTGTGGTACTTCCTGTGGGAAGCACAGAAATGAATAAAGTATGGTTTCTGTTCTCCAGGAATTCACAGCCTAGGAGAGGTGTTCGGAGATCTGCTCCCTCTCACCCCCAGGATCTGGGGATAAAAATACAATAGCATTAACAGCATTGAGCAGTACTTCTCTGGCTCTCCTCTCTACTCATTATTGCCAAAATCCATCCTGGTGGTTTCTGGGAGTTCCCAATGGATGTATCCTGTGGTCTCATTAACAAACCCTGAAGCCAGCAGGTGGCAACACCTTTCTGCCCCGCTGGCTGGGTGTAGCCCAGGTACCACCGAGAACGCTCACCCTCGCCACCATTGCCCCCTGTGGCTGCTGAGAGGGTGCCATATGGGCACAAACACCAATGTTGCTGGTTTTGCCCGAATTCACTTTTACAGAAACTGATGTTAGTGGTGGGCACCACCCAGGCCTCCCAAAGCACCCAGCAGCCTCCCGATACCCGGAGCACCAATATCCATCATTGCCAAAACGTCCTATTCCAGAGGCCCCCTCTTTTCATGAGCACTGATATACTGTGCCCTGGAGACTCCCACTTGGTAGAGCCCCCTCTCCTGCATGGAGGAGGGAGAATTGCTCTTAGCCATTCTGTCCAACAGTGCTGGCTTGTACTCCCAACTCTTTAAAGAAATTTGGAGTGAAACAGCTTTTTGGGGGGAGGTGGTGGATTAGACTCAGAATGTCAGCTTTCACATCCCGGATCTTCCATTTACTGTATGACTTTGGGTGAGAAACTTGTCTCTGTGCCTCAGTTTCCACATCAATACCACAAGTAAGACAATGATAACTATCTCACTGATTTCTTATGAAGATGAATGATAATAATAAGGCTTAAAGAGAATTTAATGTGAAACAACTATTCTAAGAGATTTAATCTCAGCAATGACTATAATCCTTCCCTTTTTACAGATGGGGATCTAAGGCACACAGTAAATAATTTCTAACTTCAATTGCCAGAGGCTACACATTTAATAAATGGCATAGCCAGCATTTGAACCCAGGCCCTCTAGTTCCAGAGGCCATGTTCTTAGCTTCTGTGCCACACTTTCCCTCACAGGAAGCCCTATTCTAAGTGCGTTGCTTGAAATAACTCATTTTTATCCTCACACAATCCTATGACATAAGAAGTATTATTATACCCATTTTAAAGAGGTGGGAACTGAAGCAAAAAAAAAAGCAAATAGAGAGATAATGCACTTAAAGTGTGTAACACAAATTATGTATTAGCTTACTGTTTCCAGGGTTCAGATGTGCATCCTTGGGGGCTGGTTTGGGGGCACAATCTGAGATCTGCGACAAACTGTGCTACAAGCAGCTGAAACAGAGGCCGAAAGTGGTTCGTGACTCAGGAGTGACTTGGAGCACCGCCATCAAGTTGTGATTTATTGACACTTTTTAGATCCCAAAAGGGTTTTTTCAGAGTCGTCCAGAGTCATAATATCTTCATTTGAATCCTACTTCTGTCATTTATTTAGTGTTAGACAACTGGCACAAGAAACATGACCTTTTTGAAATTCCATGTCCACACCAGCGATGGAGGTAAAATAAGCCGTTGATACGCCAGGTGTGGTCCGTGGACCAGCATGATCAGCATCACCTGGAAGCTGAGTATGGATGAACAAACTCAGACTCCTCCTCAGACTTGCCAAGTTAGAAACACGTTTTTAGCAAGATCCTGAGGATTTGTGTGCACTGACACCCACATCCCATTACGCTATTAGGAGGAGGCTGATAATGACAAATCCCAAATATTGAGATAGGGTAATAGATGCATAACACATAATGATAACTGACTCCAGCTAAATGCTCAACCTGTGCTAAACTCTTAACATCCATTATCACGCTTCATTTGCATAACATCCCCTGAAGTGGTTTTTCTAACGTTGATTTTGCAAATGAGGAAACCAAGGCACAGGGAGGTTATGTGGTTTACCATGATCCCACAGCAAGTAAGTGATGGAGGCAGGTGCCTCCCGAATCTGCATCATAAACCGTGAGGCTGGCTGTTTCCAAAGCATTGTCCGTGGGTCTCCTAAAAATGCTGCCATTAATACAATAATAGCCACTTCCACTAAGCGAATCCCTACTGTGACAGAGAGTAGGCCCTGTGCATCACGTGGGTTACCTAACTCTTAACGGTCCTACGAGGAAACAGTTTTACCCCTAGACTAAAACCGTGACACTGAGATCAGAGTAGTTAAGTAACTTGCCGATAGTTGCACAGCCAGAAAGTGATAGTGGGGATTATAACCAGGCGGCCCTGCTTCAAAGCTGACGGACTCCACCCACACACCATGCTGCCTCCTTGGCTTTACATGTCCTCCTTCTGGTTTCAAATTGTGTTTCTATCATAGTCTCATAAGAGACTATGGCACAACGAGGGCCGCTGCTCCACCCACTGTCACTCTTCTCTAGCTGTGCTCCTCCCCATGAGACAAGGAGTTCTGGAGCCAAGCCTGTGTACCTTTGCCGGCCATACTCTGCATCCTCAGAATTTGCTGTCCACATGGATGCCAGTGGCTTCCAGCGTCTATGTGGGCCTCCTTCCTGGGTCCACTTTTGGGGGCATGTCAAGCAACTATCATGGCCACCCCAGGCCTGATGGATGGTTAAGAGGTAGCTGTGTGGCCTAGAGGGTCAAAGCTTTGGGTGGTGGCTGAGGTGTCTTGTGGGAAGAGAAGTGAGAAAGCCACAGGTTGGGGGCTCCTTATACCCTCTTGTTCCAGCCTACACAGGTGAGAGGTGGCCTGGTCTTAGGCTTTGCCTTCCCGCTGTATCCTGCAAATAGGTCCTATATTGACACTTAGGTCCAAAGTTGCTGGTTGAAGAGCACTTTGACTTCAGTTCCTCTTGGCTGCTGATACCCAGGGCATCAGCAAGGTGCTATGACCTCAGGAAGTGCATTGAGCCAACAGGAAGCCAAGGCTCCTGTTGACTTAGCCCTGAGCTTTAATCCTGGTCATTAAAATGATAGGAGACAAAGAGATCCCCAATTGACCATGGGTCCCCCAGTCCCAGCAGATGGGCCTGTGGGCAGAGACACACTGAGGCCAGCCCTCAGCCCCTCAGAGGCCCTGGTGAGGCAGGAAGGAGGCGAGGGCACAGCTTGTCAGGATATGTGAACAATGCCGGGTGGGCACGGGGGGGTGGCATTCAGAAAGATTATCTCACAGTTCAAACTCGTTAATGAAAGAAATAAATTAACCAAGCTCATTTTTCAGGGAATTCTTGTGTAAACTGGAAATTTTCCAGTCTGTGAGCCCTGTGCCAGGCCCTCCCATAAATCACAGCAAGTAGGCTGTCGGCTTGGCAGAGGGGGAAGGGGACTAGAGGGAGAGCAGCCAAACAGAGGGGGAGTGAGCTGCTAGCCAGGCCTAGGCAGGGAGGACCGTGCTCTCCTGGCACCTTCTCCCTCCACAAAGCACTGGGAAAAGAAAAAGGAAAAGAGAGAGTAGCTGAAACCACAGGGCTTCCTCCAACATGTCTGCAAACACTCTCAGCACTCCCACACCCCCAACCTGGGAGAAGCCCCCAAAACAGGTCATTTTTTAATTGAATATGATATTAATTACCACGTGCACCATTAACGGTTTGTGGGATTTGACTAATTAATGTAATAGTTTTTGAGTCACGCTCATTAAATATGAAAATTACGCTGGTGAAAGGTATTGGTTTCATTATCAATCTTGTATGGACAGCATGGGGGTAGGGACCAGCAGAAGGGACAGACCCCTTGCCTGTCTCTCCTGGCCATAAAGAGCTGTATCCAGGTTCCACTATTTAAGAGAGCCTGCACGGGGACCGGGGAGAGGAGGGTGGAGACGCACTTGAGGAAAGATGGAAGCAAATTCTCATCAGGCCGGACCCAGTGACCACACAGGGCTCTGAAAATCAGATCCATGGGTTCCTTTCTTTCTCAGACTTGTCCAGGTGGGAACCCACTCTTTGATTCATTCATTCATTCACTCACTCATTCATTCAAGTATGGTGCAACAGACACTGGTGCCCATCCTCAGCCCCCTCATTCTTAGCCTGCTTCTATTTCAGAGGCTGAAAAGAGAAATACTTAGATTCCCAACCTCCTTTGCAGCTAAGAATGATCATATGATACTGTTGTGACCAATAATATTTAAGGGGGGGGAGCAAGTTTAAAGGGACAGATACTCCTGGTGACACTGTTCCTTTTCTTCTATTTGGAGCTGTGGCAGCTATTATTTGAACATGAGAGAAAAGCTAAGTGACATGAAGAGATCCTGGCCCTGACACTATTGAGTCACTGAACCACTCCAGAGTCATCTGTCCCAGACTTTTTGTTCTGGGAGAAAATACCCCTCTGTTACTCTAAAACACCAGATAGTTATTTTTTCTGTTATTTGCATCTGAAAGTGTTCTTAGTAGATACACATGACAAAGGCAGTAGGCCAGGTGTTGATAAATTCAAATAAGCTTACAATTTAGTCACACAGAAAGAGCAAAAAGATGAAACATTTAAAAATACCTATCATTCAAGGTGGTCAATGCCAAGTGCCATTTGAGTGGCATTCAAAGGTCACTCTTCGGCTCAGGAGACCTATAGGGTCTTATGCTTTCTTACAGCTGGGGTGTATCCTGAACCATCAGTGCCCATGACAGGCTGGTTCTCAAATATTTAGATCACTATTCTAGATATTTCCAAAGGCAGAAATGGGAGATGGAGGAGAGGGAGTGCTTCCTCCAGTGGGTGAGGAAGTGGCAGTGAGCAAGGCCCAGAGGTGGGACAGGGAAAGTCCATTTCAGGGGACAAAAAAAAAGCCCCAACAGGTTATAGCGGAGGGAAGAGAGCACGGCATCTCTGCTCTCTGCCCTGCCTCTCCCTGTTCCTACCCCTGTGGATGAGCTGCACTGCGAAACTGATTTGCAGAAACACCAAGTGGTCGAAGAGGGCTTTGAATACAGGGTGACAGATAAACTATTTTCTTCGTACTTCATACAGGATTTGACACATACACGGTTGGCACTCGATAAATGTTAATGGAATCAACAGACACAAACCAGAGTAGTAGAAAAATCACAAAAGTTACCGTTTAATGAAATCCTGTTATGTGCCGGGCATTGTTCTGGGAATTTTACATGTTTTATTTCCTTCAATTTAACCCGATTTGAAAACCAAGTAACTATGCCCTCCTGAGCTCTGTATTCTCGAGCAAGTTCATTGACCTCTTTGAACGTCAGTTTCCTCAATAACAAAATGGTGAGAATAACATCTATTTGAAATATTTATTGTGGTGAACGATAATACCAACAATAATAGCTGATATTTATTGACTGTGTGCTGTATGTCAGATACTATGTAAAATGCCTCATGCTCACTATCTCATTTATTCCCTATAATAAGACCATGAGGTAGGTACTTTTGTGAAGTATCTTTTATAGGTTATGTAACTTGTCCAAGGCCACACAGCTGGTAATAGAAGAATGCTAGAAAAGCTGATTTATACAATGGGTGCCATGAAAAGATATAAGGAAAAGAGAAGGCATGGCACCTTTCATTAAAACGCTTAGCATGCGGCTGGGGAGACTCAAAGGCAGCAGTCAGCAAACTGGGCCAACAGGCTGGAGTGGCAGAGAGGAAGACCTTCTCAAGGGAGCGATGGGCCTCCTGTGCGCGGTAGGCTTAGATCCCAAGACAGGCAGGACTAGAACCGGCCTGGAGTGCTCAGGTCTGCATCACTCCCTCCTCTCCCACCACTACCAGGGACCGATGAAAGTCCAGAGGAATGAACGGACCTTCCCAAGCAGAAGTTGTTAGGTGTGCTCTCAGCTGCAACTGCCTGAAGGAAACCTGAACGAATAGTTGCTGCGTTCATCTCCTGTTACTGCTATAACAAACTGCCACAGCTTAGTGGCTTAAGACAACTCCTACTTATCATCTTATAGTTCTGGAGGTCAGAAGGCCCAGATGGGCCTTATCAGGCTAAAATCAGTGTCAGCAAAGCCTTGTTGCTTTCAAGAGGTTCTAGAGGAGAACCCATTTTCTTGCATTTTCCAGATTCTCAAGGCTGCTCTTATTCTTTGGCACATTCATTCCTTGAAAGGGCTTATGGCCGCCTTCCACCTTCCAAATCAGCAATGGTTACTCAGTTCTTTATCACATGGAATCACTCTAAAACTCACTCTTCTGCCTCTTTCTCCTATAATTTAAGAAACCTCATGACTACGGCATGCCACCCTGAACGCTCCCAATATCATCTGATCTCAGAAGCTAAGCAGGGTTGGGCCTGGTTAATACTTGGATGGGAGACCACCTAGAAATACCAGGTGCTATAGGCATTTAAAAAAAAAAAAAAAGAAAAGAAAAGAAACCTCATGATTACTGTAATGGTTAATTTGATGTGTCAGCTCAGCCAGGCTATTATGTCCAATTCTTTGGTAAATGTTGCTATGAAGGTACTTTTTAGATGTGATTAACATTTAAATCAGTAGACTTTGAATGAAGTGGATTACTTTCCATAATGTAGGTGGGCCTCATCCAATCAGTTGTAGGCCTTAAGAGCAAAGACTGAGATTTCCTAAAGAAGAAATTCTGCCTCAAGACTGCAACATGGAAACCTGCCTGGGTCTCCAGTCTGCAGATTTCAGACTCAAGAATGCAACATCTACTCTCCCCTGAATTTCTAGCCTGCTGGCTTGCTCTATACATTCCAAATATCCTAGCCCCCATGATCCCGTGAGCTTTTTCCTTATATACATCCTACATGGTTCTGTTTCTCTGACATTCTCAATTACTACAATTACATTGCATCCACCCAGATAATCCAGGATAATCTCCCTAAAGTCAGCTGATTAGCAACCTTAATTCCATCCCCTACCTTTACTCCCTGTTGCCATAAAACTTAATGTGTTCATAGGTTCTGGGAATTAAGAATAAACATCTTTGGGGGTGAGGGACATTATTCTTCCTGTGATAACAACATAAACAAATAGAAGTTTATTTTTCTCCCCTAATAAGAAGTCTGGAGGTGTTGAAGTCTGAAGAAGTTGAAGTTTGGAGACAGCACTCTATGATTTAGGGTCATCGTATCTTTTAATATGTTGGTTTGGGTCCTTAAGCTTACTACCTCATGCTCACAAAACGGCTGCCTCAGCTCCCACCATTATATCCTCACATTGCCATGCAAAGCAGGAAGGATAGAACAGACAGAGAAGCCCTCCCTTTTTATTTAGAACAACAAAACTTCCCTGGAGTTTTCTACAAACTTCTCTTCACATGTACTGGTGGGATCTGAGTTACATGGCCATCTCTAGCTGCAAAAGACACTGAGAGGGTGGATGTGTGGCTTTCTATCCTGTATACAGGGAGACAGGCAAAATAGAGGGAACTTTGGAATAGCTTTAGGTAGCTAGGCAGTAGGGTCTGCCACACAAGATCACACAGCTTTGCATGGCAGAACATGGTCCTTCATGTGGCTGTGGCTTCTACTCTCCTCCCTGGTCCTGTTGAAACAAGCAGATGTCTGCACAAATCAGAGCAGCTTTGTAGGAATGTGGCTCTCGCTGCTGTTTAAACTTGGGCACATCCTCATCAGTGAAGCTGGGGTGCTCTTATGATTAATACAATAAGCTGCACAGATCTGTTTGGTATCAGAACAGGTTACCTTCACCCAGAAATGAAAGACTGAGCATTGGAGGAGGTGCAGGGGGAAGAGAGGGGACCCACCCTGGGGCTCCAGCCTCCCCATCGCAGAATGTGCAGTCCCCATTCATACAGGCTGGCTTTATAAACTTTTCATTGGTACTATTGATTATTCTTGTTAATGGATTAGTGTTTGCCAAGTAATGGAGAAAGGCCCATTTGGGCTGAAAACTCCTTCAGGCTGCCAGTGGGCCTGGATCAGGGCAAGAGGGATTGCAACAGAAATAAAGAAGGCAAAGCTCCCTGGAGGAAAATTAAAGTCCCCTTCACTCTGGGCTCTCTCCTCCCAAACATGTGAAGGGAGCTGGGGACTCAGAGCAGTTAGTGGCAGTGAGTGACTGCTATGGAAGCCCTGGGGAGGGGGCAGTGCCAGCTCCATTATGTTTATTGCCCTGGCTTGGCAGGCTCTGGGCCTGCTCCCTATGGTGAGCTCAGGGAGTGGCTGAGTGCCAGGTGGGGGACCAAGGGAGGCAGCATCCATAGAGGGAATGAGGGGTGAGCAGGGAGGGGAGAGAAAGGTGGGGAAGGAAGAAGGAGGACAGTGAGAGTGTATAAAAACTAAGACCCGGCTGAAAGAGTGTTTCTTTTATTTTAAAGAAAGTATTAAGAGATGTATTTGAGAAAAACAGAGAGGGAGAACAGAAAAAGAGAGGGAAACAGAACAACAGAAAGAGAGACAGGGAATGACAGGAGGGGACAGGGTAGGGGACCAGGAATGAACGAGCGTAGACACTGGACAAAGAGAGACAGTGAGCCTCAGGGTGGGGGAATTCACTCGGGTTTTAAAAATGGCTTTGAACTTAGCCTCTCTGACCAAAAGGCCAAGTTTTTCCCTGGACCACAATCTGTGACTAGGAGATCGCAGAGGTAGGGGTTAGAGAGGGGCTTCTAAAAACCTGAAATAAAGCAGGGTCAGACAGACTTGCTGAGGGCAAAGGGGTCTGAGTGGGGGAGAACTCGGTGCCTACTGGCACTAGGATTATCCCTGATCGAACACCTTCAGTGTGTTCTCTTTAATCTTAGGATAGCAAATGCCATCTTTCATGCAACTGGCCTATCCCCTACTTCCCCAAGGTTTGGCACTGCTTAGAGGTGAAGGGTTCTGGTTCTAGAGACATGCTGTTTGGGTCCAAATCCTGGCTCTGCTATTTGAGAAAACTACTTAAATCCTTATGCCTCAGTTTCCTCTTATGGAAAACAAACGTAATAATAGTTTCCATCTTGTGGAGTTGTTACGAGTGTTCAATGAGTTGATGCATGTAAAACGCTTAGAACCTGCATCAAGTAAGTGCTCAATAAGGATTAGGCGTTGACAAGTAACTCTTTACTAACAATATCCTTTCAGTGCTGAGAAGGAAAGGTGCCCAGCTAAGAAACCACACTTCCTAGCCTCCCCCCCCCCCAGTCGGAACAGCTCCATGAGATGTTAGAGGAAGTCACTGTGTGGGGCTCCCAGGAAATCTCCTTTAAAGAGACTCACTCTTCTGGTGAGCTCATCCTGTTCCCCCTGTGTGTGATGTTGAGTTTGAAGGGAGGACACCAAATTGGAAAGAAGGTAGTGCTGAGGTTTCCTAGTGACAAGCTAGAGCCTGAGTCTGAGGGGTCAGGGGAGGCAAATGCTGGGAAGAGGCAGCAGGAAGACCCCCCACCCCAGATGCCAGGTCAGGGAAGTTCCCTGTGAGTGCTTGTGGGGTCCTGGCTTCCGTGTGCGTTCTGCAGGTCTCTGCTACTTGAGCACACTTTCTCGTAAGTGGATTTCTTGGTTGACATTGAGTCAAGGGTGTTTGCAAATGCAGAATAAGCATCTGATTCTTTAGTGGGGCTTTTGATCAGGAGCTGGGTGGAGCCCCAGAGCATAGGGAAGAGGGAGAACCCCAGCTCCTGGATCCTGGGGCCTTTGCTATGAAAGGGCCTTGTATACAAGGGCAAAACAAAGACGCTGTCATCTCTGCAGAGCGCGCCAAGGAGGAATCAAAACTTAGTAGGCTCGGGATGAAGCTATAGACCAAACTTCCTCAGAAGCACAGGTTTTCAGGATGGGGTGTCAGTGCCCAGAAGAGCCCCCGTGAGGCTATTTCTACACAGAAGGGCAACCTGAGAACTACAGTAGCAGGGTGGCTGGAGCCACATCCAGCACATTCAGTGTTTGCCTCCTCGAGTCTTCTACTCATTTGTTTAGTCATTTATTTATTCAGTTCACAACATATTTGCTGTGCCTTGCATATAATACATATTTCAGTCTAAATCATATCTTCCTCTTTCCTCTAGTGCTCAATTCTAAATTCATTGCCTCTTTCCCTTTGCTATGGGTCCTTTAATCAGCTTGCTGGTTAACATTGCTCCTCTGCTTTTTGATCTGCAGGCAGGAGGCCCAAGGGCGGCACAGAGCTAGCTGGACTACGCCCTCTTGCCTTGCTTCAAAATCATGGATGCCACCCAGTCCTGGCCTCTAAATTATCACTGCACAAGAGGTCGATTTTGCCATTTTTTCTCGAGGTCTCAAAATTTCTGCTATACTATTAGGATCTGCTCAAGTGTCTAAAGTTGATCTGATGTTGTTAAGAGCTTTCATTCATTTAACACATGCTTTATAAGTGCTGCCCACATACCAAACATTTCACTACATGTGGCTTTTCTTGCTGGGAGTTGAGCACCGGAAAATTCCTAAGAATGGCTATACTTCTGAGATATATACACAGGCAAGATCTTCAAAGTGAAAACAGAATAATGGCACCAGTGCTAGCTAGGGGCTAAGGAAAGGAAGGAGAGCAAGGCAAAGTCGGAAAGATGGAGACCCAGCTAACAGGCTTTACACCAGAGGTTGGAAAAGCTTGGCTGGAAAGGGAAAAATCAAATGGGGGGTAGTCATTTGTTGGGGGGGCATACAGAGGAGTCACAAGGTCAAGTAGTCCCCACAGGCACAGAGGAGCCAAATTCAACTGTGTGCTTATCTCAAAGAGATACCTCTCCTCTTTCACTTGCAGGAAGGAACAGGTGACCCTCATAGGCTCCAGCCAACTCCTATTCACCAAATGCACACCCAAGACCTCCAGGAAAGGCGGAAGCTGGGTCTTCATCCTCATGAATTCTGGGAGCCTCGAGTTGGGCTGGTCTCCAACATTTGGTTAAATAAAGTTTGCCCGTGGTCCCATCGCTGCTGCTGCG
Source organism: Macroglossus sobrinus (assembly GCA_004027375.1). Lineage (NCBI taxonomy): Eukaryota > Metazoa > Chordata > Mammalia > Chiroptera > Pteropodidae > Macroglossus > Macroglossus sobrinus. Next base: position 2,258,871 of record PVKZ01000054.1, on the reverse strand, counting down.
TCCCTGACTCCCTCTCCAAGGAAGGAACCTTGCTCTCCATTTGTCAATTTTAAGTGATAATTTCTATTCAATCTGATACATATTATAAGAATATAAACAAATGCCTCTCCTCTTATCAGCACCATAATCACTTTCTTTTATAGCCATCATTTATTATAGGACGACAGATGGCCAGTTCATAGAATTCCAAAGAGGCTACCCGCCGGCCAGTCACCTGGGAACACGGGCACATTTACATTTTTCCAAAACAGATGGGAAAGGGAGGGGGGAAGGAGGCAGATTCCTGTCAAAACTTTGGCTCTTTCCAAAATGTGTTTCTTTTGCTTCTCTTTTTATCCCTCTTATATTCTCACAAATGGTATTTCTTCTATCTTCTCAGCTTCTTCCAAATCTCCTCATACTCTCCCATTCATCCATTTCCCATCAGTGGTAACTGAAGCCACAAATATGGTGGCCTTGGTGGGTAGAGACAGGCTGGGCTCTCGGCAGGCCACCTTCTGGGTTCTTCTCATGTCTGTACTTCAGTATTGTAGCGTTCCCTCTGGGGTTGTTATTTGGGACTGGAACTGAGGTACGAGGCCAGAAGAGGGTGGGTCTGCTTCACAGAGGGCAGATGCTGGCGTCTGTCTTTTTCACAAAATTATGGTGCAATGGTTCTCAAACCTTGACAGAACATGAGATCATCTGAAGAGCTTTTTAAATAACATTAATGCCAGTCCACCCCACCCCTCAACACAACACCTAGAACGATTTAATCAGAAAGCCTGGGCAGGGGGCCTGGCTACGTGTGCAGGTATGGTTGAGAACCTATTGTTGCAGAATCAAAGAAATAAGAGGTTGTAAAAAGGCAAGAAATAAAGGAGCCATAGAGAAGAGAGACTATTGTGCCAGGCATTGCAAAAATTGCAAAGTGAGAAGTCAAGGATATAAAGTCCCTGCTCATAGCCCAGTGGGGTGAATGTAAGTAACTGACTGCTGCAGTAGGACATGGTAAGGGCTGTGAAGGAGGTATGTTCACCTTGAGATGGGCAAGAACACACTGGTGGAGGCCTTAGTGAGTATCTTCCTATAAAAATATGTCATCCTGAGTGAAGAAGGTAGAGAAAATAGAATATCTATATGCCCCAACATAGGGAATGATTTAAGACACAAAAGTGTAAACCATAAAGGAAATAATTTTTATATTACCCTCTGTTAAAATCAGCATCTTCTGTTCACCAGAAGATAACATCATAATAAAGAAAAGCCAAGCCACAAACTAGAAGATATTTGTAACACAGGTAACTAAGAGAGGATTAATATCTAGAGTACATAAAGAAGGCATATGAATCAACAAGAAAAAACAACCCAATAAACAACTGGGCAAAGAAACACATACTAAAAGAAACAAGAAATATTCCATAAGCATAAGAGAAAAAACAACTTAAGTCACTTATAGCCAGCAAGATGTAAATTATAACCATAATGAGGCACCATTTCACACCCACTAAATTGGCAAAAACTTAAGTCTGACAACATCAAGTATTATGAGGAGGTTGATGTGAGTGGGTGCAATCACTTTGGAAAACCCATTCAGTGATAACTACTAAGGCTGAGCACATACACACTCTACCACCAGCATTCCATCTCGGTCAGTACTGTAAAGAAACTTGCACATTTCCCCAGAGACGTGAGTAATAAGAATCTTCAGTGGATCTTGATAGTAAAAAATGGGAACAATCCAAATGTCCATCGATAGCAACATGGATAAATACGTGTCAGTATAATCGGACAATGAAAAACCACACAACTGTGAAACAAGGCAAACAATAGCCACACACATCTAAATGGAAAAAATTCAAAAGCATTATGTTCAGTCAAAACAGCAAATTGTGGAAAAATAAATTGAATATAGTTCAATGTATATAAAGTTCAAAAACATGCACAACTAAATATACTGTCCAGGGATGCATATATATGTGGTAAAACTATAAATAAAGGCAAGGAACGATTAATACAAACTTCCATAAAGTGGGTGCCATGGACTGAATATTTGCATCCCCCCAAAAAAACCATATGTTGCTATTCTAACTCTCAAGACGATGGCATTAAGAGGCAGGGTATTTGGAAGATAATTACATCATGAGGGCAGAGACCTCCTGAATAGGCGGTGTCCTCATAAAAGAGACCACAGAGAGATATCTTATCCCTTCTGCCATGTAAAGACAGAGAACCAGGAAATGAGTTTTCACCAGACACTGAATCTGCCAGAACATTGATCTTGGACTTCACAGCCTCCCAAACTGTGAGAAATAAATGTCTGTTCTTTATAAGCTACTCGGTCTATATTATTTTGTTATAGAAGCCAGAATGGACTAGGAGAGTGGAGATGGCATTGGGAATTTTATACACACATGGGAGTTGCAAAGATAATAGTGATTCTATTCTATAAGATAGGTACACAGGCGTTCATTTTATTATTATTCTTTAAACACTTTTATACGTATGATATATTTCACAAGGAAAAGAATTCTAATGAAAACAAAAGGAGTATCATGAACCTTATCCCAAAGTTCATCCAAGAAAGTGGTCCAGTTTGACCTATTTTTCTTCCACAGGAAACATCCATCCTTCTTTAGCTTATCAAAATAGCTTAATGAACCTAAATTAAACATCGAGTGGACATTGTGGCCAATTTCCAGGGGAAAGGCAGGGCTCTGGGGTTTGGAAAAGGCCCCTCTAGACCATCTATACATCAGTCAGAGGGCCAATTAGCACTGACCCCTTGAAAATTCCTGGACTAGGTGCCTGGGGAAAGTTGATGGCCAGCCCTTGCCCCTATACATATTACCATATAATGATGAGTCAGGACACGTGGCTGTTCAAAATAGTCATTAAAGTAAAAACCAATGAGTAACAAATACATTGTGCTCTGCAAATGTGTATGGAAGTGGGGTGGGGGTGGGGAGCGGAGGGTGTACATGGGCTGATGGTCTGGAAGTTGGAAGAAGTCCCGGGATGCTGACTGTGAGACTAATTCCCTGGGCCACAATTTCTTCATCTATCATGTGCACAGAACAGATGAGGGCTACCCTGAATGTTCCTTCCAACTCTAGACTTTTTGGTTCTATGCAATTCGAAGCTAAATACCCCAAAAACAGATTTAGTAAATTATTTGTTTACACCTAGGCTGAAAGTTGTATTCTCAACCTAATTGCATCCATTGCATGATTTTGGATGGACAGAAATGTGAAGAGAAAGTCAGCATGCCCCCAACATGCCAGTATCTGAGATGGATATTGGCTAAGACCAGAGGGATGAAGTTTTCAAGAGATGGACTGAGAAGTACCGCAGATGTAGACAGTTTGTGGGAAACGTAGGAAGTGGGTCTCCGCACTGAAATTAGGGTATGAGGGTTTACCAAGGTGGGGACATATGATGTTTAGGAAGCTCCCTGACTAAGGGTCCTTCACAGTCCTGAGCAGACCTTCAATTCCAGGATTCTTGATCCAATAGCTACTAAAAGAGTATTTCAAGAAAAGGGGCTAGGTCTTGAGGAAGGTGATTCTTGCTGCCAAGTACAGGATAGAGCTGAATAGAAGATGATGGGAAAATGGAAGCCATAACAAAGGCCAGCAGGAATAGCTGGTGTGGTGGCCTTGGAGAGAAGAAGGTGGCCAATCTCAGAGCCACCATGAATGAGGCCTCTCCAGGATACAACCTGGTCTTGTTCACCACCCTACACATAATCCACTGCCTGGCATATGGTCAGTGCTCAACAAATAGTTATTGGATGAATACAATAATGAGAGTAGCTTATGTATATTAAGAGTTTATTCTTAAACACCAGATGAAATCCTTTGCGATGGCCTGAGAGTTCCATGCTATTCTTAAAACCGTTTCACAGAGGAGGCAATTGAAGTACACAGTGTTGTTGGAAGCAGAGCTGGCTGTGACCTTGTGGTCTGACTCTGGAACCTGCTCACTCACCCTGCTCTGTTCTTGTCAGAATCCCTATATTGACTCTGGAAGGTCGTTGTAAGGTGAGAACATACTCTAATTACCATTTGATAGATGGAAAAACTGAGATGCACGCTGAGTGATTGGCTTATGATCACACAGCTAGTTATTGACAGAGAGAAGAACTACCCATAAGATTTTGATTCTTCTCTTCCTGTTCCACTGGGTTGCTGGGTGGGAGATACACCTAGTGGGCTCAGGAAAGCTTAGAGACGCCTCATTCAAGAGCATTGCTCTGATGGCATCTACAGTAAGAAAGGGAAGGATGTAGAAGCAGCCTTGCTGCTCTTGCCCTGGGATCCACAAGGGGTTAGGCCCTTACTGCTCATTTAAAAACCCCAGCAGCTCCAGAATCATGTATGTTCACCCCCATTTACAAGGGAAGAACCCAAGGCAGAGACAAGCTTGCAGCTGGTTTGGGCACTGGCATTTGTGTTTGACTTTGGAGTCCGTGTCCTCTGTGACACCTCTTTTACCCGCAGGTTCCACATCATGGGTGGGCGGTGGGGCTGGGGGATGTTAGGCTGGCAGAACTCCTTTGCACACCTGCAACACCGGTTTGTTTTCCCTGTTTTGCATGGTGCATTTAGTTTTAGAAAAGTGTCATTTAGGGAGTGGTGAGCAGGAGGAAAGCAGAACATCTGGGTTCACACGCCCCAGTCCCACAGTGTTGACTCGAGAAAAATCTGGCGGCATATCCTCTGCTGTCCCAGGCTCCCTAGACATTGCCTAGAGGGTGAAAGGTAAGTGATGAGATGACTGCTCTGGGTGCCACTGGATGAGGGAAACTGTTTGAGAGGTAGCATAGCGCTCTGGGCAAAACTGAGTTCTCTGAATATTTTCCTCCAATTTTTCTATCCCTGTTTCTAGGCTCATTTTCTTTTTCTGGCCCTATCGCTCTCATCCCTTCATGCCAACCTCAGTTTTGTCCTACTCCAGTCATCTCAGCCGTGTTCTGGAAAATGATGAGTTTTAATCTCCATATTGGTACAATGAGGGGGTTTGGACCCTGGCTGGCTCTGACATTCTGTGTCTCAGCCCAGGAACTGTACCCAGGAGCCAGAGGCCTGGGTCCAAGCACCCTGACTGGCTGCGTGACCCAGTATGAGTTAGCTACTCACACTCCTAAGCTCAGGCTAGCTAGGTATAAAATGTAGATACTACTAACACTTTTTTCTGTGAGCGAATAAGAGAGTGAATGACATACAAGATGTCACCTGCTTGCCCAGGGCTGGCAGAGCCTAAGTGCTCTCTAAATGCTGCTCAGTGCTAGAAAGAGCCCTCACACTAAGGGGTGTGAAGCCTAAGGAGTGACTTCTTCCAGGGCTGTTTAGACTGAAATACAAAATTTCAACTGTAGAATTTCAGGCATCAGTAGGCTCATAAGTAAGAGGCAAGGCGATTAACACCAAACAAACAATACAATTTAAAAATGAGCAGAGGACCTGTGGATCCCAGAGCAAGACATTTCTCCAAAAAGGACATATAGAGATCCAATAGACATATGAAACAATGCTTAATGTCACTAATCATCAGAGAAATGCAAATTAAAACCACAATGAGATATCGCTTCACACCTGTCAGAAGGGCTATCATCAAAAAATTGACAAACAAGTGTTGGCAAGGATGTGGATTAGAAGGGATCCTTGTGCACTGCTGGTGGGATTGCAAATTGATGTAGTTACTATGGGAAACAGTATGGAGGTTCCTCAAAAAAAATTAACCTACTTCTCTTTTAGAAAAAAAAGTATAGCTCACTGCAAACACTAATTTAATTTTACATGAACATACTCTTTGAAGCTGAAGCAAATCTGATTGGTTTTCAATGTGCAAATAAAAGATAAAAACTGTCCTTGGAGATATTTCTAAACAGAACTTGTCTCTAATCCTAATGTAATAGAAATGTATATGATGATCAGTATTTAATAATTTTTTCTCATGTGGTACATTTCAAAGCTTAGAACAACACAAAGTGGAAGATCTAGGATTTGAAATTTTCAGCAATCAAAAATCACTATATTTTGTAAATGGAAACGCCATTACTAAAACAGAATGCTATAAGTAGAATGGTGTCATTTGTTTCAAATGACTAGAGCGACGCAAAAATAATAATAAAAGTGAGATATTTCAGGGTAAACTTTGGGGGGAAGGTTAGGACTGTAATCTGCAAGTCATCTCAGAGTAGACACTGCAGCTACAAGCACCGCTGGTGAGTATTCTCGTGGCAAATGGGAAATGGGTTAAAAATAGAACCCAGCAATTCTACTTCTGGGTATTTATCCAGAGGAATTCAAAACACTAATTTGAAAAGATATATGCACCCTTATATTCACTGTGGCATTATTTACAATAGCCAAGATATGGAATCAACCTAAGTACCCATCAACAGACAATTGGATAAAGAAATGTGGTACATATATACAATAGAATATTACTTGGCCATAAAAAAGAATGAAATCTTACTATTTGCGACAACACGAATGGGCCTAGAGGGTATTATGATAAGTGAAATAAGTCAGACAGAGAGAAACAAATAGGATGCAATCTTGCTTATTCGTTGGATCTAAAGAACAAAAGAAAAGAATGAACAAAACAGAAACAACTCATAGATACATAGAAAAAACCGATGGTTGCCGGATGGGAGTAGGGTTGGGGTGGGGCTGGGTGAAAAAGGTGAAAGAGATTAAGAAGTATAAATTGGAAGCTACAAAACAGTCACGGGGATGCAGACTACAGCATAAGAAAGATAGTCAATAATATCGTAATAAATATGTATGGTGCCAGGTGAGTACTAGACTAATCAGTGGATCACTCTGTAAATTATATAAATGTCTAAGCACTATGTTGTACACCTGAAACTAATTTAAAATAATATTGAATGTCAGCTCTGATTGAAAAATAAAAACAAAGAGGCAAAGAGAGATTTTTGGTGCTGCTCTTTCATCCTACTGAGCAGCCCTGACTGGTAACTATTATAATAACAATGGGTAGCATTTAGGAAGCATTTCCTATCTGCCAGTCACTGTTCGAGTCAAGGCTCATCTAGCTTCAGCTCATGGGCAAATGGGGCCTCTCACTTATTTTTGTAATTCAAGTTTTACTAGAATGCAGACACTCCCATTTGTTTACAAACTGTCTACAATGGCTTTCCCACTACATTGGCAGAGTTCAGCCGGCTGCTACTGAGGCTGTCTGGCCTACAAAGCCTACAAAGCCTGTGATCTGGCCCTTCACAGAAAAAGTTTGCCAACTGCTGTTCTAAGTACCTGGCACACTTCATTTAATATAATCCTTACATATTCCTAGAAATAAGTGCTAGTGCTGTTCCCTTTTAATAGATGAAAAAACTAAAGTCAGAGAGGCAAAATAACTAGCAATTCAAATCTATGCAGATGCAGAATCTGGGATCGTCCCAGCTCCACTGGGTAGGGATTCTTTCCCTGATACGGTTGCCAAACTTAACAAATAAAAATATAGGAGACGAGTTAAATTTGAACTTCGGATAAACAACAAATAAAATGTTTCGTATAACTATGTTCCATGAGGTATTTGGGATATACCATACTTAAAATATCCACTGTCTACCTGAAATTCTAATTTAACTGGGCATTCTCTGTTCAACTGGCAATCTCATCGAGGACCCTAGGAAGAAAGAGAGCTCAGCAGGCACGTGGTCACAGCAGGCCCCCGGAAGAAGCCAGGGTCCCCAGGGCCTGTTCCTGGGAAGGTCTCTTCCTGCTGCCAGATCTCTTCCTGAAAGGCTCAGGGATGGGTCCTTCTATGCATCTCAATCCCTTCAAAAGATGACTAGATGACTTCCACACAGTTCTCTAGGGGTAGGGTGGGAGGGACCTTGAGGCCCACTGCCATGGGCCCTGAAGAGGGGAGAGCAAAGCTCAGGGGAAAGCAGGAAGCTCCTCTCCCCAGTCCAGAGCCAAGTGCCTGCCTCCCTTCTCTCAGCATCTTCTGGCATCTTCCTCTCCTTTCTCCTGTCCTCCTGGTCAAAAGCCCCCTTTCTCCTTGAGATTACACAAGAGTTTAAGAAAGAGGGAAAAAATAAGGCAAGCCAGAGTGGCAGCAATTCAGGGCCAGAAGGGAGTAGGGATGATAGTGGCAAGAAAGAGGGAAAGTAGGAGAGGAAGGTGAAGAGAGAGAGAGAGAGAGAGAGAGAGAGAGAGAGAGAGAGAGAGAGAGAAAGAGAGAGAGAGATGAGAGGTGGGGGATGGAGAGGGCCATCTAATTTTTAATAGACTGAGACATAAATGCAACATGATTCACTTTGAACAGGCCACCTGGATTAGATGGAAGTTAATTAAAACAATCCTTCATTTCTCAGCGTTTAAAACTTCTTAAGTCTCACTTGGGGAAGGGTGCGGCAGGACTTTTTATTACTCTTAGATGGTGTTCAGAAGGCCCATAAATACATCTCCTCTTCCTGTGATCCCATTAATCTTGCCGCCTCTCCTGCTCCTCTCTGCCAACAATCAGATCCCAGTAAACAACCTCAAGTGAAATTTGCAACTGTCAGATAAACATTAAAAATGCTTCTCTTGTCCTTTCCCATTGATAGTCCCATTAATATTGTAATGGAACAAAAAGTTATGAAAATGAATGCATGCTGGTTTTGGAAATGAATGATGCTGGCCGCTGCTGGGATATAGACACACATGCATATGGATGGGCTCAGAAGATCATAGATGCTGCCCACATCAACAGCAGGCTGCATGCCGAGAAGCCCAGCCACACGCTCACCAGGGACCAAGGACAGCGCACACAATACTGGGTAAACGTATGTACATACATGTCAGGGTGGGGAGGGCTTATAAATGGAAAAACAGAATTCCACCCCACAAGGTACTGTAGACACACGCTCACCACCCAGCTTTACACAGAGTAAAATATTACAAGGTTTTCTATTTTATCATTGCTTCTCTCCTTCCTTATCTGTTTGCAGTCAGTGATTGGGATTCTCTCTATAGATACTCAGATACCTCAATTGATAAGGGTCTCTTGACATTTCTTTCTCATTTATTTTCCATGCAGAGGCCTTTTTAATACACATGCATGCTCTTGTGTGTGTGTGTGTGTGTGTGTGTGTGTGTGTGTGTGTGTGTTTATCTATCTGACAAATGAGGCCTTAAAACCCAAAGGTAAAATACATGGGAACTTATAAGAAGAAACTTCTTAAGGAATATTTTAGGTCAAAGATTCATATTTGATGCAGGAAATAAGTACAAGTTTTATGTATATTTAAGTATTTTATACAATACAACAACAAACAATTCCCCTCCCCCAATACTGAAATCTTTGTAGGGGAGTTTGAATAATCACCTCATCAAGGCCTGGCCATAGGCTCCTGGTAGACAAAGATTAATTTTGTTTTTGCTCATCATTGTAACCCAGTCCTTAATGTAGTACACTTAGTAGAAACTCAAGAAGAAGATACCTATGAGACAGAAAGGAGAAAGAAAGAAAGAAGGGCAGAAATGATATTTGGCTTCTCCTCTGTAAGGAAGCCTGGCTGTGCCTGCCAACCAGAGGCAGGAGATGGGTTTCAGCATTTTAACATCTGGGAAGGTCAGTCTGAAGGTGGAGGGAAAAAGAGGGAGCAGGGCTTGGCCAGTCTTCAGCAGGGGAATAAGCACATTATAAAGGACTCACCATTTGACGAGCTTCTCTCTGTGTCTCTGGTTTTCACACCCTTTCTTCTAACATTTCTTTATACTAACTGTCATATCAACATATTACCTAAAAAGAAAAAAAGTGTCACTGAGAACAAAGCTTCCACAGACCTCTTGCCACCCCTATTCCCGGGATGCGGTGATCCCCACAATTTTGCCTAGTGAATTTTCACCTCCCTTCAGGTCCACTCTGGGAAACCCCCTTGATCCCTCAGAGTGGGTTAAGTCACCTCACTATGACTTCCCAGAGTGCCCTTCATTACTCTTTGCCAACAGCCAACATGGATTTCTCCCAGGCTATAAGCCTGGCTCATAGCACAAGCTCAACAAATGCTTGTTGGTTATTGACTGATAGTGTCATTATTTTTAAAAAGTGGTAAATATACACTTTCTAGCCTAACTTGTGAATGCCTAACTTACATCGTTTGTAATGTGGCAGCAGAGAGACCACCAGCATCTTAGTCCACAGACCCAATCCTGGGCAGGTCCCTGATTCTTAGTGAGACCTAGAAGAGTTCATTTAAGCTTTCCGTGCCTCGGTTTCTTTTTCTGTGTCAATACAATGACCTGACATTATGTCACTTCAAGGCAGAGAAAACCAAGTGAAATATCCAAATACCCGATATTAAATCCAATATTATATTAATATACAAAACAGTTGTGTATACATTAAAGAGATAGGAAGGTTATTAAAAGACTGGAATTTTGTTAAGTTCTTGCCTAGAAAATAAGACATACAAAACTTGAGAAAAATAAAAGAGGAAAATTTAATCCTGTAACACCTAACTGAAAGTTGCTGGCTTTCTAGAATGCATGTAACATGGATATGTGGGTACCAGACATTATCATCACCTCCTTTTGAATTGTAGAGCATCAACATTATAGCAACATAAATAAGATTTAGTATACCCAGAAAGGGGCATGAATTGGGATCCAAGTAGAATCCTGGAGAAATCTCAATCAGTAACCTCAGCTAACTGGATGTCATTACTTTCCAAAGGACATACATTATTCAACTCTGGGAAAATTGATAATTTAATAGATAACTGTTTAAAAAAATCAAAATTATATTTTAATATAATATTTGATATCCTACACATTTGCAAAGTTTAAGAAATTTTGGCCTTTAGAATAACAACTTTCTAGTCCAATTTAAAATATGTAATTATATAACTGATTTAAGACCTGGGATTTCACATTGTACAGTATTGGGAACATTTAAGAGAAACATACTCACTTTATTAGTTTAATTTCATAGATTTTTAAAGAATTATTTGAGTACTTGGGAAAGTTTTATTGTTAAGTCAGGAAATGGAAGTATTTAAGAAAGAAATAAAATATATTACATTTACAAATGCAGTGTAAAATACTGGAAAGTATTTAATGAACTAGGTTTTAAAATGGGCAAACAGAATTCGAGGGATCCTTAAAATGATTACTAAAATAAAAATAATAAGATTTGTCAACTGACATAAACAGAATTATAAACAGAATTATGTGTAAGCTGACCTTACAAGCCAAGGGAGAAATCCTGTCACATGCTACAATATGGATGAACCTTGAGGACATTATGTGACGTGAAATAAACCAGTCACAAAAAAAGGCAAAAATTGTATGATCCCTCTTATACCAGGTACCCAGAGCAGTCAAACTCATAGAAACGGAAACTAGAATAGTGGTTACCAGGGCCTGGGGGGTTGTGGGAAAGGGTTGTCATTTAATGAGCGCAGAGTTTCAGATTTGCACAACAAAAAAGTCTGGGGATCTGATTTCCAACAATGTCAATCTACTTAATAGTAATGAACTGTGCACTTTATAAAACAGTTAAGAGTAGATTTTATATTATGTGTTATTTTTTATCACAGTAAAAACAATGGAGGAAAAAGCTTATAAAAGAATTGGGGGTTTTACTGTATAATTTTAGTCTATTGCACATTAATGATTAAAACCCTAATTAACTATTTACATAGAATCTACCCTCCACAGCATAAAAACCTCACCTCAATAATCTATATAATGGGGATAATCATGTATGACAAAATTGCTGTGAGGACTATAGAACATAACATTCAGAACACAACAGAGGTTCTTTTTAAAAAAATAAAAATAAAAAATAAAAATAAAAAAGGTTTCTACAAACCAAATCAAACCAAACAAACAAAACCCAGTCTCTTGGATGAACTTAAGTAACATGCCCATCCCTGAGACAGTCGCTGTGGTCACATGGCAAGATGAGATGTGCTGGTTAGTAATTGTGATTCATTCCCCTCTCCTCCACTGGAGCTGGGGTGGGGAGGGGTGATTTCCCAGAGGAAAATAAGGTGCTCTTACCAGAAGAATGGAGGGAGTTTGCAGGACAGACAAATGCAATCGATCCTACGACCATGCCCTTCTCTGTCCCTCGTGTACCTATCTTTAATAGCATGGGGCTCATCAGAACACCCCACCCCACCCGAAGCAGCCTCCCTGGTATCTTTTAGGTAATTCCTGCTCATCTTCTCCACTGGAACCCTCTCCGACATCACTTGCATAAAAGAGGAAATGAATAGGCGCATTTGCTGGGGAGTGAAGGGGGACCTATAAAACACCTCCAGGACTGGCAGCACCCATGCCTCCGCTGGCAGGCTGTTAATCTACCACTTCACTGTCAAGGCAAAAGGCCAGTATTATGAGCATATGTGATCTTCCAAGGCCAACTGAGCAAATATTTCCTTAACCATAAATTTTTGTTTATAAATATATATTTATTGCCTATTTGAACAATTGAGCACATAAAACATTGGAGCCCAGAGAAAGGAAATGCTCTTTATCTGAGCATGTTGGGACATAGCGGGAGGGAGATGTACCCAGGCAATTCTGGCAGGAATTAGGGGAATTATGACTGACTGGCTAGCAGTTGCTATGTGCCAGTTATTATTCTAAGCGCCCTACATGCAGCAATCTACCAATCCTCACAACAGCCCTTTGGGCTTTATTATCCCCACTTTACAGATGAGAAGCCTAGTCTCAGAGTGGCTAAGAGACTTGCCTGTTTATGTGCTTGTAAATGGCAGAACAACCTGATTCCGGGATTCACGCACACTCTCGCCTATTAGGCTAGATAATTGTGATGATTCTTCATTTGATGCTGAAAATAAGGCTTACAGAGATTAAGTGACTTGACCAGGCTACACAGCTGACAAATGAAAAAGCTGACTTCAATCGAGGTCCCCTCATGCTAAGCTCTTGACAAGAATGCAAACCCAGGAGTATCAAGTTCTTCGGGGAGGACCAGACATAAAGATGCCTTCTTTCCACTCATGCTTGATTTGCAAGTCACTCTGCTCCACTCATGAACCCATGTTTTGCCACTAGGGTTCAGCTGTGGCTGATTTTCAGAACCCACAGTGACCAAAAGGAAACCACATTGCTCTTTAGTGGAGTGGTTCTCATCAGTGGCTTCTCTTAGAATCACCTGGGATGCTTTATAAACGATTGAAACTCAGGCTCCATCTCAGACCAATAAATCAGACTATCTGGGGGCATCAGCGTGTCTCAAAAGCCATCCAGGTGAATTTAATGTATAGTCAGGGCCAAGAACTACTGATTTAACCAACCCCAAACACAAATGGGGCCCAGAAGATGCTGTCAAACACTTCTTCACTTTCTCCACTAGCATGTCTTTCCTCCCATACAAATATTGCCCTAGAAAGTCTTCTGGGAGTCTTGTCTTTCTGTCATGTGTCTTTGCTCTCTTCTCTTACCCACCCCAACTCATTGCTTCCCACCAGAGTTCCTGGCTCCATCCCCACAGAAGGAAATCAATTCACTCTTTAGAACCCTCCGTGTGAAGCAACTGTACAATGGAAAGGGCTTTCTCTTGTGAATCCTGTCAGGTGAGGATAGGCAGGGATGAAGAGGGAAAGAGACAGAGAACACCATCCTGCTATAGGTACCAACCATGAAGAGCATCATGAGCAATGACAACAGGACCACTTTCAGCTCTCCTCTCCGTTCTACCCATTAAACCAGACTGTAGCACCTAAGCCACAATCTTAACTTAGCAGGCACTACTGAAGTCACCGAAAACCTCATCGGCTCCTTTCCTCTGCTCTATCTGTTCATGTGCTCTTCACCACACATTGATGCTAGTTCCCCATTAACCTCCCACCCCCTTCCCACACTGTGGAAAAATTTTCATACAATCTATAAAAGGCTATGATTTGGAGAAAAAAATTTAGAACACAGTAAAAAAATTACACAAGGGTGGGACCTTTGGGAGAGATGAAGAAAATAATTTAATATGCATTTTGTAAGCCTTTACTTGAGATCAGGCATTGTGATGGAAGGAAGACCCTGGATCTGGGCCCCAGAACATACCATATAGAGCAATAATTCTCAAATACTGTCTTGGAGGCTACCAGTGATCCAGGAGGGTCTTCCAGATAGATTGGTCCCCGAAAGCAGTAAGGACTGGGAAATGATAGTACCTACACTTCTGATTCTGGCACAGATGATAACGTGGTACTTCATAGGAATGGTGCCTTTCTTCCCATTTCTCCTTTTAAGCTCCTTTAGCAGTGACTGGAGATCTGGATAAAGCAGCCAGATGGGCCAAGCAATCTCATGCTAACTAAAGTAGTACAGGCCCTGAAGAATCTGGAGACATTTCTGCATTACATCCTCAAGCTAGGCTTTCACAGATCCTCATGAAAACTACTGGGATTTCTGCCCTGTTGCCCATCTCTCACTTCTAATCCTTCAAGAGATGGAGCTGGAGAAGATGCAGGGCTGAGTTAGGACAGCTTTAGGAAGTCATGAAGTTAGGTAAGAGGCATTCATTCTGTGGGGAAAGACTGAAATCCCTACACCAGAATCTGCAGCTTCTTATATAGAATAAGAAACTCAGGGAGCCACTGACACCCTAGCAAGGATTAGTTTATAAGCCATGAAGAGCTCATTTACACCCTAAGAGTCTGAGAGAAAAGCCCATAGGACAAGTACACGGACTTGCTAGCCCAGGAAAAACTCAGGTTTGTGAACCAGCTGTTCCAGCAGTTGTGGTGAGGGCCGCCCCATGCAGCTTGAATCAAGGTTATACTCAGCATCAGTTGGATTTTCCCTGTGGACCCCAAGAAGTACCACATATCACACTCTCCTTCCAGTTATCTGTGAAGGACAGATGGCAGCCTAAAAAAAAAAAAATTTCTGTATTTTAACAAGAATCAAAATATTAAGCTGAAGAAGGATCAGCCAGCAAGTAAAAGAAGTTCGGACCCAGTCAAACTTTTGCAAGTATATCAGTTCCCCAGGGCTGACCTACCAAACTACAACAAACCAAGTGGCTTAGAACATAAGAAATTGATCCTCTCACAGCTCTGGAGTCGAGAAGTCCAAAATTAAAGGGTCAGCAGGGCTATGCTACCTCTGAAACCTCTGGGGGAGGATCCTTCCTTGCCCCTTCCAGCTTTTTGTAGCTCCAGGTGTTCCTTGGCCTGTGGCAGCATCCCTCCAACCTCTGCCTCCGGCTTCACATGGCCTTCTTCCCCATGTATCTGTGCTTTTCCTCTTCTTATAAACACATCAGTCATTATTGGATTAGGGCTCACCTAATTCAGTACGACCTCAACTTAATTACATCCACAAAGACCCAGCCTCCAAATGAGGTCATATTCACAGGTTCCAGGTGTTAAGACTTCAACATAACTTTCTGGGGGACACACTTCAACTGATAATACCAGGCCTTCTCAGTCCTGCGACATCTTGGAAAATGAGAAGAGAAGTACTTGTTCACTGAGACGAAGCTCTTTTGGGAAACCTCTTCCTGCCGAGAACTGTGCACCCTACCTCTGCCTCTATTCCCTCCCGTTTTCTCCACATGAAGGTCCTTTCCAGTGGGGCCAGTGCCAGGATGTCACAGCTCCTCCCTAGAACTGAAGTCATGGTGATCAGAGAAATGACCCCTGATCCCAAAGCTTCCTCCCTGTAGCTGTATCATTAAATTGTGAGGAAAATGGCTCATCCTCCTTTGAACGTGACTGGCATGGGAGTCAGGGGCCTGGCCAGAATCCTAAATCCATGACTCTCAAGCTGGGAAACATTGGGCAAGTGACTGAACATCTCTGAGCCTCAGCTTTCTCTTCTGTAAAAGGGGGCCTCACAGCGCTGTTACAAGGAACAAACGGAAAGGTGCATTTAAGTTGCTTAGCACAGAGTCTGGAATTAAGTAGGTGCAGTTATTGTTCCTAACAGCACCAAGTTGAGGCACTGGGCCCAACCATCTGCTTCTTCGGCGCCAACTAAGGAAATGGAAAAGACCTTTGAGGCAATGTGCCCAATTTCATCGCCAGCACTAGGGGGAAGAAAGGAAGACAAATAAAATGGCCATTTTAACTTATATCCTCTGCATTAATTTTCACAGTTAACTGCTGAACTGACTAAATTCTTTTCTTTTCTTAAGGACCTTTATAAATTCCATCATTAATAAAATCAGACATTCAATTAGCAGGAAACTCTGATTGGTAACTGATCGTTCCCTTGATATCTTTCTCCTCTCTTTGAGACTCCCTGGCTTGTCCCAGGCTTGGCCCTGCTGATGTTCCATATCCCATTTTTCCCTCTTCTTCCCTCATGCCTGTCAGGGCCCCCAACAAAAGCCAGAGAAGAACACAGGCTGATTCCATTAACCTCTGTCATTGCTTAAATCTCTCTCTTAATTAACATGAGTTAATATGATTAATCAAAATAATGAGACAAACCTATTAAATTAGGGGAGTTTAAATGGCAGAACTCGGCAGAAGTAAAAGCAAGAGGAGGCGTCATAAGTCCAGTGAGTCCAGAGGTGAGGGAGGCAGGGAGCCTGCGGCCTGCCCAGTCCCACCCGCTCCAGCCCAGTCCAGCCTTGGCCTGAGGAGAGGATAAGGTGGCTTGGAGAAATTGTATTTGGGAACAAGTTCAGTGTGCCCCTCTCAGGTAATTCTAACTAGTCTCCATACTTTTCTGGGGCCTATCCAGCTTCTTCTTAGCCTCTCCAGCTTCAGAATTCTTGGTAGCCCCACCTAGGTGTTAGCTCTCCCTGCTGTCTACATCCTCTCTCTCCTGAGGCCAGGCTCTTAGAAGTAGCTGCTTTTCCTAAGGCAGAAGGACTCACACTCCAGCTCTGTCCCTCACAGAGTATGAGAATGGGCGAAGTCATTTTACTTCTCCGAGACTCAGTGAACCTACCTATAAAAATGGGAATAATATTCCTGAATTGGAATTCTAACTGCTATAAGAATTCAGAGAGAGGTTATGCGAAAAAACCTAGTGAGTTGCCAGGTCCACAGCAGACCCCAGTAAAAGTCCTTCCTTCTTCCCCTGCTATGACTATGATAATACCTTGAGATTCTAAAGTGTTTTTTAATTCTAACGATATTTCCACATATATGGTTCTACCAACCATATAATTTTATAGATCAGGTACGATTATTTTTTTAATGCCTATAGCACCTGGTCTTCCTATCCTAGGTGGTCTCCCATCCAAGTACTAACCAGGCCCGATAATGCTTAGCTTCCAAGATCAGATGAGATCAGGCACATTTAGGATGGCATGGCTGTAGGCCATCAGGTATGATTTTAAAGATCAGTGAGGTTTTGCCAGCATTACTTGAGCATCCTTCAGTTGTTGGCCCCTATGCAAGGTTATCCATCTCTAACAAGGTAAAGTGACTTATCTGGGACTTTTAGAACCAGGTCTCCTAACCCCTAGGTCAATGGGATTTTCACTGCCCCTAACTCCAAGTAACAAGGAATACCCACAATGCCTCCAGGAGCTCCTTTTTCTCCTTGTCATCCCATGCTGCAGCAGAGTCCACCATAGGCCTGTGGCTCCGAGTTGCACAGCAGGAAGTCCATTCAAAAGAGAACAGTGGCTCTCCAGTGCAGGATATTTGACATCTGACAGATGGTTTGGGCTCAGCATCGAAATTTCTTAAGCCAGTGAAACAATCATTTTGGTGCCAAATAGTATTACAGGTATTCTTTGCTATCAAAATGCTTGCTATTTTGAACTCAGGAACTGAGTAAAATCCAAAACAAAATTTTAAATAGAGTTAATATCCCTTACTATCTCAACTCTTGGTATTTGTTATCCAAAACACAGGAACCAATTAGCTTTGGATAATTCAGCAGCCCTTACCATGTAAAATCTCACTCTGTGGATTTGGAAACTGGGTAGGTTTGGATAGTGAGGAACTCTACATTCTGTCTCAGCGTGATGAAGAAAGAATAGTGGCTAATTTAATATGTAAATGATGTATTTATCTAAGTAAAGGTCAAATTATATTTCTGTACTGGGCCCAAACAAACATAAACTTCATAGAAACTGCCATAGAAAAGTGAAGGGACAACTGAGTTACAACACAGATAGAAAAATAGGCTCAATAAGTTCAGAAGAACTTTCTGAACTTATAAGGCCCTCTAAAATCTGATCCCAAACTGACTCTCCCCATCTTCATCCCCTAATGCAGCCAAACTGGTCTCTCCCTGTCCTTTCAATACATTTCTTAGGGATGTGGCATTTAAACCTATAAGGAGCAATAGTTATGCTGGAGCCAGCTTGTTCTAGCTCATGAAAATCTACTGTTAAATTTTCAGGTACTTTGAGAGCCAGTTATTAAGCACAGCAATTATGATGGGAGCCATGTGAAGAATATTTACACCATGGAAATCCACAAACGCTATGAAATAGGCTTTTATTTTATTTTTTTTCTGGAGAGCCTATTTATCAGCCTATCACTCTCAGTAACAGTCATTGCCATATTTGCCTTGTGAGAGGCAATTTAGTTTCAGTAAACATCATCATCCAGTCCACTAACTTAATTTTATTAGTTTTATGCCTTTTTGTATTTAATTGGGTTTGGTTTTGTAATTCATGTAAGAGATATAAGGCGTGTATATTTGGTTTTATATCTGTTTATATTTGGCTGTTATTATTATATCGATAATAATTTTAAGTCAAAACTAGGTGTTAGCGAGATTTTTTTTTTTTCACTCAGGTTCAAGAAACATAGATCCAAGCCCATCTAAAGTTAATAATCCCAGCCTGGCATGTAAGGCCCTCTAGAATCTGATCCCAACCTGACTCTCCCCATCTTCATTCCCTAATGCAGCCAAACTGGTCTCTCCCTGTCCTTTCGATACTTTTCTTAGGGATGTGGCATTTAAATAAGGGAACAGAAATGGAAGCATGGTGCCTACACTCTACTTCTTTACTCTCTACCTCAACTAAATCCGCCCTGGTTGACTCAGATTCCTTTTTCTCTATGGAGATGCTTCTGATTACTCGAGCAGGAAGTGATACTTCTCCGCACGTACCACTTAGTGTGTCTTATTTGAACACGTGATGGCCCTCACTCTTTGACTAGAGGGGAAGTAGTTGCAGGCAAGAGAGTTCTAAGGGTCCTTAGAGATCACTCTGTCAATTTGCCTTCAACTGCTTCTTTCCCTTCTGTACATGAAGAAGAAGTTTATTTATTTCTTTCCAAGCCAACTCTTTCACCAATAATCTTGAACACAATTATTCTTACTTCTCCTGGGAATTTGATCCACCAATTCACTGTCTTGTTTCTTTCTCTTCTAATTTCTTTCTCTTCTTTGAACTTCCTCCCTTAACCCTGCACTATCTTCCACCCCTAAAATAAAATAAAATCCATCAATGATGCTTTCAACTGCATGTAACAGAAAACCTAACTAAAATGGTTTAAACAATCATTAAATTTGTCACATTAATGAGAAGCCTGTCTCACATTAATGAGAAGCCTGGACATAGGGCAGTTTCCAGGTGCCATTATAATCAGGGTTCAGTTTTCCTGTCTTCAGAATGATTTCTCTCATGGTAGTTATATGGTTGCCACTAGTAGCCATGGCCACACCTTAATCAGTTCAATTGGGCCATAAAGTTAAGTGCCCATCCCTGGATAATAAATAACAATTGCCAAAGGAATGCCCTGCACTGATGAACTTAAGCTTATGTTCTTGTGCCAATCAATGCCAAAAAGAGAAATGAGATTACCACGATTGGTTTAGGTTAATCAGTGTCCATCCCTGGGACTCTGAGTCAAAGGGTTTCATCGGGGTAGAGTGGAAACCTTAACAAAATTGGGGTTCTGTGAGGGAGCAAGAAGTGAGGCAACAGAAGCTTGGAAGACAGCCAATGGTTTCTTTCTTTCACTTTCCCCACTCCCAGCTACTGCTCTCAACTTTTTTCAGCTCCTAACCTCCTTCGAGAAGCAATCACATATTTGGGTTTTTTACTACTCAATGCACTGCAGTTCAGTTTCCAACCCTGCCAGTATATTAAGATCACTCTTGGAAAAGTCTCTAGTGTCATAATTTGACCTCTCTACAGGTCTGACACCTCTACCAACTCCCTTCTTTACTCTCTTTCACTTGAACATCACTTGACTCATAACTTTCAGATGATCAGTTAAGTCTATCCTTCCAGTATGTTCCCCAGCACTCAGCAATGTTTATTCCACAAATGTTTTTTGAGCACCTACCAATTCAGTATACCTAGCATATAATTCTTCACAAGTTACTCTTGAGTGTATGGGTTAGCCTTATCATTTTTCACCTTCACCACTGTGACAATTTCCCAAATGGGCTTTCTGCCTCCAGCATCTCTTCCCCAGCAATCTGTCTTCCCTTCACACAGGTGTGATCTTCCCAAATGCAAGTCTGATCATCATATCCCCTATTTTTACTTCTCGTGCAAGAAAAAGCCTGGAATTTCTAGCATGGCGTTCAAGGCCATGGCAATTAGGTCCCATCAACTTCTCTTAGTCTGTAGCCCATTCTTTTTCATATTTTAAGCTCTGGGCATAGTGAATTACTATTTCCCAAACATACCATGAGCTTTCTTAATTTGGAGTATTGCTCATACTCATTTTTTAAAAAAACTAAAATTCCGGCTTCTGATTTTTCTGCTAAGAAAAATCCCACCCATTTTTCAAGACCCAGTCCCTATGTCACCTTCTCAGTGAAGTTTTCTCCAGGACCAAATTAAACACATTCTCTGTGGCCCAAGAGCACTCAATCCATAACAATCATAAGCTCTTCTCAGACTATATCATAGTTAGGTTTATGTAAGCTATATATATATAATAAATCATCATTCTTCACTAAGCACAAACACCTGGCAATACAAGCTCAATATATGTTTGGAGAATTAAATTGAAGAAATTATTTCATCCTCTTCACTTTGCAGATGGGGAAACTGAGGACTAGAAAAGAAGTAACTTCCAATGGTTACTCTATGTATTTAATAAGCATTCTTTTGCTGAAAGTAGAAAAATGGCTTAAACAAAAAAGGGAGAGAATTTCTTGGCTCAATGAATTGAAAACTCTCTCTTTAAGCACAACTTCTGTCTAAGAATTCAAAAAGTATCAAGATCCAATTTCTCAGCTCTGCTTTCTCTCTGTTGGCTCCATCCTCTGGTTCTGTGGCAGAACAAAATGACTGCCAACAGCTCCAGCCTAAACTGCTCTATACTCAGGCTCACATCAGTGGGAAAGAGAATGCTTTTGGTGTTCATTTAAATAAAGTCCCAACATTTGTTCTGATTATGACTTGAGTCACATGCAATACCATGAAGGGCCAGTTCTTGGCAACGTGTCACCAATGGAGCTGTGAATAAAGCCAATTCCATCAAAGCATGTAGACTGAGAATAAGAGAGGAGTAATTCCTTCTAAAATAACACTGTCCAATGGAACTTTCTTGGGGGATGAAAATACTTATGTCTATGTTGGCCAGTATAGCAGCCATTAACCACATGTGGCTACTGAACACTTAAAATGTAGCTAGTGTGATTAAAAAACTGAATTTTTAACTTTACATTATTTTAATTGATTTAGATTTAAATTTAAATAGTCATATGTAGCTAGTGTCTACTGTATTTGGACAGTACAGCTGTAGGAGAGGGAAGGTCTGGAATTCTACACTGTCCAATAGGGAAGCCACTAGCCACATATGGCTATTGCTTCACAAGGAATGTGTACACCCAGGTCACTGTAAATGTGAAGTTTTCAAAAGCCCTATGAGGATGGGTTGCATCAGAATGACCTGGATTTTTTTTTTTAATCCAAATTTCCAAGTTTGCTCCAAACTCACATATTCTGATTATTGTAGACCAGAAGCAGAACCTTACAGACAACCATAAGTTGTCTGTAAATCTCCCTTAGTGGTTGAGATGTATGGCCAAATTTAGGACTCAGTGCTATTTGGAATGGGAGTTAATGAAGGACATGGAGGGCAGTGGTTGGTATCTGTGTGGCCATATCATTATTTTGAGTCTAAGAGCTCCCAAAGCTTCAGAGTACAGAAGCCTGCCTGCCTTCCCTTCTTCTTTCCTTCTTTTCCTTCCTTCCTTTTTTCTTTCCTTCCTTCCTTTTTTCCTTCCTTCCTTCCTTCCTTCCTTCCTTCCTTCCTTCCTTCCTCCCTCCCTCCCATTGGCCATACTTTGAGCATCTCCTAGGTATAATTTGTTATGTAGATACTTTACATCTTCGATTCATTCATTCAAACATTCACTAAATATCTTCTATCAGCTCCAGGAATTAGAAAGTTGAATAACAAAGACAGGATTTCTTTCCCATCTGGAAAGTAAGACAACACTGATGAACTATTTACTAGTATGATGGGCATTTAGAAAGGGAAAGCACAAAGCAGGACTTCAGTATGTCTAGAGGAAGCCTCGCTGGCATTAACCTGAGACTGGAGGATGAAGCAGAGCAAGGGGTCTGTGGTGAGATTCTCTAAGTCATTGACCAGGCAAAGAACAAGAACCAGAACTCTCCACACCCACTCTAGCTTTGTTTTCTGATCAGAGGGAAGGAAAATCTTTCGGAAGAACAAAGTTTGAGGACTAACACTATCTGATTTCAAGACTCATCATAAAGCTACATTAATCAAGACAGTGTGATATTGACATTAATACAGACAAATAGGTCAATGAAACGAAATAAAAAATCCATAAATAGATCCGCACATGTGAACAGCTGATTTTTTAAAAAGGTGTAAATGCAATTTAGTGGAGAGAGTATGGTCTTTTCAACAAATGGTGCTGGAACAATTGAATATTTGTATGGGAAAAATTGAGCTCCAATCCATACCTCACATCATGTAAAAAAAATTAACTCAAAATAGATCAGAGATCTAAATATAAAACCTATCTATAAAATTCCTAAAAGAAAACATATGTGAAAAACCTCTGTGATCTTAGATTGGTAAAGATTTTTTTTGATAAGTCACCAAAAGCATGATCCATAAAAAATAATAATAATAAGTCTGACTTTGTCAAAATTAAAAACTTCTGATCTTTGAAAGACATTGTTAAGAGAATGAAAAGACAAGTCATGGATGAGGAGAAAATATTTGTAATTATATATCTGATAAAGAACATGTATTCAGAATAATGATCTTCCAGAACGCAATAATTAAAAAAAAAAAGACCGATAAAAAAATGAGCAAAAGTTTTGAACAGACACTTAAGCAAAGAAGATATACAATTGGATAAACTGTGGTACATATATACAATGGAATATTACTCAGCCATAAGAAGATATGAAATATTGCCATTTGCAACAACATGGATAGACCTTAAGATGATCGTGCTAAGTGAAATAAGCCAGACAGAAAAAGTTGAAAACCACATGATATCACTTATATGTGGGATATAAACCTAAAAGCAACAAATGAACTGGACAAACAAACAGAGACTCATGGACATGGACAATAAATTAGTGGTTACCAGAGGGTAGGGGTGGGGGAGGGTGGAGGGAGGTAGATGAGGTAGAAGGGGTCACATATGTGGTGACATTGAAGAATTAAAAATGAATTAATTAATTTTTAATAAGATATACAAATGGCAAATTAAGCACATGAAAAGTTGTTCAACTATCTTTAGTTGAAAACTAAACTATCATTAGTGACTAATGATAATTAATGAAGCCTAAACTATTATTAGTCATTAGGAAAATGCAAAGCCTAAGCTATCACTAGTTATTAGGAAAACATAAGTTAAAACCATATACCTATTAGAATATCTAATTTTAAAAGAATGACCATATTAAATGGAAAAAATGTGGCGCAAATATAATTCTCAACCAGTTTGGAAAACAGTTTGGCAGTTTCTAAAATAAAAGCCAACCAAACAAAAAACCATATCGCTAACATATGATCTAACGATTCTATTCTTAGATATTTACACAAAATAAATGAAAACATATGTTCATACAAAGACTTGTTCATGAATGATCGTAGGAGCTTTATTCAAAATAATCAAAGACTAGAAATAACCCAAATGTCAACAACAGGTAAATGGATAAACAAACTGGTATTTCCATGCAATGGAATACTTCTCAGCAATGAAAGAAATGGACTTTTTATGTAAACTACAATGAATTACAAGACAATCATTCTGAGTAAAAGAGTAAGACAAAAAAAATATGTACTGCATGATTCAATTTATATAGAATTCTAGAAAATGCAAACTATAGTGACAAAAAGCAGGTCAGTGGATACCTGGACATGGGGTAAGGAGAAAAGGGATGGGAGGGAGTGATTACAAAAGGGCATAAGGAAACTTTGGTGAAGGGGACAATGGATCTGTTCATTATCTTGATTGTGATCATTTTATGGGTGTATAAATATGGTGAAACATCAAATTGTACACTTTAAATTTTAGTAATTTTGTATGCTAATTATATCTCAATAAAATTGTTTTTAAAAAGAATTCAGAAAAAAATCAAAACTCCCCTGTGCATTCTCTGTCACCCTCCCCATCTATCACAGAGCTTATTTGCTATCAAAATGTGAGGGCCATGTTTTCTGCTCCCAGGAACCAATCACTTATAATTAAAGAACAGTCTTGTGGGGGATAACGCTTGGGTGCGTGAAAAAAAATGGGCAAAAGATTCTTCATTAAAGTCAAGGCAATCCTTGCCAAAGCCACTGTTCAAACATGCCCAAAGATATAGAGAGGAACTACAAAATTATAATGCAGAGCACAGGTCCTTGGAATCAGAAAGACCTGGGTGTGAATTCTGGTTCCATGATTGAGCAGTTAATTTCTAACCTTTCTAAACCTCTATCTCTGAGAAATGGAATCATAATATCACACAATGGCTTGGGAAGATTCAGTGAGGTTCTATTTACAAAGAAACCCACATCAGGCCTGGCACAGATGAACTGCTTTTACCATCCAAGGAGGCAGCATTTAGAAAGAAGAGACCAAAATTTGAAACTGGAAAATTTGGGGTCTAGTCCTAATTCTGCTGTCATCCCCTTACATGACCTTGCTGCTGGTCTGCAAAGCCCTTCTGCAATGGGTCTAGAACAGGAAAACAATGGACAGACATATCAGTTCTTCACTCTACTGTGTTCTCTATGCCCTGACTGAGAGTTCGATCAGATCAGGAGTCAGCAAACTGTCACCCATGGGCCAAATCCAGCTCACTCCCTGTTTCTGTAAAGCTCACAAACTAAAAGTGGTTTTCACATGTTTAAATGGTTGCTGGAAAATTCAAAAAAATATATTTTGTAAGGTGAGAAAGTTATATTAAATTCAAATTCCATCGTTCATTAATAAGTTTTATTGAAATACAGCCACTCCCACTTATTTACAATCTCTGGCTTTTTGTGATAAAGTAAGATTAGAGTAGTTGCAACTGAGATCACATCATCCGCAAAGCCTAAACTCTTCATCACGTAGTCCTTTAACAGAAAAATTTTGCAGCGTCCTGAGTTAGATCATCAGAAACAGTATGCTTGTCGCGCTATTCACTTAGCTCCCTACAGAAAAGTATTCAGTGTACTGAACTTTAATGTTATGCCCTTAACTTTCATAAGGCTCACAGGAAACATCTATTTAAATGAATTTCTGTGTCTTTTGCAATAAATATTTTATTGAATTTTATGCCAGAAAAGAAGTTTGACTTCAAGTGACCTGATGCATGTTGTTTTATTACCCCAGTGTAGCTGGCATATTGTAAGTGGCATAGAATAATTTTAGATTATTTTAAATGATATTAACAGACAATTCTTTCTTTTAATGATTATACATTCACATATGTGTTTACCCTTGGACCGTGGTTAGCAATGGCAGTTTTTTGTTTGTGAAAATATCAAGCTTTCTTTTTAATTTAATTAAATGAAATCATGGTATTGTTTTTTTAAAATATTGAGTAAGTAACAATTTGGGTAGATCCATAGAACAGGCAACATGGCAGAAGTTTGGGAAACACCATATTAGACAGGAACAATGTGTTTTCCTTTTCACCATGGTTGCTGGGAAGCTCAGGATTAAAGCCAGTGCCCATAGGCAGTAAAATCTAGGGTGCTGTAATTTATCTCATTCTATTGCTCTGCATCTGCCTTTAACAGAGCACTGGCCTCACCATATAGTTTCTGTTGGCTCACATGTTTCCCTTCTGAGCAAAATGCAAGCTTTGTATTCCATTCCAGTTCTAGACCTGTTAGATACACAGAAAGGGGTGTGAAATTAACAAACAAAGGAACGAAAGGATGAAAGGATGCATGAATGGTCGTGTGTATTTCCTAAGGTTTTTAACAATTACCTAGGAGGGATTACAGAGAGCAAGTGGGAGAAAGGGTAACAGATCCAGATGACCTTGAGGAGAGGATATTTGTGAGGTTCTGGCTGCCTGTCCTTCTCTGAATGCTCAAGAGAAGGTCTGCTGATTGTGTGAGGAAAGTAAAAAAGGTAGGGGTCAAAGTGGGAGGCTAATGGATAATAAGGGTGTTTAGTACATCTCAGACATTGGGCCTGCCTGCAGTATCTCTGTTAATCTACATAACAATCCTGCCCAAGTACTTCCATTATTTATGCCCATTTGGTGATGAAACTCCAGCTTAGAGACTTTTGGTTTCATGGATCAATAAGATATGCCCCAAAATCAGGGAGGGCAACCATACAGGTGTTGCCAAAATTTCTTTTCCTAAGTAAGGTCAGTAGGAAAAATTACCATGTACCATCATCATTATTTCATCATTATTAGAAGAAAAGGTGTTTTAACAATTAAAAAATCATGGAGAGAAAAATGCCCTCTGAATAAAGAACAGTTCTTTACATTAAAAAAAAAAATTAGCTTTAAAAGAAACCACTACAGTGTCCCTAATTTTCTTATTTCCCCAGCTATCAAAGAAAATTTTGACATGAAACAGGGGAGGATGAGTTTAGGAAGATAAATTACAGGGAGGTGAACGGATTACAGGGAGGTAAACTCAGGAGGGCAAAGCCTTGGGGGACAGGGCGCAGGCAGGCATGCCTGCTGTGCAGAGCCCCAGAACACACCTAGGCCAGAGCCTCAGGAGACTTCTGAAAAAGATATTAGAGATGTCAGATGCTTGTACCCACTTAAGACATCTGCCCAGGCATCCTGAGAAATAGGATTTCACACCTAGAACGTACCTGTGAGATCATCCCATCCAATCCCTCACATGCCTAAGAAGGAAATTCAGACTCAGAGAGGTTAAACTGACAGAAGCACAAAGCTACAAAGCTGCTAGGGGCAGAGCCAGGACCCTAATGACAGTCACTTTCCCCCACATCACGGGTACCTGCTGGAATACAGAAACCGCAGAAAGGCTGCTTGCTAACCTCTATCTATGAAGTCATCTACTTCTAAGGGTGGGGTATAGTCATTTGTCTGTCTCCAAGGAACTAGAAGGATACACTTCCTGAGAAAGGACAGTTCACCCCCCTCCACAGATGTGCACGAACAATCACAAGTCTTGAAGGAGCTAAGGACCTACATGGTGAGAAGGGCAGTCCCCCCACACAAACACCAAGGAGCCCCTGCATGAGTCTTCCTAGCCCTGGGCAGAATTGCATGGGGCTGGAGTGAGACCGTGCATTCCCAAAGCTCTGTCCCTGAGAAAAGCACTCAGCGAACTTGCCAGGCCAGAACTTGGGGACACAATGGGTTGACCTATTCCATTTCCTGTCTTCCCATTGCTCTGGAGCCCACTGACATCTGGCTCCCACTTCTTTCATAAAACCATTTCTACAAAGGTCATTGATTACCTTCAAATGACAAAATGCAATGACCCTTTTCAGTCCTCAATCAATGGGACTTAAGCTCAGAGTCTGACCATGTTTACATATATGTTATTACATATCATATGCTAATGACATCCCCCATCTACCTGAGAGCATGAACCAAACAGTTTAATTATCCTTGACTCCTTGCTCTGCCAACCCTTCTTGTCCAAGCTCTAGACCAGTCTTGTTCTCTCTGCCAATAACATATCTCTGAACATTCTCTGTCCCTCTGGGCATTCCCTGGCTCTAACTTAGACCTTGTTGCCCTCCCTGGACATGGCATTAGCCCTTTCCTCCCTTCTACGCACTCCAGTCCTTCTCCTTGTAACTGCTGGTTAACTTTCTAAAACAGGAACGAGCAGAATAAGGTCAAACCAAGGTGGGCCAAGCCACCCACCACCTGCTTCTATATTTTTAAACAGTTATATATGCACCTACATAGTATCCTCAACTTCCCTCTTAGCCCACAGAGGCTTAAGTGTTTACTCTCTGGCCCTTTACAGAAAGTTTGCCAACCTGTTATAAACCCAGAACTGGTTGCTGCCCTGCTTCTCCTCACCTATACCAAACTTCAGGGCACATCAGAGTCCCCTGAAGCAGTGGTTAAAATGCAGATTTCTGGGCCCCAACAGCTAAAGATTCTGGTTCAGTAGGTCTGAGATGGAGCCTGAAATCTGCATTCTAACAAACATTCTATTGCATGTACCCTACTATTCTCATGTAGGTGGTCCAAGGCTCACGTCTTATGAAATTTTATTCTAACTATAGAGACAACCTGAAATTCCTGAGATGCTCTGGGCATCTCGTGCCTTTGCTCTCACAGTCTTTCTGCCTGGAGAACCTTAACAAATGCCTTTCTTCTTTCAAGGCTTGGCACAAAAGCTATATCTTCTTCCCAGGCTCCCTACCCCTACCAGACAAGCATTGTCACCCCTTCCTGCCCCATAAAGCACCTGTCCTTCTATAACCCAGATGATGTGCTGATATGTCTGTTTCAGTAGCCACATGTGAGCTCTTCATGTAAGACATCACTTCACAGTGTCCCCAGCCCTTTGCAGGGAAGGCACTTGATCAATATTCTATGAATCAATGAATAAACAGATGGACTTGCTCCAAATTGCCACATGACACAGTGCAAAGTCAGGAATGGAGTCCAAACACCAGACCCCAGGTCGAGTGACCTTCATACCTAGCCATCAGCGGCTAGAGAGAGCAGTTCAGAGCAAAGGCTGATCTGAGTGTGAATTCAGCCCTGTATCTTTGCAAGCTCGGTGACCTTGGGCAACTTGTACAAATTCTCTGAGACTCATTACATCATCTCTAAAATGAGAAAGATGATACTAATAGCACTTACCTCATAGAGTTGCTCTCAGGCTGAAATGAAATAATCCACGGAAAGCTCTTCAGAGGAAGCATTCGATCCCTGTTAATTATGGTTGTTATTCCGTCATCTTCTTTTGTCCACAGTAGGCATTTTCCCAAGGGGACCCTGATGGGAAGCCTCAGGCTTTCTCGAGAGAGGAAACAGTGGGGGCTGTTCAGACTTGAGTCTCAGCGTCAGTCAATGTCATCTCTTTTGTCATTGGAATCCCATGGGAAATCACCCACCCAGGGAAGCCCTAACAAGTGACCAAGTACCCTAGAAATATGCAGAACCCTGAGCTCCTAAAGCTCAAGAACCACAGCTCCCAGCTCAATTCAAGAAATCCACCTACATACATCCTATTCCCTGGAGAGTTAAGGCAGAGTTGTTCCAGACAGAGGACACTCAGCAGTGTAAGTGGCCAGGTCTGGGGTGCGTGGAAGATATTAGCAGCATCCCCGCCCAGGCAATGCTGCATGTTCTTTGCATACCCATCAATAAGTACATGTGGTGGACAGATGCCACCAACCCCAGGGAGTGGGTTAGACAGAGATGTAGCAGGCATCTCAGCTATTCACCGTGTGAACCTGTCATACCATGTGATACACTCTCATGTGAAAAATCCAAGACAGGAGTTTCCTGTGGCAGGAAACCTCTGGGGATAAGAAGACCAGGTTATAGGCCTACCTGCAGCTCCTGAGGTGATGGGACACACTCATAGAGCTCACAGGGCTACAGAATCAGAAAGACTTGAGTAATGTTTAGGCTCATACACTCTTTTAAAACCATTCTTCATTTGCACAAACCAGAAACCTAGGGGTTGACCTTGACTCTTCTCCTTCCCTTAATCCCTTTCAACCTGATCTTCCATCATAGGGCGCCATCACTTTCATCTCCTAAAGATCTCTGCCATCAGCTACTCCCCTTCCCAACCCCACTTTCTCTGTTCACTTTCTTTTTCCATTGCACATAATGCTTCCCAACATATGAGCTTACTTATTTACTATGTGTACGGTCTCCCCCATCACTAAAATGTCAGCTCTATGAGGGTAGGGATCTTCACCTGTTTTATTGACTGAAAAGTACCTGGCACATAGTAGGTTCTCAGAAATATTCATGGACTTATTCTCCATGACTACTATTTCCTGTCTGAATGACTATACTAGCCTCCTGTCTGGTCTGCCGACACCCACTCTGGTCCATTTCCAATCCATCTCCCAATGTGGTGTCTTCTCAAAAGGCAAAGTTGATCTGTCTGCTCTCTGCTGCTCACACCTGCACTCACAGACATGAGACACAGTAAAGGCTCCCCACAGCTTGAGCTAAAATCCAATGCCCACAAAGGCATTGTGTGGTTTGCTCCTGCCTCCTCTGGCCTCTTCTCTCTCTCCGTCATCCTCTCTCTTCCTGCTCCAGCCCCACTGGCCTCCCTTTAGCTATATGCACTTGCTACGATCCCTCCCACCAAAGGGCCTAAGCCCAAGAAGATTCCTGTGCTTGGAACAATCCTTCCTTTCTACTCATTCCTCAGATCCACACTCCAGTCCATCTTTGCTGACATGGCTTGTACCCTCCCTAGGGCGGACTCCCCTCTGTAAGCTCTCATACACCATCTGCGACTTCCCCTCTACAGCACTCTCACAGTTTTGTTTTTATACCTGTCTGTGGGCTGTTTGTTAACATCCTTCTTCTTGACTCTACTATAAGCTCCAGGGAAACAGGACTGTCTTGGTTGCTATTTTGTCCTTAATACCTAGTGGTATGCTGGGCACCTAATAGGTATTCAATAAACATCTGTTGAATGAATGAAGTGAGGAAATCAAGGCCCAAAGAACAGAAGAGGCTTGCTCACAGTGGAACAGTTTGAAGATGGCTGCACTGGGCTCAGAACACAGAATTCAGGACTCTGCGCAGAATTCATTTCACTTCTCCTAGGCAGGGCAGTGACAAGGGCCCCTCAGCCAGTGGAGGATGCAGCTTGTCAGCATAGACAGGGGGATGGAACCCAGGCCTGCCTTAGGCCCTTTCTGGAACAATAGTTCTAGACAGTCAAGAGAGAAGGTCAACATTCCACGCCAGATTTTTCTCTTGGAGATTACAGTTCACATTTGGAGACTGAAAGCTCTGAAGAGTGCCCAGGTCAAAAAGAAATGGTTAACAATAAGCAGAGGATTTTCTTTTCCCAGAGGGAAACATTTTTGCACAAGGCCAGTCAACAGGTCCTAGAAGCAGGTCTCCCTGAAGGTCAGCTCCAGACATATCCAAGTGGACACTCAATTTATCAAAGACTTACTCGGTTTCCGATATGTGCCAGGAAACAGGGCAAGAGCAGAGGGGAAGACAAGCAAGGCCCCTGCCTTCAAGGACCTTACGTTCTAGGAGGAAAATGACAAACACAAAATCGACTAAACAGTGAAACCACCAACTAGTCACAGATTGAAATCACAATAAGTACAATGACGAGAGGCAGGCCACAGCTGACTGCAGGGCTGAGTGAGCTCTGAGGAGGTGACCACACAGCTGACAGTTGGAGGCACTGGGGCCAGCATGACAGGACGGCAGGGACCAGGCATTATGAGCTCCTAGTAATCCCATTATTTTGCTGTGAATCCTCCTGAGATCAATTCTAGTCCCCCACTCCCAGCCTCTCAGCAACTACCCAAGGAAGAAACTGCAGTCCTCTCCAGGTTATGACTTAGGGAGAGTGACAGATTCCAAACACATTGGTCCTGAATGGAAAACCACACACAGAAAAAAAATGTCTCCATTTCTAGGCACAATCTCAAAAACCAAGCAAGATTAATGCATAATACCTCACTGAATATGCTAAAAATGTTTCTGGAGAGCAAAAGAGTTGCTTAAATGGAAAATAATTGTTGAGGAGCCATTATTACTAATTCAAGATGTGTCAAATGACATTGAAGTGTTCCATCTAATGTACTGTCATTACTATCATCTTTTAGAGAATATAAAAATAAGCATTCATCTGATGACCTGAATGCCCATACCTATTTTTTTCATAATATCTTATGACCATCCACCTGGAATTCTCCAACCTTGGGAGTTTTCAAGAACATAGCTCTCAGAACTGCGGAGAATGCCATCCACATCCGAGTTCCTATTGGGCCTGAGGCTGTTGAAATGTTAGATAACTTTCTCCAACGGTTTAGCAGAGTGAGTTGTACAAACAGAGATGCTGCTGGTCACATGCCCTATTGGCGGGCAATCCTCCTATTTTGCATGGGACAATGAGGAGGAAATGGCTGCAGGGTCCGGGATCCCAGCCCAGCAGTTCACCCTGGCCGACCCTCACAGTGGAGCACACAGCATTTCCCAACATCGAAAGGATTCCTTGGTGCTGTAGGGAACTAGTTGCAGAAAAATAAGGTTTGCCTGACCCCTTGTGGTGCCTGGCTCTCAAAGCCTGCTCTTGGCTGTGCAGACAGGACAGGCAGGAGGCTGGGTTCAGTGTGAATGTGGGTTGAAGAGGGGATCTCCAAAAATATGTTCTCGCATTGTGACCCTATTTGGAAAAAGGGTCTTTGCAGATGGATTGAATTATGCATTTTAAGATGAAATCATCTTGGACTATCCGGTGGGTCCTAAATTCAATGACAAGGGGAAGGTGCAAACGCACAGCTAAGGCCATGTGAAGATGGAAGCAGAAACTGGAGTTACACGGCGACAAGCCAAAGAAGGCCAAGGACTGCTGGCAGCCACCAGAAGCTAATAGACGCACAGAACACATCAGCCCTCAGAACCTCCAGAAAGAACCAACCCTGCTGACAACACCTTGATTTTGGACTTCTGGCTTCCAAAACTGGGAGAGAATAAATTTCATCATTTGAAGCCACCACTGAGTTTGGGGTAATCTGTTAAGGCATCCCCAGGCAATGAATACAGCGGCTTTTATATTCCAGATGGGGTTGAGGGATAGAAAAGCTCAAAGCCAATGGTCTCTAAATACTGGTGGTCTTTGGAGGGAGTGCATCCGAATCACCTGGGTGTGTGTGCAAACGGATTCCTGATTCTCGATTAGAGTTTCTGGGCTGAGGGCCATGGAATCTCTACATTTAATAAGCTGTCCCTAGTGGATTTTTCTGCACAATCGGGTCTGGGAGCCGCTGCTCTGAAGAACACAGGGGTAAACTTTACGGTAGTTATTAATGTTGTTCACTGGATATTTCTACCTCATTATATTTCAAGTACAGGATAAGGTTACATTTCTGCCCTGCAACCTGTCATCAACTGGGGTCAAATGACTAGTTGGGGCCAAAGGAATTGTGAGTGAAGGTGCAATGTGTCACTACCAGGCTGAACATTACTGGCTAGTGGGAGACCCTCAGTAGCTCTTTTCTTTCAATGTTTTGGATGGTGGTGGCTCCATCCTGGGTCCCCGAATGACTGAGCAGAGCCTCCCACCCTCCTGTGATGCCATGTACCCCTGGAGTTTGAAAGCCATCGAAATGTTAGGTTTTTACTGCAGCACAATCTATTCTGATTAATTTTAAAGTTTTATTTCAACTTCAAGTCACCCTCCCTAAGGCATAACTTGAATAAAGAAACATTTTTTGAACTTTGGGAATGATTTGTTTACCATTCCTTAGGCTCATCATAGCAAATATTTTTCATATTAAGGGGAACACTGAACTGAACTAAGTCAGTATTAACTCCCAAACTCCAAAACTTGTTTTTCTTACTGTTTTCTTAATTTACTAAAACTAGTGATTTTCTATCCAGTATCAAAATTTACTGTGCAGAGAAAATCACCTCAGGACCTTGTTAAATGCACAGTATTAAAATTCAGTAGGTCCAGGATGAGTTACAGTCTAGATTTCTAACAAACACAGGTGATGCCAGTTCTGCTGGTCTGTGAACCACACCTTGAGCAGCAAGGTTTTAGACAATGCTTTTCAACAAAATTATTTACTAAATTAACAGTTAAATTAACTTCATAACATCTATAATTACAATAGCATATATCTGTAAGGTCATCTATAGTTTCATATATGTCCACTTTCAGTCTCATAATAGGCCTGTCTGTGAGGGAGACCAAGCAGATGTTCTTATACCGACTTTGCAGGTGAGAAAATAAAAGCTAATAGAGATTAAGAGACTTCCTCAGGGTCATATAGCTAGAAAATGCCAAAGGTCAAAATAAGTACTCAAATCATGTTTATGCTGTACCAGTGCCTGAGTAAAAAAACCCTCAAGATTCCAACAGTGTTTGATCACTCTGCAAGATTGTAAACATCATGTGTGCATGCACACGTGTATGTGAAATAGAGAGAGACAGACAGACAGACAGATAGACAGATACAGAGAGACAGAGAGAGATTGGTAACCACTTCAGATTCAAATTCTGTGGTCCGTTAAACCTAGTCCTCAAAAGCTTTGGCTTCATGAAAAAAAAACATTGCCATCTGGTGGACTTTCAGAGTATTAGTTTTTAGGGCACAGTCTGGGATACATCCTTGCAACGCTGGTCTTCACAATTCCAGTTCGAGTTAACGCAAGTGCTAGACTCTGTAAGAGATCTAGACATGGCATAAGCCATGGTCCTTACTAGGAGCTCTTGAAGTAGGTGCAGAGACAAGACTTTTTATAGGAAACAATTTGTTCATAATGCAAATTTGTGATCAGAAGGTATAGGTAAGTTTTAATCTGTATTGGTTGTGTGGCTTTTGACAAAGCATTTGACTTCTTTGATCCTCAGCTTCCATTCAAAAAAAAAAAGAGGATAAAAATAGGCTTGCCTAGCTAGGTCACTGGAATAAGAGCCAGGTGTGGGGGGTTAGGGACTATGGAAAAAGAGAAAGAGGGGAAGAAATAAGGAATAGGTGAGAAGTAGAGAAAGAACAGAGTTCCTCAAAGAATAATAGCTAAAATTTTCTGAGCACTTACTTTATACCAGGCACGGTCCTACCTTTGTGTTCATCATTCAATCCTCCAACTCTCCTGTGAATCAGTTTAAGGATGCTCATTTTACAGAAGTCAAGTAAAGTGTGCTCCAAGAATTTTGTTGCCTTGGATCAGCTCATTCCCAGGCTAACTAATGACTGTGACCTTGGGATAAGATGTGAAGTGGCTTAAAAGGAAGACCTGCCTTACAGGAGATCCTCCCCATCCTGCACTGTGTGTGTGTGTGTGTGTGTGTGTGTGTGTGTGTGTGTGTGTGTGTAGTGGGGGAGGGGGACACATTTTTTCCTTCCATTTGCATGACTAATGACTTGTCACAATAACTGGGGGAAAGGGGACACCACTGGTAGTGTGTTGGAGAAGTCAAAGATGCTAAACACATCCTATGTTGTGAAGAACGACATACTGATTGAGAAACACTAGAACTTTCTGACTCAGCTCCACCAACCTGTATAGTGTAGACCATATATTGCCTGCATTTTCAGATTACAGTGAAAAGTAAATGACACATCATCTGGAAGGCACCAGCTCTCTAAGTGCAGCAGACTTTGTTAGAGCCCCACCCAAACCCTTGGGCTTGTATCATTTCCAAACAGGCTGGCTTCCCCTCCACCTGCCACATCTGCATCTCTTTCTGAGAGCTTCTCTAGCCATGAAAGCACGCTGTACCCTCTATGACAAGGCAAGCTCAAGGCACTCCAGGTCCTCAACCAACAATCAATATCTGGCTTCCTCCTTAGAGGAAAAAATCAGTTTCCAGAGTTCTCCAGTAGGACCAACAACCTCCAGTGCCCTACAGTGATAACCGGCTTCTTCTCCTCTGTCTCACTGCTCCCTCTCCTTATGCTTCTTGGGATCACCTCCCAATTAAACACTTTGCTCTCAAATCCTTATCTCTGGATTGTTTCTCAGGAAACCAATCTAAGACAGAAAATAGTTCATGGTTAGTCAGTTTTCCTCTGTGCCCTTGTTGGTTTG
The DNA here is from genome assembly GCA_004027375.1 of Macroglossus sobrinus. Taxonomy (NCBI): domain Eukaryota; kingdom Metazoa; phylum Chordata; class Mammalia; order Chiroptera; family Pteropodidae; genus Macroglossus; species Macroglossus sobrinus. Next base: position 2,222,850 of record PVKZ01000054.1, on the reverse strand, counting down.
TATGTTTTTTCAGGCTAGAACTGCCATCATAAAAGGGTGTGTATCTTCCTACACAGTCCTGCACATTTTAATAACTGTGTCCTGTGAATTATGTTAGTTCTTCTCGCTGGCTCGTTAGCAACATTATTAAAAATTGGGTGGGGAGGGCAGCCCATTAAACTCACAAACTGAAAATAATTCTTTCCCAGACAATGTAAGCACTACCATTTCTGCTTTGGGACTGAAGGGGACACAGACACACAGACACACACACACACACACACACACACACACACACACACACACACAACCAAGGAGAAAAGTGGGTCCTTGTGGGGCAACAGCAAGAGACACTGCAGGTCCAGGCAGCTAGGAGGGCTGTACTTGGAGAGGCATCCACTGTCTTCATTCACATAAACGACAGAGTTGCACTGGCCAAATGGTTCCTCCTGAGCACAGCAGTGCTAGAGGCTGACTAAGGGGAAACATCAGAGGAAGGGGAAACAACCTTTGAGAAAGGAGCCAAAGCTCCTAGTAAAAGGACATTGCTCCAAGGCCCACCAGCTCTTGTGAATTCCTAATGGGCAGCACAAGCTGCATTAAGAAAGGACTGGTTTGCAAGCTGGTGCTTTGCCTTTGGATTTGTGCCTGATCTGTTTTCATTCCCTCCCAGGACAATTCTATTTCTTTCAAGCATATGTCCCTAATGGGGAAGTGAAATCACACCCAAACCTTTTGGGAAATATCACAAAGACCTACCTAATTTGCCCCCTCACCTGCATTTCTCTCACACTGATGGCAAGGCCTCTCACCCTTGTTGCCTTGTTGTGTAATGGACCACTGAAGGTGGTTGCTGAGGGACAAAACTGGTCACCCCACATTGAAATGCTGTGTTCTTTAACCATCAGGGTCTAGCTCTGCACTTACCTTCTACGTGCTCAGGAACAAGGCACTTCGACTCTCTGCCTCAGAGCCCACCACTGCAAAGTAGGCTTATAATAATAAGCATTGCGCATCAGAGTTGTGAGGACTAAATAAGCAGCTGACATGAGTTTCATGTGTCTAGAATAAATAATAGCCAGGAGTAAGAAATAGTACTTCTAGCAGCAGAAGAACAGCAGGAGTGACAAAGGGCTTGGGATGAATGCTTTCTTATATCCTCTCTAGCTGCACAAATTGGGCTCATGGTGCGTGCTCAAGAAATATTTGTGTGAAAGAATGAGTAAACCAAGCCAGGCTGAAGATATTTAAATCTGCTATTTACTGAGCACTTATCAGATACCAGTTCCTGCACTGAGCACGTCATACATATTTCTTAATTTTATCTATTTAGATTATTTCCTATTTCTGAGGTTTCCTTCCATTTGAGGCAAACTTACTGGCTCTCTCCACCCGCTTGCTCCTTTAGTAATTACGTGATTACTAAATCACGTGAGCTGGAAGGAGAAACTGGGCATGTGCAGCTAATCCTCTCCCAAGCAGCTCCTTCTTCCTTTTGGGAGCTAACGGCTGTGCTCACCCATCCTAGAGTTTAACTGGGGCTGTGCAGGTGCAGACTGCCACTGGCCAGGGAAGTCTATCAGTCCTGGAGCTCGGTATCAGGAGATCTTCTGGCCTGTAGATCCTGGCTACACGTTATGATCTGTCAGTAATAAAGGTGATGCTGGGCCTCCACATGAAGACTCTTGTTTTACTGAGGAGCTGGTTTAGGCCCAGGTGGAGAAGGGCAGCACTATTTTTTGACTCCCTATTCAGTCTTAACATAATCCCTGCACCAACCTATGATGTAATGTAGGAAAATGCTATCTCCTTTTCATTTTGTTTTATTTTATTTTTTAGCATAGAGGGGTTAAGTGACTTACCCAAGGTGACACAAATGCACTAAGATTCAGATTCAGATTTTTTTTGACTCCAAAGAATGGCTCTTACTTCTGCCATACTGCTCCCTGGAAAGTTTCTGTGCCCACTCCACACTGGAATGCATCTTTAGCCCCATGCAAAGAGAGCAAAGAGAACCATTAGAGTCATCTCCTCGGGAGACCACGACCTGGATAGTCAAACAGGCTTCCCAAGCAAGGCCTTGACAATCCTCATCTCCTTTGGCTCTGTTCATTGGCTGGGCTGGGCTGGGCCTTGCCTGTGGCTTTTCTCTCACTCTTGAGAGCTTCACACATCTTCATATTTTCTTCTTTTTTCATCATTTAGCAAAACTATCCCAAGCCCTGTAATCCCAAGATATTTCTCCATAAGCACATTTAAGTTTCTCCTGGTTAGCTCTTTTATTATTTCCTTCACTTACTCCTGGATGCTCTCATGATGACCTGGCTCTCAAACCCACCCATTTTTCAAATGACTTGCCGACACTGCCATGTGGCACCAGGAGCAGGAGCAGAACATGTCCTCATTTCTTTCCCATGACATCTCTCCTTCAGTGATTTGGCGACCCTTCTTACCTGCTCCTCTTCCACTGCGTGTCTACAGAGGCAAAAACTTTAGAGTCTGGAATAAACTCTACCTCCTCCCCCTCAATTTCCTCTCCCTCTTCTTCCTCTTCCTTCTACTTCTCTCTCAAATAACAGTTCTATATCTGAAATATCATGCCTAGTTGTAAACACCAAGGACTCAGAACTGAAGAGGACCCTACTTTTCTAATATTTTAGATGGGGAATTAAGGCACAGACAAGCTAAGGGACTTGCCTAAGGTCACACAACAAACAGTCTAGCTGAGCCAGACTAATTCTCAGTCTCTTGATTCTCAGTCTATTGCTCATCCCAGAAAGCCATTTGATTAAATTAGTTCATCAAATTTGTAGGCTTAACTTAAGGACCATACAACTGAGTGAAATCCTATTCTCCATTCCACAGAAAGCGAGGCTGTTAGATCTGATCCTTTAGGGTCAAGCTCATCTCCTGCTTCTCCGCCTTTTGCTTACTTTTCTTACAATGACACAAAGTTGGTTTCTGCCCTGGGGCCCTGAGTGTGTCTCAGACAGAACACTCTTCTCAGATCTTTGTTTAGCTCTCTCAGATTGTTCAGGTGTCTGCTCAAGTGTCCCCATCTGAGAACCCTAAAATGCTCTTGAGGCTGCCTATCCATTGCCCATCCATTAAAGATGGCTTTGTTATTCATGCTTCATTACATATTATATCACATATTATTTTATTATTATAATTATTTTTAATTAGTGGCTAGCAATAACATTATGTGCCAGGCACTATTTTAAGTATATTACTTGTATAAATTAAATCTCACTATAGGACCCTATGAGATAGGTACTATTATAACATTAATTTTCAGATGTAGAAACTGAGGCACAAAGTAATTAATTTGCAAAGATTAAGTAGCTAGAGAGTGGAGACCAGAAATCCAAAACCAAGGTGCCAGCAGTACCATGCTCCCTCCAGAGATTCTAGGGGAGAATCCAGCTTCTGGTGGCTGCCAGCTTTCCTGAGTTTGTAGTCACATCACTCCATCACCTGAAGGCAAGCATCTTCAGTCTTTCTCAGCTCTGTCTTCATATCACCTTTTCCCCTCTGTGTGCAGTCATATCTCCCTTTGCCTCTTTCCTGTAAGGATATACACATGATTACATTTAGGCCCACCCAGATAATCCAGGATAATCGCTCCATCTAAAGATCCTTATCTTAATCACATCCGCAAAGGGCCTTTTCCTTTATGAGGTAACATTTACAGGTTCCAGAGATTAGGACTTGATATCTTTGGAGGCCATTATTCAGCCTATGATAACATTGAAAGCCACCAGTTAAATATTTGTTCATTCAACAAACATTCTCTAAGCATTTACACTATGCTAGGCACTGAGCTGGTCTTTAGAGGTACACAGTGGATAACAAGGCTGATATGTGTTCTCAAACCACACTCTAGTGAGAGATAAAGCAGAACCTGTGAGCCCATAGACCTGCAGTGTTCATCAGCTAGTCAGTCCCCTACTGAGGTCTTGCCTGAATAGAACCTAGGACAGGCCAATTTTGACAGTTATGGAGGACTGATTTTGAGAGGTGGAGGAAAAAGGGGGGAAACTCCAATAAGAACTTAATTTACTCAGCACTTATTATGTATTAGACCCTGTGACAAATGCTAATACATTATCTAACCTAGTCCTTCCAAGAAACCTAGGATGTAGGTCTGATTATTCCCATTTTACAGACTGAGAAAACTGAGGCTCAAAGCTAACATGATTTGTTTAGTGTCTTATACCTATATAATGGCTGCGCTGACATCTGAACCCAGGTCTGTCACACTCTCATGTTAATCAGTGATGACCCTGCTTGAGTCTGAGTCATATGAGAACAAGGCGGAGGGAGAAGCAGAAGTGGGCAGTGGGAGGAGCTGCATTCTGGTCCTGAGTGTTCCGCTTATAGTCTCTGTGTCCTTGGGTAATTCACTTTACCACTCCAGCCTCAGTTTCCCCATCTGTTACATGAGGGGATGAGGCTAGATAAACTCACATTTCTCATCTAAATTTTACATTCTTCACATCTGGAATGGAGGGCTGAAATAAAAACTCCATTATCTTCACACTTTTTTTAAGGGGCAGGGATTCACATCACAAACACAGGATCTCCAAAAACTGAAAACAGTGGAGAGAGTGGGCCAGAGAACCCTTGATTAGAATCATATCATGAGTTAACTATCACATGGCCCAAGAGACTGGGATGAAGGGTTGGACATGATTCTGCAGGCCATTCACTTAAGTTTAGCCTGGGTTCTGAGTGCACAGAAATCCTTATGATTTTGTTAAATCCTCACAAGGAATTTCACGAGACACTCGGGAGTAAAGGGAGACCTCAACTCAGCTCTGACAGTCACTAATTAGAAGCTGTGGACCAGTGGTCTGACCCTTATGGAGAGTCATGGACCTCTTTAACAATTTGATTTCATCTTAGAATGCTCTCCCCAGAAAAATTCTGCTGGGTGTGCATGAAGCTAACATATAAAGCCCATTCATGGTCACTAGGTTAACAATCCCTGGTATAGAGAACAAACCCTCTGATTGGACTTGGTCCAGGAATAAATCAGCTTTGAGAGCTGAGGAGAGGGTCAAGGTCACTCAGTACTCACTTCATTTTCAGATCATCTCATGTGATTCAAAAGCTGATATCTTGGGAGGGAGGGAGTGTGTGTGTAGGGGAGGGCATGGCATTTAAAACACATCTGCACACAATTCTCAACCAGCTACTTTATTTTTTTTTACATTTGCCTTGCTATCAGGAGAATATAAGAGTATTGCCATTTCTTTGGTGACCTGAAAGTTTATCATAAAACATAAGTCTAGGAAAAACACTGGTCTGCAAATCACAAGTAATGTCCCCTCACTCCCATGATGGTTTTCCTTGCCTTTCAGCAAGCCCTGGGTTGCCCCTCTCATTTGGCAACCACATTTCCTGACCCATATTCACTGGGGTAGACTATCCAGAATCAGAACAAACCAGAATGTTGGAAGTCCATGGGAAGAGTACCCCACCCAGCCCTGTAATGCCAACTTTTAGATATTACAGGATTCAGCTCTGAGAAATTGTCATTTGCTTCTAAATTCTGGGGGATCGCTAATGCTTTTGAAAATCTTATAAAGGTACACACCCCCTCATAAAAATGTACAATGTACACGGAAACAAACATTTGCAACCAATTTTAGGGGTTTCACAACCTCCCTAAAGCTTACCCTTGGATGCTTCAGAGTGGCACTGTCCAAGAGGGCAGTCACAAGCCACATGTGGCTACTAAGACCTTGAAATGTGGCTCGTCAGAACTGAGATATGCTGTCAGTGCAAAATACGTTCTGGATTTCAAAGACTTACTATGAGCAAAAGAATATAAATGATCTCAATAATTTTATATGATTACAAGTTAAAATAGTAATATTTAGATATATTTAGTTAAATAAAACATTATTAAAATCAATTTCACCTGTTTCACAAGCCTGAGGACCCTGGATTTCCAAATTACAAATATTTGCTTTAGCTCCCGCCCCACCGTATTCCTCACTGCCCCATTTCCTGATGTCTTCGAGGTGGCTGTGCTAGGAGGGCTCCCTATGACATACCCCTATCCCTTTCCTCTTGAGGCCCCAGAGGAACCTTCTTAGGGAAGACCTCTGGTCAGGCTCTAGGAAAATGTTGCAGTTTCTTGGCAGAGACAGAACACTGAGCCTTCCTGTGTAGCCAGGGACCTCTCAGCATTAGAAACTCCCTAGGGCAAGTTTTTGCACTTCTCATCCAACCACCAGCCTCAGATAGAAATCCTCAGGCTCAGGTTCTGGGGTCTACAGCTCCTCAAGATCTGGACCCAGCTGGCCATGCAAAGAGTGATGCTTCCACGTCCCCAAGGATACATGAAGACCATGCAGTAGTTTCCACCAGTCCTGGATGTATTCAGCTAAAAGGACCCGGAAATGCCATCTAGTCCAATCCCTGATCTTACCGATGAGTTCAGATGAGTCAAGTGACTTCCCTAGCCACGTGGCTGCTGAGTAATATTACCAGAGTCTAGTACAGAGCTTGGCTCTGTAAATATGTAAATACATAAGTGAGTGAACAATTGATGCAGGGAAGGAATGCAGGACTCCAGCTGCACAGGCCAGTGTCCCTATTGCTACCCGCACTGAAATCCTCTCCTCACCCCTCTTCATGAAATGGGAAATTCCTTTACCCTGTTGGTGACCAAAAGGAAACAACATGGGAGAAAAACATAAAAAATGCAACAGGATTTGAAAGGAGAATTTGACTTGAGAGTTTGACTAGACCATTAGTTCTAATCATCCCTCCCTCCTCTGTGGGAATTTTTAGGTCTCTGCAAAACCTAGGTACTCTCATTTCTAGAGACCCCCATTCCACTGCTTACCAAACATATTCAAAGAGTTCCATGGACTACTTTTAATACAATTTATACCTAACTATTTAAGAGTTGATTTGCAATTTGCTATTGACATAATGTTAATATGATTTATAAACAACAAAAACATTATTAACTTTAGTATTTGGATTGTTGTTGTCGTTGTTGTTAAGTCTCAAGCATTTTCACAGAACCTTGCAAAACTCACAACACAAAGGCAGGGCAGATATTCAGCTGGTGCACTCCAGTACAGCTGTACCTGTTGTTTACCTCTAGTACCCCTTCTAACTGGCCAATGCCTGTGCCCTCCAGATGTTAAGCCTTTGAACATTACTCCTGCCCAAAGGATAAAATGGCCCTGTTTCCCATGGGCTTACTTTGGCATCTTCAATAAGCAACAGCCTTAATCAACAGTCTCCATCTGTTCTTTTGCAGAAGGATTGAACAAATAGTCAGAGGATTACAAAAGTCAGAGCTTCACTTGGGCCCATCCTCACTCTGGATGACTGACAAGCCAGGAGCACAATCCCACTGCCACTGACCACACCTATATTAACACCGTTCACTAAAAATGATAAACGATGGACACATATATAGCACTTTAGAGTTTGCGGGTCACATACATATTTTCGCTAATGGGGGATGGAGAATATAATGATGTAAGTACTATCACTGCCTCTCTCACCATCCAGAAACTTGAATCCTTGTGCAAACATCTGGCCTCTCATTAGCTACAAGGAAGACCACATAGTCCCTCCCTCATACAGGTGCACACATTTAGTTCATCTGAGTCATGGGCCTATGGAGACCCCCATCCCCATCAAAACATCACACTGCTGGGTGTGTCCAGCTGGTACCATGAAGTCCTTCAGAGTTAGGGGAGGATCATAAATTTTGACAGTCAGACACTCCTGAATTTGAACCTTGGCTCAATTGTTTGCTATCTGTGAGACGTGGAAAAAGTTACTAGATCTCTCTTGCATTTCCTCATCTCTAAAGTGGGGGAGACTCCTCCTATTTCAAAGAGTTGTTGTGAGAATTAGGGGGATGTTGCTTATAAAGCATCAGTCCTATGATAGTCAATCAAATAGTTTGCTTTCCTATTCTGTGTCACATGCCCCTTTGAATATTCCTAGTCCAGCCCAGGAGTGACGTTATACAGCTAATGGATTAAGATCTCAGAGTCAGAGAGGCTGGATTTGAATCCATGCTCTGTCACTTACTAACTGTGTGACTCTGGGCCAGTGAATTCATCACTATGTGGCCTCCTTATCTGTATAAAGGAAATGAAAATACCGAATACTTCTAAGGGTTGTTGGGAGGATTAAATGACTTAATAGATGAAAGTGTTTGAAACAGTGCCACGCACATAGAAAATCCTCATTAGCTACTGACTTGTTCTTTTTATAGGAGGTTCTCAAAAAATGCTAATTGAATTTAAGTTTATCCACAAAGTGTCCTGAGGAAGAGATGGGACCTCCTCTCCACTAAGGTTCCTAGAGTATTTTCATTTTTTCGACATCCATACTTCCCTACCAGAAAACCCACAGGAGGGTATAAGCCAGAACTATGCCTGGACTGTACTGAGCTGGACACTTATGAAGTGCTTTCTTGATTTTTATTTTTTTCTTGACAGTGTCCCTGAAAGAAACTTGCAAGGTGGTATGGCAGGTTAGGAAATGGCATCAAAACAAGAAGCAGTCCTCTTTATCTTTCACAATTCTTTTCCACTGAGTTCTCATCTCCATGGTATTAAAAAAGAAGCCCCCACACAAGATGACAGATGGAGAAGCAAAGTGGGGCTATGGAGGAGTGTGACCTGCTAAGGATTCACAGCCTTAGAGGGATGGCGAGCCTACGCCAAGGGACCATGATCTAGAAGAGCTTCACTGTTCAAAGTGTGGCCCATGCCACATTGGAGAGCTCGTGAGAAATGTGAAATCTCAGGCCCTACCTCAGACCTACCAAATCAGAATCTGCCTTTTAACAAGATGGCCAGGTGACCAGTTTACACCTTAAAGTTTTGAGAAGCATTGCTATAACAGATAGAGTGGTAAGTTTGAGGTCTGAAAATCTAAGTTTGCATCCTGGTTCAGCTACTCACTAGCTGCATCACCTTGGAAATTTTACTTACCATGTCTGAGCCTCAGCATCCTCATCTAAACAACTAAGAAGAATTATAATGCTCCTCTCCAGACTGTTATGAGGATTATTGGAGCATGTATGTGTGTTTTGTAATATATTAGGTGCTAGTTAAATATAAGGTTTTATTTCTTTCCACCATATGTATTTTGTTGTTAGAGTAGAGCACATTCACACTGAAACGATGGCAGCTGCACCCAGAAACACTCCTGCATGGACAGGTTACTTGCCACTGTCCCAAAGCTCCCGCATAACCTTACTAAGACCAGGCAGCTTCGGTGTGAGGAGAGGCCAAGCTGTCCACACAATTCCTGGGAGATCTGACAGATTAACACTTATTAAGCCATAAAGAGGGACTCTCAGGAGTATTGCAAAGAATATGGGCTTCAGAGACCAAAAGATATGGCTTTAAATCCTGGCTCTGACATTTCATAGCTATGACCTTGAACAAGTCAGTGTTAGCTTTGTGAGCCTCAATCTCTTATCTACACAATGAAGATAAAACACACTTGCCCAAACTGTTGTGAGATAATGTATGTAAAGCATCTAATATAACACCCGGCACATAGGTGTTCGTTCAGTAAATAATGCTTTAGCAGTAGTTACTATTATAACCGACAAGGATTTTTATAATGCCCATTTTCCACGTCTGGTTTCCCAATGACCATGAAGAGCTTGTTTTAAGCAAATCTTTTGGACCTAGAATAGCTTAGGAGAAATATTCAGTTATCAACTCATTGTGCAAGCATTTATTTAGCTGCAGCTATATGCAAGGAAGCTCTGTGTAGCACAAAGAACATTGACTCTGCTGTCAGAAGGGCCAGGTCTGAATCTCTAAGGCTCCTCCCTGCTCAGATTCTAGAATGTGTCAGCTTTCAACGCAGGGAGAGAGAGTACCCCAGAGCAGATTCAATTCTGAGTGTCACCAAATCAAGGAGGATTGTTCCTTTGCTGAGGGAAAAATATATGACAGGGGAAACGGGGATGACAGAAGAGGGCACAGCAGAGAACTCACTTCACAGGGCGTCAGGGACATTCCTACCTCCAGGACAGAGCCCATGGCGTAGTGCCCACAACAAACCAGAGTGCCGTTTGAGTTCCTATTCTCTGAGCAGCTTGGGACATATTGGGAGTTAGGATAATGCTTTAAAGCAGCAATTCTCAAACTTATGTGTATGCCAGTGTCACCAAGAGAGCTTGTTAATATACAGATTATGAGCTCTGGTCCCAGAGAATTCAGTAGGTCTTAGAACCACACATTTAACACACGTTTCTGGCATAGATGAAAGGAATTCTGCTTCAGAGACTGAAACCCACTTGCCCTGACTCCAAATTCTGCTCTTTTTTTTTCTTCTTCTTCTTCTTTTTTTTTTTAATCACACTAAGGTCCTCAGGAAGGAAGGAAAGAAGGACAAAAAGAAGACACAGATGGACAAACAAAACAAATGACAATTTCCCTACACAGGTCCACAGGCCATGGATGGGGAAGAGAAACTGGGGCCCTGAACTTATTTGTCGCTACTGTCTCCTGACCACCTTTCCTGGGAAGGGTCCCTGAGCTCTAGATACTGGCGAGACAATTCTTGGACACTGAGCAAAGCCAGCCTGGTGTGGAAGGAAGGGCAGGAGCTATGGAGTCTGAATACATGTGTGTGTTCAAGTCTGAGCACTGGAACTCCCTGGTTGTCTGACCACATGGAATTTACACTTTTACTGAATTTTTATTTTCTCATTTGTAAAAAGAGGACAAAGTGCCCAACGCACAAGATTGTTAACTACTAAAGTAAAGTGAATGCTAACCAATCTCTCCAGGTAAGGACACAACTGCCGGTCCCTGTTCCCTTTTCCCACCTGATCTGAAACACTTCGGGGGATCTAATCACCTCTCGCATTTATATATACCCGCTTTCAGGTCCACAGTCCCATTCGGCTCTTGAGAGCGTGCTGCCTCTTATGCAGTAGCTGGGGGTTCTGGTTGAGAAAGTCAGAACCCAGAGACGTAGAGACACTTACGCGAGGTCCCACTGGCAGCAGTTGAGGAACCGTAAGATCTCAAGGTTCTGAGTCCAGTGGCCTTTCACCTGCTCCTCGCTGACTCCTCCAGAAGAAGGCGCTGTCGTGTCAAACCCCCAAATCACCTTTGATGTAGCTTGGAAGTGAGGCAGGGTCACAGCTAAAATGAAATTGGTCCCTTACATTTGTTATCGATTATAACTGAAAGCATTTGAATTTGCAATTCCTTCACCTCTGCGTGCTGCTTACGACTGGCCGGGCTGAAGGCATTCCTGGGAACTCTCTTGAAAGCTTCTCTTCAAGTCTGTTTCATGGACTCTTTACCCCTCTGGCCTTCAGATGGCATTTGGGTCCCGATTTCTGGGAGAGGGGGTGCTGTGAGCAGACAGCATCTATTTATTCTAACTTGCTCTGTTGCCTTGCTGTGCAGTACCAGAAAGGAAACAATAAAATGCACTATTAAGAGTGTGGCCAGAGCCTCCAGGGAACCAGGCTCTCTGGAGGTCACATCTCCCCACGAATTCATTGTCATGGATAGTGTGCCCATGGCCTTTGAAGGGGCTCTGTGGTGGGAGCCTCGCTTGCCCTTTTCCTACTTTTCCATATGGAGTTGGGGAGGGTGAGACAGAGCGGGGAGCCAGAACCCACTCCCCCCAGTGACCCTCCAAGGTGAGAATGGACCCGCCTCACCCTCTCTGTGGGAGTTGTCTCCCCTCACCCTTGAACTCAAGCCTTACTTCAAAGAGCCTGTCCAGCTCTGGCTTTTATGACTCAAATGACCTGGAACAAATAGATCCTCTTGTACTACTATTTTTCTATTTTTAAAAAGAAGGTCCGAGTCTTCCTGGTTCTCTTCTTTTTACAGAGACTGATGGATTGGAGCCTTCCCTGGAAAACCGATCGGCTTGACAACAAAGTCACTCCCCTCCAACCACAACATCACCCTCATATTGTCAACAGATGGGAGTAGCAGAGATCCAGGAAGAAGCTACAAGCAGGGAACCAACATGCGTTGCATGTAATCACGTGCTGGACTTTTATAGGACTGCCCCCAACCCCACACAGCCAGATGTGGTCAATTCCTAGTCTGGCTGACTCTAGGGCAGTGTCTTCCTTATATGATCCTAAGCATGGCCTTCTCTCAGGAAACCCATTGGGTAAGAGAAAGTTCGATGCGTTTGCAGCAAGAGTGTGACACAGCCCTGCTGGGGACTATAATAGAGAAATAAGATCTCATTCAAGTAGCTGCCCAGTTGTCCTTGACCCCACTCTTGGGGGAGCCCATACACAGAATCCCATGTGAAGGGTACATAAGGAAAAAGCAGATACCAGGTAATTACAAAGTCGAAAAGTTGATTTTTAATTTCTTCTCTAGAGCCTGGGAGTGTCATACTCCTTCCTGCTCTGCTTGTTCCCTTTTGAAACATCTGTCTTGTTCCTCGAGACACCAGATATTACATGGTCTATCTTTTAACATTACCTGCATCCCTGGAGGTCAGCAAGAAAGCCGGGGAAATAGTACTAATTAAGGCCTTCTGGAGCTAAGGTCATGCAACCCTCTTTGACTCCTACCTTGGGAACTTCAAGGGGCATGAAGACCAGCCCATCGGGAGAAGGAGCCACTTGGCACCCTCCATATCACATCTAGCAGCTTAGTGAACCACATTTCAGGTTCTTGTGAAGCCAACCTGTTGGCTTATGCCTTAAAAGTGTCCCCTTACAGTCTCCCACCTTCCAAGACAGGGTCCTCTGAGGTTTGAACAGAGGGCTGGTGTCTCCGCCTCCTCCATGCAGGCAGTCACAGCTGTGCATGATCCTGGGACAATCGTTTGCAAGGTTTTGTCTCTTCTTTGGAGTCTCCCCTTTTATCTCATCCCCAGTCCTTGCTGCTCTCACCATGTCCAGCCCTTGGGGGCTGGGGGCATGAAAACTCAACCCTGCTCACCCTGCTCACCCTCCCGCCCTCCTGGCCAAGGAAGATCTCCTTCAGGAGCTCATTTGGCCCCAATCCTCGAATGCTGGGTCTATCCCTGAGGAGGGCAGATGTTGAGTGGAGACGAGGCCAGGCCACTTGTGGGAAGGAGGCTTGGATCGGTGATAAGGAGAGTTTCAGCAGAGCAGCTGCTGAGCCCCAGGCTGGTGAAATGTTCAGAAGGAGGGACAAAGCTTCAGAACCGGGACACAGTCCCCCTGGACATCACAGGTCTCCCTGGTTTTAAGAGAGACATAAATCAGGGGCTATCTTATGCATAATAAAAGGAACCTGCACTTGATATAAAATAAAAGAGTGACCGCAGGATTCTTGGAATAGTGACCACACCCACTCTTTCTGGACCTGCACCCAGTGAAAGCACACTTGAGTTTGGGATCAGCTTTCTGGGCATCATTTTCAGGCCCATCCCTATGGTCCCATTGGACCCATACTGCTTGGTCTTTCAGAAATCTGAAGACATCATGAAGGCTTCTGGGCAAGCCAGGCTGGGTGGATCCCAGGACACAGGCTCTGCTAAACAAACCCAGAAGCCACTGTCCAGAAGCAATGGCAGAAATACCACGATGAAAACCGTGACAAATCAGATCAGCTAATATGAGACTAGGGGCAGTGTATTCTTCTTCTTTTCATGTATTTAATTTGGGAGCATCTCAGTCAGCCCATGATAGAGCTGACAGTGGATGGGGGGAGATGGACTAACGGCTCAGAGAAGAAGGTAGAAAGGCCAGAAAATGGAGCTGAAGGAGAACCAGCCAGGAGGAAACAGAAAATCAGGGGGACTCCGTGGGACTTGCTGCTCCAGAGCTGAACTTGCAGCTCCAGCAAAGCTGACTTTAAGCCGACCTTCAGCAGCGCTTCTTAGCAATGTACACCGGGCAATCGCTGGTAAATCTTTATTAATTTTAATTGGCGGCACCCATTTATAAGAACCATTAAAAAGGATAAATTGAGCCCATCCGGCGTAATGTCTTTTGTTAATTAGTTTGTCAGCACTGTTTTAATATCCCCTAATGACTTCATATTTCAGACCTGACATTAAAGGAGACGCTGTGAGAAAGGAAATGGTCTTATCACAGTGTACTGTAACGTTTTTCTTTTCGAACAAAAAGTGTCCTTCCAAACGCTGACCAAGGTTAGATGTCATTTAATTCTCAAAGGTGGGTGCTTGAGGACTTCTGAGGCCCCAGTTCTGTATCCACGTCCTGCCTGCCCATCATTTCTCAACTTGCCTCTTTCTTTCAACCATCTCAGGCATCCCCAAAACACTCATTCATTTCTTCCTTCTTTCCTTCCTTCATTTATTCAACAAACATTTATTGAGCTACTCAGAATCAGAGAAATAGGTTGAGATGAAGTCATACAAGACACTGATACTTTCTAGGGAAAAGACGTAAAAGCTTCACACTCTCCATCCCACTGAAGGGCTTTTTCTCACAATTTCAAGGCCATTGTTTCTGTTTGGGCAGGAAATAAAATATGGGAGAGAAAAGTAAGAAAAACAAGTAGTTCAGATGGGCCTCGACTCCTGATTTTTGCTCTGAAATCAAGTGAAGAGCAAAAGTGACACCAAGGTGGTCTCCCACGGAAGGAGCCCAGGTTTGAGAGACAGACAGACAGACAGATAGACAGAGGGAACACCATCACCATGTTTGGCTCTTAGCACCACTGCTTATCCAACCCCTGCCATGAGGTTTGAAGGAAAGGGCACAAGAATAAGCACTGGAATGCTGGGAGCTTTTTAGAACTATTTACACGCCTCTAAAATCTAAACACAAAGAGGGAAATTAAGCTTTGCTAATGTGTAATGAAAACTTTCATATCTCACTCTGCCTTGGTAAGCGTGTCCAAGGGCCACTGTGGCTCAGAGTAAGGGGTAAGAGGGTCGTCACAAGGAGGGAGGAACATCAGCAGTGTGCCCACTCTGGCTTGGTCACTTTCTGTGCACCGTCCCACTGCGGCCTCCCTTGCCTTGTTCAATGAATTTGCAGGTATTATTATCTAGGTTGAACTGAATGACTCTCACAAAAAGCACAAGTAGAAATCGTCACTTAAACCTCAAGTTGACATGAAAAATGACAGCACTGAAACTTCTCCCAGTCCTAGTACAAGCTCTTTGTCAACCATATTACGAAGTAAAAATAATGTTGATCTAATCCCATCTGACAAGCACTTGTCCCCCTCAAAAAAAGTATGAAAAATTATCAAGAAGACTATTTGAAATGTGGATTTACATTCACTATTATTCACAGTAAACCTTGCCCTAGGCATATTTTGTGACTTGAGATATTAACTAATGATCATGGGACAAATTTATGCTTTATGGATAAATAAATAAACTGATAGGGTATGTGACTATAAAAGTCTAGAGACCACCCAAGTGTGGGACTCTTGTTAAGTACTTAACCCCTTGGATCCTCAGTTTTCTCACCTGTAAAATGGAAATAAGTCCACCTACTTTGTAGGATTATTCAAATGACTAGAGAGGAAGCATTTAAAGTGCACATCACAGAGCCTGACGTTGGATGTAGGTACATCTCAGAAGAAGGTGTCATCATCATGCTCATCAACATCTTTATCCTCATCACCACATCAGCAAGCACTACTCTGTGATCCTTTTCAACACAGTCTGCAGCAATTATTGAATCACTGGAGATTTAAAAGAAATAAGAATATAAATTAAAACAAAGCAAAACAAAACAAGTCCCCTTAAAAGAAGCAGTAAGAGTTTCTTGCCAGGCTCAAAGCTCTCTGGATGTACTTTCTCAGAACTTCCTTCTCTCTCCTACATTTTATGAATGCTGAGAGAGAGCTTCAGCTACTCCTATAGATAATGTGTATGAACGAAGACAGCCTCCGGAGGGAACAACCTGATGTGTTTTTCACCTGGAGAAATTCCATTTGATTCCATTTTTGTATCATTAATTTCTCCCACCATGCTCATGTTTTCCTTAAGTTTAGGAGTATTGGGCATATTTTTTTTCCTTTTAAATAGATTTTTATTTTTAGAGCAGTTTTAATTCACAGTAAAAGTGAACAGGAAGTACAGAGAGTTCCAATAAACCCCCTATCCACACACATGCACAGACTCCCCTACTATCATCCTACACACAGTGGTGCGTTCATTGTAGTCCACGAACCTACACTGACACATCATTATCACCCAAAGTCCATAGTTTACATTAGGGTTCACTCCTGCTGCTGTACATTCTATGGGTTTTGACAAACATATAAGGTCATGTATCATACAGAATACTTTCACTACCTTGAAGCTATGCTATGTGCTTTGCCTGTTTATCAATTTCCTCCTCTCTAATCCCATGCAGCTACTGATATTTTTATCATCTCCATAGTTTTGCCTTTTTCAGAATGTCATATAGTTGAAATCATACAGTTTTAGCCTTTCAGATTTCTTTAATGTAGTAATATCCATTTAAGTTTCCTCCATGTCTTTTTGGTGGCTTGATAGCTAGTTTCTTTTTAGCACTGAATAATCAGTTTATTTATCCATTCACCTGCTGAAGGACATATGATTGCTTCCAAGTTGGCAGTTATGAATAAAGCTGCCATAAATATCTGTGTGAAGGTTTTCGTGTGGGCATAAGTTTTCAGCCCATTGGGGTAAATATTAAGGAGGATGATTGCTGGATCATATGGTAAGAGTATGTTTAGTTTGTAAGAAACTGCTAAAGCGTCTTCCAAAGTGAAGGTACCATTTTTTATTTCCACATTCAATAAATGAGAGTACCCGTTGCTCTATAATCTGGCACACATTTGGTGTTGTCAGCATTCTGGATTTCAGCCATTCTAATAGGTGTGTAGTGGTATCTCACTGTTGTTTTAATTTGCATTTCCCTAACAGCATATGATGTTGAGCATCTTTTCATACTTCTGTTTGTCATCTTCTTCTTTGATGAGCATCAGTTCGGGTCTTTTGTCCATTTTTTAACCAGACTGTTTATTTTCTGATTGCTGAGTTTGAAGGGTTCTTCATATATTTTGGATAACACTTCTTTATCAGACATGTCTTTCACAAATATTTTCTCCCATCTGTGGATTATCTTCTTATCTTGAGTACTGGGCATATTTATAATGCCTACCCAAAAAAAGTAAATTTCACATATTTTTCTCAGTGTTCCAGGTGTCTGTAATGGGAGGGTCACTTTGGAAACTGTCACTCACTCACGGCCAGAAGTGGAAGTCCTCTCATGCATTTCTAGTGTTCATTTTTTATTAATCCATGCACGTGTGTGTGTAAGAGAAAGAAGAGTTTATATGTATACCTCTATGGAAATGTCATTAAATCTTTATCTTAAACAACCCAGTGGCCTAAATCCAAATGCCAGCAACACACTTGATTTCTACCAGACCTTCTACTTGTTTCCCCAGGAATAGTGTTCCTGTGATAATTACATAGTGTCCCACAATCCACTCCTTTCCTCAGACAGTAAAATAAATAGAATCCTTGGCAAAGACAAAACTTTTAAAGAAATGAGTTGGGTTTTGCAGTTTACTTATCCTTGTGTGACCAGGGTCCCTGAGGACAGGCCTAGGTGCCTCCAAGCTCTCCTTACTCTGGGTCACTCTCCATGTTTATACCTAGGTACCCAGGTCTGATCACAGTGTCTCCATACTAACAAATCTGCAGTGGCTCTCCATTGCCTTAAGAAGGCAGTCCAAAAATTAGGCTGGTTTTCCAATATGGCCCTAGCAGAACCTCATCCACCCATCCACCCTGCCTACTCTCAAGTCTCTTCCGAATGTTTGACTACCCAGATGTAGCTGTAGTCGGACCTGTTCTTTGGACAGTCAGAGGCGGGGAGAATTACCTAGTTCCATCTCTCATCACCTCCTCAAGCTCCACTCAAAACCACTTAAAATAGAAACAGTACATTTTTATGGGATCAAGAGTACGAGATGCAGGGTCAAAAGTCCGGGTACTAGTTTTCTTTTCATACGATAGTCACTGTGCACATATTATTTCCTGTCTTTGAGCCTCCTTTTCTGTAACCATCTTTGGAGTCCTATAACTATTTGTGGGAGTCCTATAACTATTTTGGGCAGTCAAGATACCTTCCCTACCTATCATGCACAGCTATGGAGGTGCAACAATAAGAGGGTTTTTGTATCATTCAGGGCTCAAACAGGAAACAGAAAACAATTCATGTGTTTACTACAGTGAGAAGCTAATGCACTAAGTGATGAAAGACTGAGAAGCCAACAGAGGAGAACGAGGCAACCCAGGTCTCAGTAAAGCAGGAAACCAATATCTCCCCTATGGTGGAAGAACAAAGGAAGAAAGTTACCATAGTCTAGGAGCTGGGGTCTTCTAAGAAAGCTGAAGACATCATACAGGAGCTGTAGCTATAGGGAAGACACAGATGCTACTGGAGATGCATCCTGAGGCAAAGAGGGAGAGGAATACCCAGGCTTCTCCCTTCCTCCCACCCTCCCATCTCCCATCAATCTGCCCACTGGCTTCACATAGCCAGGTGACTTGGGAGCCTGGGAATCATAGCAAAGATCAATTCCCAATGTAGAGAGCAAAGTAATGAACCAGAGAGCTTTCAGGTCCAAGACCAGCCCAGCGTTCAAGAAAACACTTAGAAATATTAATGCCTTATGTAAATATTGGCTATAATATTAGGATATCTGGAGAGCACACACTCATCACCTCTTAAAAGATGATCCGTTTTAAATCCTAGTTTTACGGATAAGCCCACTGAGGCTCAGGAAGACACACAAATGAATGCCAGATATATTTATGAAACCTTAAAAAAAAGTCAAGTATGCAGTTATGACTAAAATTATTGCAGGGAGGTACAAGATGTCATGGTACTCAGCCAATCACCAGTGTGATTCTGAAATGAAGTTCATCAAACTCCCTCTTTGTTTTCTCTCTCAGATCACTCACTCCTTGGGAAACCAGCTGCTGTGTTATGAAGACACATCAGGTGGCCCCAAGGAGAGGCCCAGATGGCAAGGATCTGAAGCATCCCCACCATAGCCATCGAAGAGCCAAGACTTCCTGTCAATGGCCATGAGTGAACCATCTTGGAAGCAGCTCCTCCCTCCCGACTCAGGCCTTCAGATGACAAAATCCTTGTTAACATCTTGACCACAGCCTCATGAGAGACCATAAACCAAAACCAACCCACTAAGCCACACCCAAATCCCTGACCCATAGAAACTAAGATAATAAGTGCTTGCTGTCTTTAGTCACTGTTTCAGAGGTAATTTGTTGTTCAGCAATCATAAGACCTTATCATAAGACCTTTCAAAAATCCTTTCCCATTTCCCTATCTTGCCACCTTGGTGATCATGGCTGCCCCAGTCCATTCCAGCATGTTTCAAAATCTCAAAGTAAAGAGGGTTGAATTTTGATTCCTTCCTTTCCAACTTTGTCATACATTATTCAGCAACTGTTAAGCTTCATCTGCCAATGCATGTGTGGAAGTGGCAATAGGACCCCACGCTTTGCACTGTTGGACCTCAGGCCCCGGTTACGTAAAATGTCTGGCTATCCTACTCCCACAGAGCAATGAGTACTTGCTTTACATCTGTGCGTCTTGAAAAATCTAAGCTTGATTTTTCCAGAACAAGAAGTTCCATCCCAAGGTGAACTGACAGCTGCCCTCCAGAGACAGAAAACAGTTAGTAAATTTTAGAAGTCAGTTCCCCAAATTTGAAAAAATAAAAAAAAATCTAGAAGAGTTTCTATTGGGTCTTACTTACAATGTTTCCATTGAGCCACCATCTCAGTAACAGAGCAGAAAGTTTTAACTGGCATTTCTCCCAGATGACCAATTTACACATCCATAGTTCTCACCCCACACACAGACTCACAAACATAACACTACTCAGTGCTGAATGGGGCGTCTGCCAGATATCCGATAGCTATTCTTGGAGTAACAGGGCCCACTTCCCACCATGGAAGCTGGGACAAGAACATATGACCTAATCTTGGGACCCATAAAGATGCAGAGAAGTGGGGACTGTGGAGATCCTGTCTTGGTGGAGTCCCAGTTTCCAGGGCCAGCAGGATAGCCACGCCTGCAGTTCCATGCCTGTGTCTGACAATGAATCCAGGCAAACGGAATGTCCAGTGTTCACAGCAGTGGTGGCAGCTCTGTTGTCATCAGGCTGGTCCACGTCTAGGTGCCTGGTCTCCATATCTGCCCAAACCAACTCCCCAGCCTTCCCAGACAGCTGGACACTACCCAACATCTATTCCAAAAGACCTACTTTCTGTGGCTTACAACTAAAACCTTGCCCAAGAATACATTTCTTCCCTAAATCAGACCAACAAAACTTCAATGTAAATTCAAGGTTGAGTGAGGAAACTCACAAGAACCAAAAACCCTAAACTAACTGTCATCATCACCAATTAATGGTTGTTTTTCATAAACTGTGCATTGTTGTAGGCAATGAAATACCCCAGAAATGATTAATTTTTTAAAGTGTAACCTTCTTTTTCAGAAGAAATAAAAGGTACGCAGGTGAAGGCTTAGGGAGACAAAAACCAGAAAACCAAAGCAAAAAATGAAACATAATTTATGAACTGAGTACATAAAAGGCACAGAAAAACAGTCTTCAAAGATACTGAAAAAAAAAGAGGAGAATAAATAAAAATGTCACTTCTTTATTAGATGGGGACAAAGAGAAATGAGTAGCAGATGATAGAACAAAATATAAAAAAAACATTTTGATCTGGTTTGATCTTGATCAATATCAAAAAAATGATAAGGTGCAGAAAAGTCTAGTTAACACATGGACATGGAAAAAGGAAGGACAAAGTTGCAGACAGCTCAGCACTAGGTAAGAAACAAAGAAAATTTATTTAAATGAGCCGAGGTCCTACAGAAAGGGATCTTAGGAAACTAAGCAAAGTCACTGCCAGCAATTGGAAACTCGACAAACATGCATGGAATATTATTATTTTCACAGTGCTGGTGATTTCTGACACATCCCACTTTATCCTCACAAAGTACTTTCCAGTAAAAATTCTCATCCCTAATCCACATGTAAAGAAACTGGGGGTGGGGGGGCAAGGGCAAAAGTCACATGACAGGAACAACATAGTTGGGGCTAAAATGTCCAGTTCTGGTGCATCCTTCCCATAGCTACCTTTCTAGGTGGGGAGATAGAGAGATGGAGAGAAACACAAAGACTCTTGAAGAACCAGCCTGAACCCTGGGCCAGATTCAGCATAGCAGACACTGGCAGGTAAGCAGTGTGCTAACTGCTGGCAGAGACAGAAAAGCTGACAGTGTACTGGGCCACAAATCAGATCTAGATCCTGCCCCAACTCTGCAGCCTACTAGCTGTGTGACCTTGAGAAAGTTAATCTTCCGCTCTGGGCTTCAGTTTCCTGGTAAAATGAGGAGATTGGTTCAGATGCCCTTTGCCATTTCTTCAAATTCTAAGACTATAATCCTGATTATGATGCAAAAATTCATAGGCAGATTCTAGGAGAGCTTGTGAAGCCCGAGAAAGACTATTGTTCTCCATTTACAGAGCAAAGACATATTTGTCTGAATTTTTGTTGCTTTGCTCAACTTCCCTTTCATCTTCCCACCTCCTTGTCTTTCCTTCCTACGTTCCATAGGATTCCAATGAGTCCGTCAATCACAGTACTAAGCCCCACTCCTGGACAGGGATTGGCCCAAACATTGGATACCTGACCCAAGAAAACCAATTAGAATCTTTTCTTGAATGTTTATATGTGAATACAAGGAGAAGATACTCACTTTGGGGGTTGTAGGACTGATATATACCTGGAAATATCCTCTCCCCACCCTCATCCCTACCACCATCACCCTTCCATTAGGTATTTCCTCACTTTTTTACCTCACTGAGAAAGCTTATATAGTGTAGAAGAGAGAAGCAAAGGCAGGAGATATCAGGAAGAAGGAAGGACAAGCACTGTGAGACCATATTGCTTAAGCACCTCAGACGTCAGCTCCAGTCAAGGTTTCTCAGCATATAACCCCCAAATTCCACATGTTTGGGAGGGCGGTATTAATTTCCTATGGCTATTGTAGCTATTGTAACAAATTACCACAAACTTGGTGGCTTAAAATAACAGAAATTTATTTTCTTACAGTTTTGGGGGCTAGAAGTCTAAAATCAGTATCACTGGGCCAAAATCAAGGTATCACAGGGCAGTGCTCCTTTCAGAGGCTCCAGACAGAAAAAACAATCCTTGCTTCTAGCTGCTGGTGGCTGACAGCATTCCTTTGCTGGTGTTTGCATCACTCCAGCCTCTGCCTCTGTGCTCACATTGCCCTCTCTTCTGTCTACATCAGACCTTCCCTGCCCCTCTCGTAGAAGGACACCTTGTGATGGCATTTAGGGGCCACCTGGATAATCCAGGAAAGTCTCCCCATCACAGGATCCTTAATTTAGTCACATCTACAAAGGCCCTTTCTCCAAGTAAGGTAACATTTACAGGTTCCAGGGATTCGGAGCTGACATCTGTGGGTGACCATTATTCAGTATAACTATTACTGGGTAGAAACTCCCAACAAACAAAAATCCTGAATCAGATGGCTTTGCAAGTGAATTCTACCAAACATTTGAGGACGAATGAATATATATTCTTCCCAAACTGTACCAAAAAATTAAAGAGGAGAGAAAGCTCCCAAATTCATTTTACAAGGCCAGCATTACTCTGATAACAAAACCAGACAAAGATATTATTACAGGCCAATATCCTCGATGAACATTGATGCAAAAATCCCCCCCAAAATTGGCAAACCAAATTCAGAAATTCATTAAAAAGATTATATACCATGATCAAAGGGGATTTATTCTAAGGATGCAAAGTTAGTTCAATATCGGTAAATCAATTAAAGTGATACACCATAAAAACAAAAAAAAGGATAAAAGTCATATGATCATATCACTGGATGCAAAAAAAGCATTTGACAAAATCCAACATCCATTTATGAGAAAAACTCTGAGAAAAGTGGGGATGGAGGGAACATACTTTAACATAATAAAGACCATATATGATAAAGCCACAGTTAACATCATAATGATGAAAAGCTGAAAGCTTTTTTTTTAAGACTGGGAACAAGACAAGGATATTCACTCTCACTCCTTTTATTTGACATAGTATTGGAAGTACTAGCCACAGCAATTAGACAAACGGAAATAAAAGACATAGAAATTGGAAAAGAAAAAGTAAAATTGTCATTATTTGCAAGTGACATGATACTGTATATATAAGCCCTAAAGATTTCACCAAAGATAACTAATAAATTAATTCAATAATGTAGCAGTATACAAAATTAATATTAAAAAATCAGTTGCATTTTTATATACCAATAATAAACTATCAGAAAGAGAAATTAAGAAAACAATCCCATTTACAATTGCATCAAAAAGAATAAACTACCTAGGTATAAATTTGACTAATGAGGTAAAAGACCTGTACTCAGAAAACCAGAAGACATAGACACAGATAAATGAAATTATATATCATGCTCATGAATTAGAAGAATTAACATTGTTAAAATATCCATACCACCCAAAGCAATATACAGATTCATTGCAATCCTTACAAAACATCAAAGATATTTTTCACAGAACTAGAACAAATAGTCTTAAATTTATATGGAACCACAGAAGACCCCAAATCGTCACAGTAATCTTGAGAAAAAAGAACAAAGTTGGAGATATCACACTCTCTGATATCAAACTATATTACAAGACGACAGTAATCAAAACAACATGGCACTGACATCAAAACAGACACATAGGTCAATGGAACAGAATTCAGAGCTCAGAAATAAACTCATGCCAATATGGTCAATTAATCTACAACAAAGCAGGCAAGACTATACTATGGAGTAAAGATGGTCTTTTCAATAAATGATGTTGGGAAAACTGGACAGATACATGCAAAAAAATGAAACTGGATCACTTTGTGACACCATATACAAAAATTGACTCAAAATTGATTAAAGACTTAAATGTAACACCTGAAACCATAAAACTCCTAGAAGAAAAGATATGCAATAAACTTTTTTACATTAATTTTGGCAATATTTTTTCAGATATATCTCCTGGGGCAAAGACAACAAAAGCAAAAATAAACAAATGAGACTACGTCAAACTAAAAAAGCTTTTTCATTGTAAAGGAAACCATCAACAAAACAAAAAGATAACCTACTGAATGGCAGAAGATACCTGCAAGTGATACATATCCAATAAGGGGTTAATATCCAAAATATGTAAAAAACTTATGCAGATCAATATCCACAAAACAAACAATTCAATTAAAAAATGGGCAGAGAACATGAATAGACACCAAAGAGGACATACAGATGGACAACAGTCACATGAAAAGATGCTAAACATCACTAATCAGCAGGGAAATGCAAATCAAAACCATAATGAGATATCACCTCCCAGCTGTCAGAATGGCTATTATAAATCAACAAAAAAAAAGAGTGTTGGAGAGAATGAAGAACAGAGAACTCTCATGCACTGTTGGTGGGATTGCAAATTAATGTAGCCACTATGGAAAACAGTATGGAGGGTCCTTTAAAAAATCAAAAATAGAACTACTATATGACCCAGCAATTCCACTCCTAGATACGGTACATATACATATACATTGGAATATTACTCTTTCATACAAAAGAATGAAATCTTGCTATCTGCAACAACATGGATAGACCTAAAAGATCTTGTGCTAAGTGAAGTAAGTCAGAGAAAGACAAACACTGCATGATTTCACTTATATGTGGCATCTAAAAAACAAAATGAACAAACCAAGCAGAAACAAACTCATAGACACAGAGAACAAAGTGATGTTTGCCAGGTGGGAGGGCATCTGGGTGGATGGGTGAAAAACGTGAAAGGGATTAAGAAGTACAAATTGAAAGTTATAAAAACAGTCACGGGGATGTAAAATACAGCATAGGGAGTATAGTCAGTAATATTATAATGAAATGCATGGCGTTAGATGGGTCTAGACTTATCAGGGTTCTTATTTCATAAAATACACCATGTCTAATCACTATATTGTACATTGGAAACTAATATATTATATGTCAACTGTAATTGAAGAATACATTTTAGAAAATTGTCTAGAAAAAATGAAAGACTATAAGGAATTAGACCAAAACATTAACAATAGCAGCCTCAGTAAAGTAGGATTGTGGGTAATGTGGTGATATGGAAATGTGGGCTATTTTTATCTTTTTACATTTTCCAAATTTTCTGTGTGCATGCTGCAGTAAGGGGAAATTGAAGGTGTCTTTTTCTCAAATTCCACCAATGTTAACTTAGAATATTTTTAAAGTCTCAAAAGTAAGTATTCAATGTGTTTATAAAGAAAGCCATGTGAAACTTATGAAACTATTGTAGCTGTCAATAAATTAATGGTGATAAAATAGATCATTTATAATTAGCGAGTTGACTGCTTTGAAAAAATTGCTTCTAAAATTCTTAAACTACTTTCAAATGGACTCATATTTCCCAAGAAGCTCTCATTCCAGCTGTCCCCCCAGTTCCCGGGGACCTTGTAGGGTGTCAACTCCCTATCCTTCCCTAGACTCAGTTTCCTAACCTGTAAAATGAAGAGTGTGGCCCAGACATGTCAACGGTCTCTCCAAGTCATTCCTTTCCATTCCTAAAAGTCATTCATAACTTTTACTTACTGAGCACCCACAGGTGTCAGACCCAGCTTCAGACACTGGGAACAGCACTGAACAAAGCAAAATCCTGGTTTCCTTGGCACTTGCTCTCCTCGCACCCCCACAACTCTGACTTCCTTTAACCTCTGTTTCAGATCAGTCCCCTTTCTGCACTTAATCTTACACTGCCTTGTATCACATGAGTTTAGCTGACCTGCCAACTTGATGATAAACCCCAGGAGCAGAGATCAGGATTTCTTCTACTGTATTACACAGTCCTTTACACTATCCTAAGCATCCCTAACATTTTTTTTCTTTTTCTTTTTTTTTTTAGGCGAGGCAACCCTTGGTTGACCTCACAATTGCAAGGACCTTGTCAGCTTACAATCCCTAATTTTGTTATTTTTTACACCTGCAGCATCTGGTCTTCCTTGTTGGTCTCCCATCCCAGTACCAACCAGGCATGACCCTGCTTAACTTCTGAGGTCAGATGGGATCGGGCTTGTTCAGGTTAGCACGGGCATCCTTAACTTTTTAATTAGGAAAGCATAGTATCTGCACATGGTAAGGACTTAAACATTTTTGTTGAGTGGCTAATAAAGACCATAAAATATGTTGGACATTTATAGACATTATCTACTGAGTCCTCATAACAGCCCTAAAAGGTGGCAATGTACTAACAGGAACAGAGAGGTTAAGTGACTTGCTCAAGACAAACAGTTAAGAAGTGGTGGTTCCTGAATGCAAGTCCAGGTCTCTACATTCATAATATACAATGTAATATAGAACAGAACCGTTTCTGAGACGTGCGACACACATAGTAGGGACAATAAGTTCTTCAGGGAAGGGAAGAATTAGTAAGGGCATAGTGAGCAGGGAAGAAATTATGTCGGAAGTGGGGCTTCAGCTGGATGGACTTCGAAGAATGGAGGAGGGGAGAAGCCTGGCAAAAAGAACAGAGCATGAATCCATGAGAACGACAGCCTCCAAGTGAAGACCTGGGATTGAGGCTGGCTGACTCAGAGCATCTTACCAAACCCATCAGTCTAATGCACGTTTTTCTAACAGCTGGAAAGTGATGAGAAAATAATTGTTCAATATGTGCAAAAGATCACTAGCCTAACCAAGCATGTGGACGAGCTTGAAACGAAGCCAGGTGCCCTTCCCGATGAGAACTCCAGACTGCAGGGCAGAGCTGATGGTGCTGCAGCACCTGGGCCTGACCCTGAGCAAGGTGCCGTGGAGAGCAGCTGGCATCATGCATGTGGTCTTCAGTGAGGCAAGGGGGGCCCTTAATACACAGTTTCTGCTCAGTCGTGACCTCTGTGACCTCCAAGGAAGAGGTTATCTCACAGATGCCAAGACCCACATAAAGGCCTCCCAGGATGACACAGGGAGAGCACCGTGGACTTGGACCCTGGTGACCAAGGTTCTAGAGCCAGCTCTGCCATTTTTGGATATGCAACTTCGTGGTTCTGAATAGTAGTCGAAGGCAGTGCAGTGCCTTCCTCGAGTAGTACAGGGTCCTCACCTCGGCTAGGATCAATTTGGTGCATCAAGACTTCTTAGAATAGTATGAAATGGAACAGAATTGAAAATATCAACGTGCATCACATGTTTGTTGAAGCTCATATTTCAGTTATATATGCATAGTGGGCAGTCCTGTTAAAATTATTTTTCATTGCATGCCATGTTCAAAAAGAGTTAGAAAGCCCACTGGTTCCCCAAAAACTTAACTAATCATCTTTTGGTTTCTATAGGGAATTGGTTCCAGAACCCCTGCAGGTGCTCAAACCTCTGATGTAAAATGGAATAGAACAATGCATAGAGTCAGACCTCCGCATCCAGGGATCCCCAGCCAGCCATCAAAAATGCTATTTTTTATCTGTGGTTGGTTGAATCCGCAGATGTGAAACTCGGGGACTTGGCGGAACTGTATATTTATAGAAAAAAATCCAAATGTAAGTGGACCCATGCAGTTCAAAACTGTATTGTTCAAGGATCAACTGTATACTTGCACCGTGAGTAAGGCAAGTAAATCTGTAACACAGAGTTGCTAGATGCCTTTTCATCATCATGTTTATCATAGTTCACCTGGCGATGACATATCCTGAGTCTCCAGTAAGTTCGAGTCCAAATTCTAGAGAATGTACAGCAAGATCTAACTTGGGTGGGACAGAAACTCTCTGCAGAGGGTTGTTCCTACACCTCTACCCCTTAGATCCCAGTCAACACATCCTATCAGCATGTTTGTTCATAAATCCCCGGACCAGGACTCAAGGCCATAAACATCCTAACCCAAGTGACCTAGAAATCTGGGTCCCTGGGGACTCTGAGTTATGGCTGGCCTTTATCTCTCCAAGGGTCAAAACATCTAGTCAAATCGTCTGCTCAACAAATGACTCTTATGGACTGAATTGTGTCCTCCAAAATTCCTATGTGTAAGCCCTAACCCCCAAAACCTTAGAATATGACTATATTTGGACAAAGGGCCTTTAAGAGGTAATGAATATTAAATGAGTTTATACAGGTGGGCCTTAATCTGACTGGTGTCCTTATAAGAAGAGGAAGAGACACCAAGGATGCACGCACACAGAAGAAAAGCCTTGTGAGGACACAACCAGAAGGTGGCCATCTGCAAGCCAAGGAGAGAGGTCTCAAAGAAATCAAACCTACTGACACCTTAATCTTGGACTTCTAGCATCCAAAACTGTGAAACAAATAGCAAATTTCTCTTGTTTAAGCCACCCAAGGCTGTGATGTTTTGTTACAGTTGTCCAAGCAGATTAGTACAATGGCCCAATAGGAAGAAGCCCTACAGAGCCAGCCCCTACCTACTCTCCAGCTTCACCTTATCCACTCTCCTACTCTCTCAGGAAGAACTGACCATCTTTCAGTTCCCTGGATGTGCCCTGCTCCTTCCAGTCTCAGTATTTTTATACCCACTTTTATTTCTGCCTGGAACACCCCACACATGTGCACATGCACATGCACACGCACACACACACGCACACACACATTCTCCCTAACTCACATGTATTGGCAGTGTCACAGACTCCACAGGTATATATCTGTTGTTTATGTGCTGCTGAGGCTGTCGGACTTCTGGAGACCCTATGAATGAGTGATGTCCTTAGTGTCCTGTTCTCCACAGTCCTGCTCAGCTCCTGTAGATTCCTGCCTATGGCTTCTTTGATGGAGTCATTTTATCTCATGTTTGGTCTTCCTCTTTTCCTGCTGCCTTATATTTTTCCCAGCATTATTGTCTTTTCCAAAGAACCCTGTCTTCTCATGATGTACCCAAAGTAAGGCAACTTCATTTTTGTCATTTTTGCCTCCATCGATGTTTCAAGCTTAATTTGCACTAGAACCCACTTGTTCATCTTTGTAGTGGTCCAGGGTATCCACAGAGCTCTCCTCCAACAACATATTTCAAATGAATCAGGGTTTTTTTTTACCTATCAGCCTTCTTCACTATCCAGAACTGTATATAGTAACTGGGAATATGAGGGTGTGAATGATCTTAACCTTGGTCTCTGATAACACATCTTGGCTCTTGGTGATCTTTCCAAATTCTTCCATTGCTGGCCTTCTGAGTCTCAGCATTCCTTTGATTTCTTGGCTGCAGTTTCCATTTGAATTAATGACAAAATTAAGGTAAGCAAAATCTCTAACAGTGTCTTTGTCTTCCTTGTCTGCGTTAAAGTTGCATATTTCTTCTGTAGCCATGATTTTTGTCTTGATATTCAAGTGTCCTGCTTTGACACTTGCTTCTTTCACTTTCATCAGAAGTCACTTTAAATCAGGTACATACTGTATAATTGTTTGTTCAAGGCCTTCATCTCTAGACTGTAAATTCTACCAGGCAACTCTACAGCCTTAACCCCAGCACCCAGCACAGGGCCTGGACCCCCAGAAAATGTTCAATAATTATTTTAAATTAATAATTAGTTAGTAGATCAGTGGTTATCATATTTTATAACTCATCATTTCCTGTTTTATCCTCCTAAGAAGTGGGAGTGGGAAGCAAAAGTGCCTTTTATTTTATATATATATATATATATATATATATATATATATATATATTATAGCCAAAGGTTATTGGGTTTTTTTTGCCTGGGCATTACAACTCTTAAGTTTCCCCACCAAGCTTTGATCATGTCATGCAACTTCTTGTGCTCTTTACCAGCCAGGAACAGGTTATCTGTTGGGGCTTTCATCCCTCCCCGATTCACCATAAGGCTTTGAGTAGGTATGCATGAGGGAGATATAACTCTCAAGAACACACAGAATGTCCATGTTGGTGCTCCAGTCTCCGCACATGCTAACCTCCAGCAGCCTAGCTACTCCTTACATGGAAACCCAGGCCTCAATACTACTCCCTAACCCTGACCCCTTACATGCCCAGAGCCTCTGCTCAGGGGTTTATCTTTTATTATATGCCATGAATAAACACCCAGAAATCAACAGGCCAAGAGGGAGAGCTCCAACAATCCCCCATACGCTATAAGAAAGAACCCAGCTGGTGTCCCTCCCTGGAGCCTGTCTTGAGGCAGAGACAGCATCTTACGGATACTTATCATTTTAGCTGTCCTGTTATAGTCTGCCCAAAGTGCACATTGAGGGCATTGCACAGTCTGCAGGCAGTTTTCAAGCAATTAACTATGAATGCAAAATTCCTCCCCTCTCATGGTCAGCCAAATCACAAGTGTATTCCCTTCACTCATTATCATATAGCTAAGACAATGAAGTATTGTAACTGTGGCACAATTAAAACCCTTGTAATTAAGGTGGCAGTGAGGAGAAAAAGACTTCAGAAAGCTCAGCCCAAGGCGTTGAGCAAAAGAGCAATACTATCTATTCACCACTAGATGGCAGGCTTCCTGCTTTATTCCCTGCTGGATCAATTTTAAATCTAGAAACGATCCCCAACTCCAAAAAACTAATCCTTCTAAGTACTCGACCACTTTAAGACTCATGGATTGTAAAGGATGGACAAAAATTCGGTGGAAAAAAATTCTGGCCAAATCGTACATTTACAAAAGAAAGAACTCAAGAGGTCAAGAGGCCTGGGTTCTCTCAGGCCAAATTGCTAGCCATCCAAAATCTTAAAGAGAGATATGATATGGGTGTGCGATGTTTACTTAGTTTTGGTCTTATAATGATGTGTAAGCTTGACTAGTCATTGGCTAGTGAGCAACTTGCAGTCTGGAATCCCTTATTCTACTCTGTGCTCCCATAAGCCTTCTACGACGCCTGGCAAAGGACCAATGAGGCATCAGAGTTGGTTCAAGTAAATTAAAGTGAAGTCCCTATAACTGGCTGAGTGATGTTAGCCAAGGGACTTGCTTCTCAGGATGTAGATTCCAGAAAAGAGGATGTTGAATTTACACTATCATCTAAATCTCTAAGTACAAAGGATGTAAGAGAAGTGCCTCGTGCAGTGCAGGAATGTTACAGAATAATGGTTCTCAAAGTGTGGTCTGAGGATGCCTAAGGGTTTCCTTTCCCTTTTCTAACCAAATATTTGTGTGAAGACAGGTTTTCTTATCATATTTTAATCAAAACAACAATATTGCAAGAGGTTGAATATAGAAGTGGATATGAAAATCTGTAAAGATAGAGAGATTTGCAAAAATGTAAAACAATGCTGTTCTCCTAATTGTCTTTGTTTTGGAAAACAGTAATTGCTCATTAAATATGTAATTTCTGTTAATACATGATGGGGATTTATAGTTATTTTTAAATATATTAATAAATGTTTTAAAATTTCTCAGTTATAACATCTAATGCAATAAGGCAAATGTCAAATATCTCATAAACCAAAGCTCTTTGAGATTCTTCGTTGCTTCTTAGAGTATAAAGGGGTCTTGACCTAAAAAGTTTGGAGCTTAATTAATCCCTTTCTTAGCTCTGTTATTTATCTTTCATTCTTCAGAAGCAGAAAGCTATCTAGCCAACAATGTTAATTTCAGCATTATCTACAATAGCAAAGGAAAATGAGAAAAAAAAGAGACAGGCTGAATATTTAATATCAGAGGAAAGGTTTAATAATAATAAATGTATTCCACTAATCCAATAGAATTATATATTATAATATTATATAATAATAAAATGACTATATAATATAATGTTAGGGGAAATATATAAATCAGTGCTGCCACTAATTGTAAAAATGTGAGACTAGGAACTCATATATATAAATAAAAATGTTAAGTACCTATAGTATTATGTTTGGATGTTGAGTTCATGGATGGTGTTTTTCTTTAATTAAACCAGTGGCTATTACCATGTCACTACGCATTCTTTCCAGCAGCACTTTAAAGTTAGCGTTTTAAGACCTGGCTCCCCCAGTTCTCTCCCACTAAGGGCAAAGAGGCCAAACTGTCTTTTTCCATTTCACAAGCCAAAAAAGCTTTCCGATTTTGAAAAGCCAACTTCCTCCAGTAGACCCCAACAGAAGTCATTGTCTCCCAGGCCTCCTGGAACAATCTCTGACAAATGGCAAATCTGAATAAACACACAACTGCCCTGGCCACAGCGCTTAGGGAAGCAGACGCTGAATGGAAGTGGTCAGCGCTTTCAGCCTGTCAGCAAGCAACAAGGGGTCTTTGTGAAAGGAACAAAACTTCACCTCCCCCTCGCCAGGAGGTTCTCCAGCACTCCCTCCTTTCCTGCACTGCCTGCTGCCCACACATACACACACAGTGTGCGTTTATGTTTTGCTTCACATATAATAAACTCCCTCTGAGGCTTACTGCTTCTGAGGTTTTAAAGTGAAAAAAACATGGCCAGATGGAGGATGCATGCTTCAAGGACTCCTTACTGTCAGTCCATTAACTAGTCCTGTTCACATCTCTCCCCAGACCATCTAGGGTGGTCCCTGTCTTCACTCTAAATGTGCTTAGGATACTATTTCAGAAATCCAGCCTGAGACATGCACCGGATAATAGAGGAAATGGTTTTTATTTGGCCTACTACAAGAGGGAGGACATTCATTAATGCATAGGAACATCTCAGAGAAAAGGAAGGAGGCCCTGGGGTTTTACAGAGGCAAGAGAGCAGGGAGAATAGTGGATAAGTCTAATTCAAAGGGTAGAATGGATTTTGTTTGAAGAGGGTTAGGGATGAAAATATGCTGGATATGTGAAGGCAAGATGGTCCTTTGCGGTTTCTCTACCTTCCAACCTCTCCGGCTCTCCGGGAGCACAGGGCTCAAATAAACTTCAACACGGTCCACCGGTACCCAAACTCTGACCTCCCTTGTAGCTGGGTGGGGAGAGTGAGGTCCCAGATGCCTCAGGGGAGCTGGCAAGGAGATCATAAGTGGGAGAAGGAAAGGCTGGAGGAGCAGACACTTCTCCAGGTGCTTTTTTGGCAACTGAAAATTCACTCTTCAAATTCAGAAATCTTCTCCCATGGTATTCTCTCCCTCTTTCTTTCTCAAATGGCAGGCGGGTGAGGATATTGTTTAAAGAACACCGGTTGGATTCCTCTCACACACGAACGCATGAAGAAAATCGACCACCAGAAGATTTCAGCCAAATACTGGGGTTCCTTAAAGATGTCTTTTGAAGAGGAAAAAAAAGTTTATATGGTTGAATAGCTATAGTCACAATGGAAAATTGTAATTTTCCCCAGCAGCAAGAATAGCCTGTTTCCTAACATCTTCTTTGAGAAAGGCCAGCCCTCCCCAGCTTCTTTGCCCCAGCACCCTTCTTTCAAACTAATCCGGGCAGATGTGTGAATTTTTTCCGTAGCACAGGGTTTAAGGATGGAAGAAAAGATGAGCTGTTTCCCCCATTAGTGGCTCTTTCCACCCCTGCAGAGACTGTTGGTGGAGGATTTGTGCTGCTGGCTGAAGATAAAACAATGGGGGTGGGGGCTGCTTTGGAAATGGGGGGAGGGATGGGGATTTTTCCATCTGGAATCACAAGGCTCTTGGTGGCAGGGCCAGATGGAACCACGATCCGTCTGTAGAGACAAAGCTCCTCTTGAAACTGGTCGTGCAAACGAGAATATGAGGTTTTTGACAACGTGATGGCCAAGAGATAGGAAACCGAGATTGGTTATGAAATACCAAGGGCACATCGCTCCAACTTTGGTGAATGAAGCCCCTAATGTAATCAATTCAGCAAGGAGCTTCCTTGATCCGATGAAAACAGGGATCGCAAAGCTTTGAAGTCAAACTGGGACGTTAGAAAAAGAACTCATGGTCAGCCAGCTTCCGTCCCCTGAACGTAAGCCATCTTTCAGCTGGGAGCAAACGTGCTTCCTTAACGCACCAGAACAATGTTGGGACTGTAAAAATCTTTATAAATGCTGAGTGTCCCTGTCGACACTATTAATGAACATCCTCCTCGAAGCTGCACTTAAGCCAAATTCCAAGGTATAATTAGGGATATGGAACAATGATAGAATGTACATTGCAAGTTTTCTGGAAGCTCCCAACATCCAATTAGAGGGATGGTGGATTTCCCAGAGCACAGGAGATGAAAACCATCTGTCACAGCCTGCTTCCTGCATCCTTCCTTCCAGGGAGCTCTTTGTGTCACCTAATAACACAAAAGGAACTCCTCAGCCCTCAAACCCCCTTGCACCAGCGATCAGTTAGCAAGCTATGTGCCCCTAGAGCAGGTCACTTTCCCCCTCTGAGCCTTAATTTCCTCTTCCCTAAAATGCAGCAGGAGGACATGAATCCACATTTTTGGACTTTTTTAAAGGAGTGGAACCTTTTGTTTTTCCTCAAATAAAAACTTCATAATGGATCCCAACCTGTAAATATCTTATGTCACTTGGAGAAAATATTATCAACATGCCACTGATCAGACTGATGGAGGGCAATGGTTCAGCTCTTTGTGTCCTAAACCCCCAACTAGACTATCAATTCCAATGGATGGGATCACTCTCCCTGCAAATGTTAAGCGTCTTATAAACATCATGCAGAAAAAAATGTGTGTTTCAGTGGAAAACTATGCATCCTTTAGAGCACGCTCTGCTGGGTTATGTGACTGTGATGTTATGGGCATCCTTTCATTGCCTTGGAGCTATTTTACAGCTCTATAAATTGAAGATAGCCGATTGCAATGCAAACACTTCCTGTTCATAGACATACAAATAAATTCTGTCTCAGTGGAGCTTCAACTGACGTCCCTCCCTCCCCACCAAGGGAAGAGCCAGTTTCCTTCTACATAGAAATCGATTTCACCATTCCTTTACCTCATACAAACTTACACTTCTTTGACTTTTTCACTTGAACTGCTTGTAACACCTTACCAGCTCTTATTTATAATGAGCTAAGTCAAGTCTTTAACATATGTTCATTTACAACTGTACGAGAGTCATGATTTTAGCTTTCTTTGGAAATTACTTTATTTTGAAAATAACATTAGTATTTTATCATAATTCTTAACAGTCTTAAACACGCCTCCTCCACATTGAATGAACCACCTTCAACCAGGCTGTAAAGTCTCCATAAATACTCCAACTTTGCCTTCCCACTGCGGGAGGTACTGGGACCCCATGGAATGGTCCTCCCCTACCACAGTGAGTGATAAATTCAGCCTTCCTTTTCAACACATCTTTTGGTAATTTGGGGGAGATGATATTCCACAAAGGGGAAAAGAATTTGGAGGCAACTGTGTATGTGAGCCTGAATTATTCAGAAGGTTTCTTCCCCGCTCAAATTCAGTGGGATCATGGCACAAATATTCTTACTTTTTTCCTATGTGGATACAAAAATCTGGAGTCTGGGGGCTGGAAGGAATCCAGGAGATGATCTAATCCCTTCTCTCCTTTATGGATGAAGTCACTGGGACCCACAGAGGGAGGTCAGCAGGGGGCTGGGATTTGAATGCGAGGCCTGCAGCTCTGGGCCAGGCGTCCTTCTTTCTCTCCTTCTCTCACTTGCTCTTTCATTTTCAACAACTGTTGACTGCATCATGGGTACCGTATCCCGGAAGGAATATTCAGAAGTGGGGCCACATGTTTGAGATATTTGCCTCTTTTGCCCTCTTCCCTTTCTAAAGCAGATCCATATTCTTTTCCTCTAGAAATTTTTTCAAGCAGATCTATCTTTTTTCTAGAAAGCCATGAAAGGGCAGAAAGCTGAGAACAGTCTGCAAGAACTCCCAGCTTCCGATTCCTGAAGTCTAAACACGTGGGAAGCAGAGAATGCTATACATAGGTAAAGAACAAAAAATCTAGGAAAGGCTTTCCCTGGGCTGGTGCTGGAGGGGAGAGGATGAGAACAGAACAAGGCATGGGGCTCAGGAGACGCAGCCTGTGCCCTGCTCTGCAAAGCCCCGCGGGTGCTTATAGCAGACCCCAGAGAAGGAGCATCTGAATGGACAGGGCCAGAGAGGCTCCTGGGTTTTTGTGTCAGGAAACAGCAGAGAGACCCAACCCCTCCAGGGTCATGTGGATGAAACCGAGGGACAGCTCAGGAGTGACCGGTGGGACAGACAACCAGGATCAAATGCCCTGGTACCATGAGTGTCTTGGCATCACACAACCCTAAAACTTAAAAAAAAAAAGCCATGCGGAGTTGGTGCTGCAGGTAGAGGGAAGCAGACACTCAGAGCCGAGGAGTTTGCAGGATTCCTCCCCAAAACTGGGTCAACAGGCAGTGTTTCTTCCCTTTAGACCCACACCAATCAAACTGACCAGCACCGGGGTGGCCACTTCATAGAAGAAAGAATAAAATGATTCCTGCATTGAGGTTATAAAGAACTCCTCAACAAAGAGCAATCCTGAGAAAAATGATGCTGGGTCAACAAATGCTGGGGTGGCTTTTAAAATAAGCTCTGATCTCAGTGTTTTCGGAGTGTTACTTCAGCCCAGGAACAGGAGCCAAAGCGGGGTGAGATGGGGGACAGTCTGCGGAAACAGGCTGGACAGGCAGCCTCACTTCCTCTGTCTGAGCAGTGTATATGACCCTGGTGTGACCCCACAGGTGTCCCTCTCCCCTGCTGGCTACCAGCCAGATCTCAGATTCCAGTCTTTTCTACTGCCCTAGAGGATCAGACTTTCAAAAGGGGGAAGGAAGGAAGGGAGGGAGGGTGGGAGGCAGAAAAGAAAGGGCGGGAAAGAAGGCATCATAAGAGAATGGAGAGGTTAGGAAGAAAGGGGTGGGGGTATTGGCAGGGAAGTGAAAATCAGACAGGAAGAGAGAAGCAAGTGAGTAAGTCATTGTGAAATTGTGGCACCTGACTCCGTGGGCCCTTTTGTTCAACTCTTGCCTAGAAACCTATCACAGGGGGCTCATGAAGCATCTCAAATTTAGATTTGCAAAGACCTCTAAACGAAATGCTGAGAGGCACAGGCCTGCATTTAGGAAGATGATGCTCCACTTTCCACTTGAAGCTGTCCCCACCCCAGGTCACACCCGCGGCAGTGTGCTTTAAGTCAGTTTGTTCATAAATTCAGTGATCACGTGTCCAGTTGTATTACAATGTTTCCTTTATATTTAACAGGCTAATTTGCTGAAGGCAAACATTTAAAATAAATCACAAATTGTATAGTGCTGCAAGGGTTCTGTTCATTTTTAATTTATAGGGAGCCTTTAAAACTAGAGGGGCCCCAAGTCTCCCTCAATCCTGGAGAGGCCCTGATGCCACCTCCCACAGCCCAAGGCTTCTATGGGGCCCGAGTTTTCCCTGGAGGACACCCACACAAAGAAAATCCCCACCAAATGCTCTGGAAGGAAGTGGTCACAGTGCCATAACTGTTAAAGAAAAATTTATTCTGGCACTTATTAAAACGGTAAGAAAGATTTTATTGAGGATTGTCACTATAGTTATTAAGACTATTGCAATAGGGGAGAGAGATGGATTTCACCTCCAAATACAACAAGAACAAATGGGGATTTAGAGCCAACAAGCAGGTTTGGGGTGGGAGTCAGCAGATGAAAGATTTCCAGGAGGATACATCGAAGGGAGAGGGGTTCTTTTTAAATCGATGTAACAGGATAGCTGCTGAAGGCAGCCAGGGAGAACAGATATCAAGGGTGAGGGGGATTCTCTCTAAACTGACTTAACAGGATTCTCACTATAACTGTCTATGCAGGCCCAGCAAGGAGGTGGCCAAGGCTGAGGAATAGTCAAGAAAAAGACTCAGAGAAACCTGACTCAAGTTTGGTCAAGGTGAGAGTCTTTGTCAGCCACAGCCACTTTATCTCAGAAGGTCCTGCAGCTATTGTGACGCCACAAGAATTTGCTTTTTTTCATGAGAGACTAAGAGGAGGGGAGAGAGGAGACCATCTGGATACCTACCCAGGGAATATTCTTCACCCTGGCGCTGCACCCCCTTGTGTTGGGAGCCTACCCAACAGCTTTTCCCTGACTCCCTCCTCCCATAAGCTTGTTTCTCATGGGAGATAAAATGCCAGACTCACCTTCACAGCCTCCTTGCATCTAGAAGTAGCCTCGTGACTCAGTTCCGGCCACCAATTGAGAGACAAAGTTCTCCTGAGTGACTTTTAGGAACTATTTTCCTCTCTGGATAAGGGGGCAGGAAGATAACACGCCTTGGCCATTCCCTCACTGTGAGATAACAAGCCCAAGGACAGGAAGCACGCTGAAGATGAAAGGAGAGAAGGAACCTAGGTCCCTGGTGACGTTGCTGAGCTGTTACACCAACCCCTGAACTCTCTACACCTGGACTTCCTAATTATGTGATATAATCAAGTGGCTTTTGGTTTAAGCTACTTTTATGTGGATCTTCTGTAACTTGAAGCCTAAACCATTTCTAATACCCAGGGCTATGCTAGGATTTGTAAATGATAAAGAGACATCCAAGCCCTTGGTCACTTTCTCCTAGTCTAGGAGTTTACAGTTAAGGTGGGGGAACCTAGACATATGTGTTCAGTGCCCTTCAAAATTAAACAACTTAGAATATAATCAAGGTTTAAACTAAATATAATGACAATTCTGCTTCCAGGAATTTCCCGCCCCCCCCCCCAAAAAAAGTGTGTTCAAAGATAGCCAAAGAGAAAATGTGGACATGTGGACATAGCCCAAATGTTCAACAACAGGGCTTGAAATTACAACCTATACTTGATAGAAATTCTCTAAACAATAATCAGGAAAAATAACAAGTTATTAATTGTGTACTAAACACTGTTAGGCAGAAAAACATCTCTGAATCTAGGTTAAAGGTGAAGCTGTTGGCAATGATTATTGTTATATGGTGTAATTATGACTAGTTTTTAAATTTTCTTTACACTTTTCTGTACCTTTTGAATTTGTTGCAATTAATGCACATATTTTTATAATAGTTCCACTAAGAGCATTTAGAGATGCAACTGATCAGTAAGACTATATATGCTAATGAAGTAAAAAGCTTTAAAAAAAATCTGTCATTTGCAGAACAACTTGGTATGGGGGAGTAGGGGTGGAGAATATCAAAAATAGATCCACGGTCCCACACAGTCTACAGCTTCAAAGAACCAAGTGCCTACTCGGGGAGCAAGACAGACAGGGGAATTGGTTCCATCCAATTCTATGAGCCATAGAATATTTTTCACATATCCCACCCTCTCCAATGCTATGATATATACTGAAACAAAACATTGAATTATAAGCATTTGGCCTTTATGAAAAAAACTCTAAACATAACTTTTTTGTATTATATATGGTGTAGACAGAATACATAAATCAGGCTTTGTGAATAGCTTCTAGAAAATGCTTCCAGGCCTTTTAAGTTTTGCCTAAGAATTGTTTGAAAAGTCTGCTTTGACACCCCGTCTATAATATAGAAACTTAATTCACACTAAAGCCCTTGGTATTTCTTAGAGGCATAAACACATCAAAGGATCTCTCGATTTCTAGAATATTTCCAAATCATAAATAGTGTTATCAGCTTAAACTCTGTGATAGTCTGATAGGCTTATCACTTACTTGGTATGACTTTAATGCTGCCAGCAGCAGAGCTTAATTCCTGAGTCTGATCCTCTTTCTCTGTTTCCCAGTATATTCTAGTAAAATCGGTAGCATTCCAACATTTCTTAGACTAGACGGTACTAAAAATATTGTGATTACATTTAACATTTGAGTACAGAAAAAGATAGTGAAGGAGGCCAGAATGTGTGATCCCAAAATATGCCACCTTGGCATAAGGACTATTTTGAGCTAAAGACATCTGAAGAAGCAGATGCAAGAATGTCATTCTGACCTCCCTTTTCTTTCCTGAAAGCAGGAGTTAATACTCCCATGTGTAAGATGCTCTCCCTAAACCAGGAGGAAAGAAACATTATTATCACTAACGACAAGGAGTTGAGGCCAAAATAAAACACACCTCGTCTTCCTTTACTCCTATATATTCTAAGTTACGTTTCCACAGTTGCTACTCTTTGTTCAACCTAGTATGTAAGCACTTGAGACCATCTATCTGTATTTTGGGTCTTCATTTTCCTGTGATGGCTCCCATGTACATATAAAAATCTGGGCATTTTTCTCCTGCTAATCTGTTTTACGTCAGTTTTATTCTCAGGACCAGCCAGAGACCCTAAAAAGATAGACTGTATGCCTCCCTTACAATGGTCTACACCTATGTACTGAAACTGTTGGCTGGGCTTATTGAGCTACCCCATATCTGGATAATGTTGACTGATCTCACGTTCTTATGGTCACTTCCAGCTCTGAGCTTTTGCTAAATTACTTAACTTTATAAATCATCTCGCCATCCCCTCATGTAGACACTGCTCCACATACCATCAACCCACCCACTAGCCTCAAACTGCTTCCCCAGTTGGCACAGGGGCAGGTATGCACATGTGTGCGTGTGTGCGTGTGTGTGTGTATGTGTGTGTGTAAGCGCGTGCGTGTGTGCGTGTGTGTGTGTATTGAAGGCTCTAAAAACCAGCATACGGCCCTATTGCCTCTTTGCTCCTACCCTCATTCTCCAAATGCGGGAACTGGTTTATCTCTCTCTTGTTGCTTAGGCACATGCTGGCCAGTGCCTTCAGCACTTCAACTTCTTTATTCATTCAGTCAATAAATATTTCTTGAAGGCCTACTACGTGCCAGGTACTGTGCTTAGGTGCTAGCGGGGAAGCAGTCATGGTCCCTAATTTCGGAGAGCTTACAGTTTTATGTCAAACACAAATCTTATTCAAAGAATCACACAATTAAACACAGCTCTTCTAAGGGCTTTTTCTTAACTTTTTATTTTGAAATAACTTTGGATTCACACAGAAATATTACAGAATTCCTTTGTATCCTTTGCCCATCTTCCTTCAATGATAATATACTACATAATCACAGTACGATGATCAAAACCACGAAGATAATACTATTAACTAAGCTGTGGCCCTTATTAGATTTCTGTAAGTTTTTTTTACTTCACGAATTATTTAGCAATTATAACAGTTATAGGAATAAATAATATCATGACCCCCATCTTATAGATGCAGAAACTGAGATGCACAATAGTTACATAACTTGCCAAAGATTCCAGCTTGCAAGTGGAAGAGTGAGGATTGCAAGTCCAGCTCTCAGCTGTAAAGGATATATTCCTTACCACTGAACAATACTGCCTTTTAATATCCACCAAGCTACCAGAGCAGGTTTCTTCTTTCTTAAGGTTCAAAACTTAAAAACCTTACTATCATAGCACGACAGTAAATGACTGGGGAGCTATTAGAAAAGGTTGTAACTCTTGGATGCCATCTTTAAAGCCAAAAAATTCGCTTCCAAAATCAGCATGCTTCAGTGGCCAAAGGCTTCTCAAAGGAAATTACTGTTTCAATCACTGTTGTTGAAACAATGTTCTTTGGACTAACAAAGGCTGAGCTTTCAAACACTTCCCTCTCATTGAAAATAACTTTAGCTGAAACATGTTGACACGCAAAAGGAAATTTATTTGTAAGAAATTGCAAGAAATGCAGGTGCAGTTAAGGCACACCCAAAACAAAGGTTTCAGAAAACACTAGCTTCCTTTCAAAAACCATACTCTGCTTCCGATGGTCTCACTCCCACTTAACTCAAGCCAAATAAAATCTGTAAGAACATATGTGCTTTGATCTGCTTTGCTTTAAAGAATATTAATCTCAAAGCATGAGAGAAAT
The DNA here is from genome assembly GCA_004027375.1 of Macroglossus sobrinus. Taxonomy (NCBI): domain Eukaryota; kingdom Metazoa; phylum Chordata; class Mammalia; order Chiroptera; family Pteropodidae; genus Macroglossus; species Macroglossus sobrinus. Next base: position 2,181,157 of record PVKZ01000054.1, on the reverse strand, counting down.
AGGAAAAAGCTGAACAAGAAAAAAAATTTTTTTGCCTGTGTACGTGTGACGCATGTGTACTTGTGATCAAAATGCAGAAGTTTCTTAAATGACCTTCAAGCCCCACTTCTCTGATGCAGCACTATTAAGCATATCACGAAGGAGATCATTTACTACAATGAGGATTCTCTTTTTTTAAAGTATCATTGCTAACATTAACATTTCATCATTCCGTCTACAGCAGAATCATTTGAGATTATAACTGGGTTTGCTTTCTGCCATATTCATCCTTTCTATGATTTCCAGCAGGTAGCCTGGCCCTTTGAAACTGTTTACCTTCTGGATTTTGCAGAACAGAAAGCAAAAGAGCTTCAAGTCAATGACTCTTTTGTTTTTTGCTGAGGGGGAGACACAAGAACTAAAGAAATCGAGGGAAGAAATGTGTCTTCATTGGGGAGTAAAGCAAAGGGCAAAAGAGAGAACCCCCTCCTGCAATGGGGAGCCATGCATCTTTTTCTGGAAAGATCTGAAGGGACAGATGTCTCTCTGGCACACAAAGGGGTGCTGAGTCCCAGGAACTAAGGCTTCAAGTCTTCTCAAGAGTCCCTTTCCCAAATGTGTGGCATAGACGCAGCAGGGGCCTACAAGGAACATGGAACACTGAGACGCAGGCATCTTGGAGTGGACAGTGGGACTTGGGACTGGTAGAGTAGTTCAGATGAGGCATTAGTGCTTAAGGTTTTAAGATCTTTATATAATCTGGAGAAAGTGGTGTGCTGTGTGGGAGACTCAATAATCACTGAAATTTAACTTCCCACAAATTCAACACGTGGGATTATCGCGGAAAAGATGCAAAGATCAGACCGGCGAGAAACCAAACAGCACTAAAAGAGTTGGAGAACTCAGGTTTATTATGCCGGTGGTCCCAAAGGAGCTAGCACACAAGCTCAGTTGCATCATTCCTTATATAGAACTTATTTGGCATGGGCTGATTGGTTAATTTGTCCTCAGACCATTATAAAGCAGAGGGAGTTGCTATGGGTTGCAGCTAGTTACATTTGTTGCTTAGGCAGAAGATGAGCTTTTTAAGTTACTTTTGAGTAAGGCCTATCCAGCAAGCATATCTACAGAAACAGAACAAAGAGCTGCTTAGCTTTTTGTGTGGAAATACTTCTTCAGGATAAACTTAAGGTGATTTAAAGAATATAAAGAAATATAATATTCTTGATATCTGAGTTTGTGGACTAACATTCACACCGACTATACATTTATCCATTTATTCATCTGACAAATAGTTACTGAGCTTCCATATGAGCCATACACAGAGACAGGGCCTAAGGACACAGTAATTCCGCAGCCTGCCAGAGATCACGCACTCAGAAATGTCCATCCTAAACCAAGGACAGGCTGCTGCAGAGCTGCCAATGTACAGACAAGGCCCTAGGACATCTACAGGTGTCATCCTAAATGACTCATGTTGTACTCATACTCTTCCACTGTTAAATTATGTACAATGTATCAAATTTCAAAGTTATACATTTGGAACTTATTGCAAGGAAATAATTGTGGATGAATGCAATGATTTTGCTGGAAGAATATTCACCTTACTATCATTTACAATAGCAAAACCTTTGCTATTATAGGATAGTAAAATATGTTACAATGTATCCACTCATTGGAACACTATGCAGGCATTAAGAATGATGTCATAATTAAAAATAAAACGTTAAACAAATACTTTAGAATATATGATAACATGGAAAGATGTTAATAATGTATTATTATTTAAAAACTATAAAACTGAGCAAATAGGATCACATTTTTATAAAAATGATATAAGCACATACGCTGTGTATACAGGATACAAGGGAACAGGAGGACACACAACAAAATAATAACAGTGGTTATTTCTGCCAGGATTGCATTATGACTTCTGTGGGCCTTAGGAGCTTTTGTCTTTGTTGAAAATTATGTTTTATGATGGTATCGATATAAGGAAAAATACCATCCAGACTAGATTTATTGTTATATGTTCATAATAATTATATTCATTTTTTTTTCTTATTTTAAGAAAAATTAAAAATTTGTGGAGCCTGGGCTCTGTGTTTCTTGGGCCTTTCAGATAAGTTAACCTTGATTTCTGAATGATAAGATTATTTGATGTCTATTTCCTTTTATTTTTTGCATTTTTAAAATTTTCAATACCAAAGATTTATTCTTTTGTTATAATGAAAAACTACATGAACAAAGAAATTGGGAAACATAAATAAATGGCCCATTTTACACAATGCCGACAGAGAAAACTGGGAGCAAATGCAGCCTTTGAAAGTAATAGCTTCCAGGGACTTAAAGCATCCCCACTGGATATAGCTTGGCATCCATGGGGTTGCTGCTCTAGCCCAACAGATGACTTCCTACTACAACCAACCAACAAAATAAAACTTCTGGTTTTCAGAGCAAGTAGCTCTCCGGCTTACTGAAGAGAATGGGTCCATGCCCTGTCCTTCACAAAGACATACACTACCAACCCACACTAGCTTTATTTCTCCAGGGGTGGAGATGGTTTGCCAAATTTCAGCATGTTCTCTGACTCAGTCTGACAAGCATCTAGACAAGAAGGGCAGGCTTCGATAATTATGGAAAGGCACTAACTAACCTTTCTAGATTTCACTCATGGTACCCAGGTACCATAAACGGGTGATCTTTTCCAAACTGTAAAGTTTGTCAAGACTTAATAGGTTTGATTTTACAAAGTCAGCCTTTCAAGTACAGATTTTCAATTTATATGTTCATGCATTTGTTTGTGCGTTTGACAAATATTGATTCAGTATCTACCCTGTGTCAATCACTGTCTTAGGAGCAGGAGACACACTCATGAACAAGGCAGACACAATTCCTGCTCTCATGTCCCTAGAAGGGGAGATACTGTACAAGAGTGCAGAGTGCTTTGAAAAGAGAGCAGCAATGGGTGCATTTAGTGTGTGTGATAAGGGGACTACACCCAGTCCCAGAAGTCAAGGATCCAGTCTCCCCAAGGAATGAAAGTTTAAATGCAGACATGAAAGGTAAGTAGAAATGGGCCAAGCATAGAAGCGGGAGGACCAGGAGGAAGAAAAACGTGCCAGGCAGAAGAATGTGCTGATGCCCAGGACCTAAGACTAGAGTCAGTGAGTCACTAAGAACTGAAGACGCCCAAAAGGGCTGGTGAGTGTGGTAAGCCTAGAAAGGCAGGGCGGGGCCAGAATGTGAAGGGCTACCAGTCCAGTTAGGGGTCTAGGACTACTGTCTTTTCTCCACGGGAAGCCATCACAGAGTTTTAAGCAAAAGGGGGCTTTGTTCCTGTGTACAGAACAGATTGCCTGAAACTCTAGTAGTGGCCCTTGAAGCCACTGGCGATGGCTGTCATGTAGCATAAACCCTATATGATAAGACTTATCTCAGCCTTGTCCAGACAACTGAAAGAAGGCAGACACTGTGCTCTGAGGCCTTTATGCTTCTCACACTCTCCACTCCAGCCTTCAGAACCATATAAACAAGTAAAACTTAAAACAGGGACGAGGGAGGAATACCATCAGATTGATAATATGTCTTGATTCTTCTGGCATACATCTTCCAGCTTTTTTTTTTTTTTTGCATCTTCCAGATTATCCTCACTTTTCTTGTCTCTTGGAATTTCCATATGAATTTCCATATGAAATTTGGAATCTGCTTGTCAATTTGTACAAAATGAAATCTGCTTGTATTTTGACTGGGATTACACAGAATCTAAAGATTAATTTGAAGAGAACTGCCACCTTCACAGTTCTTCCAATCTATGAATGTGCTTTAGCCCTCCATTTATTTAGGTTTCCATCATTTCTTTCAACAATAATGAAAAACTGTTTTCAGCAAAGAAGTCTTACATGTGTTTTGTTAAATTTATTCCTAGATGTGTGATGTTTTTAGGTGATTATAACAGGTAAATATTAAAGATATTACTTAAATGAAATAAAATCTGGGGAAAGTGCTTTGCAATATACAAAACTTTACACAATTTTGAGTAAAGTTTTCTCACCAACACCACTGAACACATCATTTTGAAAAGCCAGGCTCCACATTCTTAAGGCATCTTTCTCAATAGCTACTAATTAACCAAGATGCTGATGCTATGCAACCAGGACAGCCAAAAAAAAAGGGACATCAGAGGCCAAGGAAAGACTTACTGGCCTGGAATAAACTCCAAAGAGAAAAACAAGTTCTCAAGCTGAGTTTGAATTTTACCCAACAGCCACCAGATGGCCTCAGGGGGGAAAAAATCTCAAAAAGCACAACATTCAATAAAAACTCAGGGACTTGATACACTTGATACGATTGTCTCACTCAATCCATGGGCTCTTGAAACTGTCGCTAAAAATTAGCCTAGACTAGCCCTCAGTAAGAGCTGAGGTCCCACTTCAGCTTCTCTGCCTTCCTCTCATCTTCACAGGAATTCTTATCTGCAGAACAGACTTAGCCCAGACCTGGCTTCTTCCTGGGAACAGTCTCTGGCAATGCTGATGCTCTCACTTTCAGCTGCCTGAGTCTGAACCAGTGACTCACGCTCCCTTCTCTGAGCCGAGCCTCACAGACAGCTTCCTCCACCTGCCAAGCCCTGCCTGCCAAGATACAGCTCTGGTTCTCACCTCCTTCCTCTTTCCACCAGTCGGGATGAGAAAAAGGCCAAGTATGAAGTCTTTGGGACATTGAGATTACTTATAAAATACACAAAAAGGAGAGTGACTTTATTGTTACCCCCACATAACTCCAATAATCATTATTCACTGAATCAACAAATATTTACTGAACATCTACTATGTCTTAAAATGCATGCCGGGCAGGATTTTTAAACATTCAAGATACACCAGTGAACAGCAAAGTCCCTTCCTCCTTGCAGCTTACATTGTTGCGGGGAGAGGTGACCATGCCCCCCTGGGAAAGCAGAGAGGGGCAGGGAACAGGACCATCCGTTGCAAGATAAAAAGTTTTATAAGCTCAGGGTCTTAGTTTGGGTTCTGCCAAAAGCAGACCCTAAGAGGAGAATTTGAGAGTTAGCTGCTGATTGAAGAAGTGATTCTAAGAAGCAGAGGTGAGCAAGTGGGGAACTGACAGGGAAGGAGAAAAAACATAGAGAGGGTTATCCCTGTGGGCAACTGAGTTTCAGTCCTTAAGGGACCCTCATAGAAAAACGTATAGAATGTGCTTTGAAAGTATCCCAGTGAAGGGCAAGGAAGCTTGGGAGTTTACCCACCAACTCCCACCTCTCGTTAGGAGAGGGTCGCTCCTAGAGTCTTCACTCCCTGGCACCTCAGGCAGAGAGCAGCAGGAGGCCATGAGCATGTACAAGATTTGTCTGCAGGTGACCTCCAGGATGGGCTACGGGGATGTTTGTGACACTGGCAGCACCTGCTACTCCCAATCATCATGTTCCCTGTGATATGCCCAGTACCTACTAAGGTTTCAGGTATATAGTAGGCACTCAATAATATGTGTTGAGTAATTGGAAGTCTTATCATCTAGATATGTCTTTAAAGCTATTTCCAGAGTCAGCAGGGAAAAGAGCCTTGAACTTGAATTTGGAAATAATGGGTTCAAAGCACAGTAAGCTGTGTAGTCTTAGGCAAACCCCTTCCCTGTCCTGATCTCTGTCTTCATAGCCATAAATGAAGACTCTAATGCCTGCCTTGCCTGCCTCATTGGAGTGTGATGAAGAGTCAGTGAAAGTGCTTTGGAATGCCAGAATATGCTATAACTTATTTTCTTGTGGAAAGAGCCCAGAATATAAAATGAGATCTGAAAAAAATAGATTCTTGGTCAAGTAAATTCTCTGAGTCTGTTTCCTCTCTTATAAAGCAGGCACAATGATAATCAGGCCACAACATGCCTCAGGGTGCTGTTCTGAGGCTCAAGAGGCAAGATAATAGATGTAGTGTGCTCTAGTCCTTCTGAAATTCTACGAAAATGACAATAAAGGAATGTGGGTTTTTAAAGGGGGCATCTTAAACCCATGATGACAAAGCAACAGGAGAAGAAATTAAAGCAACAAAATGCTGGAAGCTGGAAAGTAGATGGCCAATGAGCAAATAGCTTAGCTAGACGAGAAAGTTAAATTCTAAAATAATGCTGGGGACAGCCAAGAAGGAATGTAGCTTGCCCCAAACATTAGGCACCAGACGCCTCTAGGAGTGAGGGTGAGGGTGGAGAAAAGAACAGGAAGATGAGATGAAAGTCTTTTTAAGAAATTAGAGCTCCAAATTCCCCCTCAACCTTGGCAGTAACTAGGGGAGATGGGGCCCAGGAATCTATTTTACAAGCCCGCCCCCCCCCAATGGCCAAGGGGACTTTCTGGGGATTATATGATTCCATAGGCATGTGCACTTCTGGTTGTATGGACTAGGCTATTTTACAACCCTATAAGGGTAGACAAGCGTTTACTTGTAGAAAAACTGATGAAAATGCAAGTTTCTCTTCTCTGTAGAAATGCAAATGAATTTTGTCCAAAAAAAGATGCACTGGTTTTTTAAAAGGACAACCCCATTCCAGTTCATTGCTCTAAAGGATTTTAACCAGCTTTACATCCATTGGCAAATTCATTCCAGTATTTCTGATTATATATGTCTGTTCAAATTTTCCCCTTAATTGGTTTTAATAACTTCCTGGTTTCTTCACTAATTAAGAAGCTAAATAAATGCAATTAATAACACAAATTCATTTTATATATGTATGAGAGCCATATTTTACCTTTGTGAAAAATATAGTTTAGCATAGCGATCTTCAAAGTGAAGTCCCAACCAGCCGCAGCATCACCTGGGAACTTAGATATGCAAATTCCCAGACTCATCCAGACCTGCAGAATCAGGAACTCTGGGGGTAGGTGGGGCCCAGCCATTCATGCTGTGAGGAAACCCCCAGTGTCTGATGCACACTTAAGTTTGAGAATTGCTGTAGCACATCCATCAAATGCTTTCAAGATGCGGCTTTATTCTTGACTTTGTTAAGACCCTGGGACCTGACCATCTATATGGTCTCTAAAACAGCCTGTCTGTGACAAATGAGAACAGGCCAGGCCACCCTTTTCTCTCATCTCATCTGATGCCTCAGTTGTCCCATCACCCACTCCCTGTCTCTCCCTGCAGCACGAAGGGATAGAACAAGGGTCCTTTGTGAGCCAGACAGAACATGAATGCCAAGATATTCTTGAAGGGGTTCATCTAGGGCTTGTTTGCACCTGTTGGTATGACTCTGTGGCAGCTAAAACCCCCAAGCTTCAGAACTAATAGTCCCAAAGGGGCCATGACCCCAAAGAGAAGGGAGGAAGACAGAGAAAAAATGATCTCAGAATTCAGCCCCAAATGTTGTGTTTATTTATTCTCTGCCTCCTGCAATAATAAAGTGTTATTTCATTGCTGGCAGATGTAAAATAACAAGCCCATTGAGCACCGATCTGAAACACATATGTCACCCATTTGTCTTGCAGCCTGACTGGGCGCACTGCCCTGTTCACAGAAAGCTCTCCCTGCTAGAACACCATACAAGCCTGATCATTGCCCTTCACCATGGAAGATCCACCATAAACATTGCCTTCCCTTCCTCCACCCAGGTGATAGGATGGGCAGGGCATTCTAGCTACCCCTCATTCCCACAGCCTAACACCCCTTATCCCACCCCACCCCACCCTGCCTTGCCAAGCTGGCTGTTTCCCATTGCTCTCCTGGGAACTCATTGCAGGGGGTACATAAAGCACACTGGGAAGCACAATGGAGGAAGGGCGCCCTTGGGAAGCAATAGAGCACAGCGATTAAGAGATGAGACTCAGTGAGGTATGGGTCCAAGTTCTGCCTCTACCACTTAGCAGAGGAGTGAACTTAGGGTGTATTGCTTCCCTCTCTTCCAGATCCCATTTCTCCAGTAGAATGGGGGTGATAACAACACCTTTCTCTAGGGGTGCTGTAAGGACTAAATGAGTTGATTACATAATTACAGCCCTTAACACAAAGCCACTCTCCCAATAATTGCTAGGTGTTTATGTTTGCTGGTGGTGATTGATCATGAAATAGAGTCCCTAAAAGCCCCCTGGAAGGGCAACAGAGCCAGAGGCCAAAAACAAGCATCAAGTGGAGGCTGAATTAACAGACCAGGAAGGAGCTGGTTACAGAGGAACCTCCTAATCAAAAGGAAGTCCCCAGCTGGCATTGCAGTCCCGTGGTAATCTCATTAGCTATCATTGGCCTTGCATGAGGATACAAGCAAGCCACAGACAGTGGGAAGACCAGTTTGGAAAAACGAAGTGCAAGCTCCTTGTTAAGTGGAAAAACACTAACCAAATGAATGTCTTCATCCTTTCCTCAATGGCCCAAATCCTTGCCTTACCTACAAGATTCTCATAGGCCCAGGTGAAAGACCACTTCCTACTTAAAACCAGTGGTCCCCAACTGGGAGCTATTGTCACAACAGGGGACTTACTATTAGCATCTAGTGGGTAGAGGCCTTGGATGCTGCTAAAAACATGCCCCCACAACAAAGAATTGTGTGGCCTTAAATACCAATAGTGCCTAAAGCCAAACATTGATTAGAACAAATCTCCTTCCTGTATGCTCTTTAGACACCTTGTTTGAGCCTGTGTTGGGGCACTGGCCTAACTCTGCCAGGTGTTGTAGTTAGCTGGTGGCCTCTTGGTACAGCAAAAAGGACACAGACTCTCTCAAAATTCTGGCTCAGCTGCCCAGTGGCTAGGACTCAGAAACATTTAGCTTCTCTGAGACTGTTTCCTCTTCTGAAAAATGAAAATTAGAATTCCTATTTGCAAGATTATGGTAAGGATTACATAAAATACTCTGTGCAGAGCACCTGGCACATGATAAGTACTCAATAAGTTACAGGGACATGTCTTACTAGATACAGCCCAAAGGCCACAGTGGTGTCCTGCATATCTTTGCATCTCCTGCAGCATTGTAGGCTATGCCATGCACATAGTAGGAACTCAGAAGAAACTAAAGTGTAGTCTTTCAAGGGAGCCAAATCTCAAGAAATAAACCTAACCCACCTCATGGACCTATAGTCCTTCAAATTTAAATGGTTTTGATCTAATCTTTAGGATGTACCAACATCTCAGCCTATTTTTCCCTGTCATCAAGTTTTGAGCCCTTCTGGTGAGCAGGAGGCTGAGATTGACCTGTTGATTTTTTCCAGGACTGCCAGAGCCTTGGCCACTGCTTGGGAGCAACTACTGCAACTCGGCTATTCCTGGCTGACTGGCCTGATCACCTGCCACTAGCCAAACATCTGCCAAAGTGCATGGAGAAGGAAAGTCAAAGGAAACACCAGTTTCCTAACAGGAGGGATGCAAGTCTGCATGAATATGATTTGCCTGGAAAATGAGAGAGGACACCACCTAGTCAACCAGATTGAACAGAGCCTTCCTAAATAAATACCCTGTCCACACCCACCCACTGACACGCACAGCTCAGCCTCACCCTGAAACTATGGGGAGACTACCTCTTCTCCTTGCCACTGCAAAGCGTTCAGGGCTTCATTAACTACCAGCTCCTCCCTTCAAGGAAGACACATTGGGCTAGGAGGGAACCCTGAATGGAAATGGGATCCCTGCTTCTAATTGGCGGTGCAATTTTAAGCAAGTCTCATTGTCTCCCTGAGCCTTAGTTTTCCATCTGTGGAATAAAACCTTGACAAGAAGGTCCCTTTGGGTTGAGATATTCTATGGCCAGTTGTGGCTTCGCTCCCATATAAACCTTCTGAATACCATACAGATAAGCTCTGGTCTATTCCAAATTCAGCCCTTACTGTTCTCCAAGGCCCCGATCTCCTATGACTGTACAAGGTGGCCCCCAGAGGATGGCAGGGCAGAGATATCTCCCAGACTGTTAAAAGTTCTCTGTAATGAACACAATGAGTCCTGCCTCTTCTCAGCCCACAGAGGCCAGGCCAGGTTGCCCAGGAAGTATCAGGAAAGGACTCAGATTGCAAAGATACAAGGTGACAGAGACACTCTGCCAGCATACAGGAATCCAGGCCAAGAATAGATAATAGTCATACCAAATGTGCACCATAATTGCTAGGTATCTGAGATTTAACTGCTCCAGGTACAACATTGCTCTCAGCTGCTTCCTCCAAACGTCTTAATAAAAGGAATCCGGGCACAACCATTAACTAAAAGGAGAATACTCCGAATTCCCTCACCTGATTTCCCCTTCCCTCCAGCCCCATCCTCCACACTTTCACCAAGCAATATCCAGATTACATCAGCTCCAGGGCTTCCCCTGACACTCAAAGGCCTACATCTCACCTTCACAGAGCTTTCTTTCCTATGTGATCTAGAGCACAACACCGCTGTCTGCCAGCTGTCTTGGACTCTTGGCTAAGAGGTAGGCACAAGGTGGCAAAGAGGAAAGAACACAAACTCTGCAGTCAGAAATCCCAGATGTGCCAACACGGGTAAGTTATAATCCTTAATCTCTTTACATATCAGTTTGTTGAACTGTAAACTCGTGTCAGTAAAACCCACCTTGTCAGAGTGTCCTGGGGGTTAAACGAAACTGTATGTGAAGTGTCAGACCTACACTAGGTGCTCAGAAAAGGGTGCAGTTTTGTAGGCATTTAACCCACTTGGCTGATTAATGCAGTTCCAGGCATGAAATACGTAAACAGGTTGAAAAAGAAGCAATTTACAACCAGAAGTTCTTTTGGCACTTTGTTCTTAGTGGGTTGAATTCCCTTTGGATTAAGAAAAAGTAGACTTGTTCTCCTCTAAGAATTTTGCATTCAATTCAGACAGGTGCTGAATCCATGGAGAACTCTGATTTTGTCCTCAGAACCCCAGAGTGGAGGCCAGACCCATGCAGATTCACATTTTCAGGTTATCTGAAGCAAATCACTTCATTGTTCAGACTAGATCACAGTGGTTCTCAAGCCCGTCTGCACATTAGCATCTCCTGGGAGCTTTTCCAACCTATAAGTGTGGAAGCCCCACCCCAAATCAACTTCACCAGAAACTTTGCTAGGTGGAGCCTATGTATCAGTACTTTCAAGAGCTCCCTGGATAATTCTAATGTGAGATGCATTGGACAGAAACTCTCCACGATCTCTCCTAGGCATCCTGGTGCCTACAACAATGTATGATTCAGAATAAACAGTATATGTATGTTGGATAAATGAATAAAGATTCTGACTCACCTCTCTTGCTATTTCCATATCACAATGTATGAGGTAAAAGAATAAAAGAGCTGAATTCCAAGTAAGAATCCCAGAGTAGTGCTGTCCAATAGAAATTTCTGCAATGACAGAAATGTTCTATAACCTATGCTGTTCAACACAGTAGCCATATGTGACTGTTGACTAAAGAACTAAGTTTTAAATTTTATTTAATATTAATTAAATAACCACGTATGACTTCTGGTTGCCATATTGGACAATGCAGTCTTATATAGAGTGTTTACCTTTTATAAACATATCTATATCTGTGTACCCCCATGTTCCTCTTTTACCAAAAGTGCCCCATTTTCACTTAAGGCAGCACTTTGCTCCCACTGCCTATACAGTCTTTGGGGGGCAGCCAATGAAGTTGCCTGGGCCTTCACCAGCCAAGGGGTGGACCCAGGACCTAAAATAAGTCAATCGGACTCTCCTCTCAGGGAACTTGACTCTAGCTTCAGCGTCACAAGAATAGAAAATTAGAGATTCATATCAGTGTTGATTCCCTCAGACACTGAATGTTAGTCCAGAGTGTGATGATAACAACAGTGATAGGTTTCATTATCATTATCATCCCTGTCATCATCAAAGCCACCTGTACTTAACAGCACTGATGTGCCAGTTCCTGAACTAGGTGCTTAAGTTGCCTAGCTTCTCTGTGCATCACTTCTTCATCTGTGAAAAGGAAATTGACTCATCCTAACTTTTTCCAGAGTCTTTGTGAAGACAGATAATGGTCATAAGAGCTTTAAGCCCAAATAAGGAGTTACCCAAGTGCCTGTTAGAGGTGTCGTTCTCTGGGTGTAGGGGTAGAGGAATCATGGGAAGGTTTGATACAGAACTCAGTATCTGGGCCCAGTTCACAAATTATGGGACATGAGGCAAGACACTTTCTCTCTCTGGGTTTGGGCTTAAATGAGAGTAGGTTAGACACATCCCTTTCCAGTCCATTTTCTAATCTATTTGCATGCCCATCTCACCTTGCCTGACACTTTTCTACTCCTAGTTCCATGAACACATCCAAGAAAATTCTCTAGACTAGACCATGCTGGCCTTGAACTCAACTCATTTCTTCTTCTGTCACTCACCAGGGAGTTGCTTCCTGTAGCTTCATGTACTAAGCTTCTGGCAAAGCACTAAACTGGAATCATGTTTAAACATTTCTTCCACTACCCAACCATAGGAGGGCAAAGACCCTCTTATTCACCACAGTATTCCCAGTTCCTAGTACAGAGCCAGGCACTGGAGAAGTACTTACTGTTTGAATGAATACTCCAAATCTATTTTGTTATTTGTCATTTCTGTAAATGCACAGTATTAGTTATCTAATACTATTTAAAAAGAAAAAAAAAGTACCCCAAAATGTACTGGCTTGAAACAACAATGATCACTCTTATCTCTCAATTTCCGTAGGAGAAAAATTCAGACAGAACACAGTGAGGTTGACTTGTCTCTGCTCCATGGCCAGGAACTCAGCTGGAAGACTCCGATTTGGAGGCTGGAATCATCCCAGTTCCCCACTTATCTGGTGAGTGATGCTAGCTGTGCCCTGAAAGCCTAGCTGGAGATGTCAGCCAGAACTCCCCATGTCTCCTCTCCATGTGGCTTGGGCTTCCTCATAACATGGTGACTGGGTTCCCAGGGTCGTGTTCTAAGGAATTAAGTAAGTGACAAAGGAATGTCTCCATTTATGACCTAGGCTTACGGGTCTATTGTACCACTTCCACCACATTCTAGTAGAAGCCAGTCACTAAGTCCAGCCCACATTCAAGAGGAGGGGAATTAGACTCCATCTTTTAAAAGGAGAAGTGGTAAAGAACTGGCAAACATTTCGCTAGCACAGGAGGCAACATGCAAGGTGAAAGCTCAGTGAAGAAGTAAGATTTCTGTTCAAATTATCAGCTGTGTGAGCTAGGGGGAAATCCCTGAGACTCAGTTTCCCCATCTGTACAACGAGCAGGTTGCAGTTGTTGATCCCTGGTAGTTTTGACATGCTTGGAGTCTTTTTGCCTCAGTGAGCCCAAGAGAATTCCCTCTTAACTAGCTTTCTTGAAATCCTGTGACCCTTCCTATCACAGATCACCCTTGGCTTCTGACCTTGAAAGCAACAAGAGGTTGCTATTGGAGCTCAAGAAACCTAGAAAGTTCGGACACCAGAGACAACTTTAAGAAACAATATAGGGAACCACTGAGGACCTCAGACTCTCCAAGGCCTTCCCTGTCCCTGCCCAAGCGTAGAAACCTCAACTTGTCAGAGAAGGGGATGGTGAGGAAACTCTGCCCCGCCCCAGGGCCCAGGAATCTGAATTTACCCTTGGAGAGACACCAACTCCTGGTGGAAGCGTGGGGAGGAGTCATAACTTATACAGGGCTACCCCAGTTTAGTGAAGTTCCTCCCTTTATGCTCCGTGTTCGCGCCTTTTCTGCGTTACAGCTCTGAGGAGGGGCGGGGGAGGGGTATTGGGGTCTCCGCTGTCTTGGGCGGTACTTTCACTTTCTGGGCCGGCTGGCAGTCCCCAACCATCGCCTTCCACTCCCATGGGCTGCGGTCCGAACACCCTAGAGCGCAGCATCCCTACTGCCAGGTGCTGACTAGGGGCGCCCAGAGGCAAACTAGGTGCGAACCCTGCGCACCCCGCTGTCACTGGTGCAGGTCCTGAGGAGGAACAGAGTGATTTTTAACCCTTTCACTTCCAGAAGTAGTGACCCCCTAACCCCTAGATATCTACCTTTAAGGAACGCGCGCGCCGGGAAGGCTCTACGCGCACCCAGTGTGAGGACATTGGCTGACAGTCGGGGAAACTGAGGCCCGCAGAGGGAAGTGACCTGTTAGATGTCCCACAGTAGAACAGAAGCTGAACCCGGTCTAGAACCCCGGTCTTCCAGGCCATACTCTCGCTTCTACACCCTGAGGGCCCTGAGCGGTACTCCCCTCGAGAAATTCCCGACCGCGGGCCTTCCGAGCCCGGAATCTCCCTGGAGTTTGCGCACCGTCGGCACGTAGTAAACTTCCTCCGCAGCTCTGCAGCCGCTTCGCGCCGCTGGGAGAGAGGGGTGAGAGCGAAGCCGCATCCTAGAGGTAACCTAGAGCGGAGGGATGGCCCCGGGCGGTGTAGGACACCGCGGGAGTGCGCTGGCCCTTTAAGGGGGGGACGGAGCGCATGCGCGTCGCGGGCCGGAGCCGAGCCGGGTGGGCGGTGGGCAGGCAGGGGCCACGGCTGGCGGCAGCTGGGGCCTGGGGCGACCGGGACAGCGGCGGCCCAAGCTTGACCTAGTCGCGGAGCGGCGACCTGCGCGTGCACCCCGCGCTCTGCGGGCTGCTCTCCGCGGACTAGCGCAGCTTGCGCGCGCCGAGCCTTCATCAATCTCCTCCAGTTCCATCCGCGAGCTGGGGCTGCGCGAGCCGCCGGACTTGCCTTCCCCGCCCCGCCGACCCTTCCTCCACCCCCCTAGCCTGGGCCCCAGGAGCCCGAGCGAACAGCTGCGGAGCATCCTTCGCCCGCCCTGGCCGCGCCTCCGCCCATGCTACAGCCGGTTCCGGACAGCAGCCCTGCAGCAGGAGCCGGTCGCACAGTGACCACAGCCTGGCCCCTGCGCGCCTCTCGAGGCAACCCCGCTGAGCCCCGGGACCCCGAGGGGGACCCGCGCCCCGCGATGGCCCGGTTGGCGCGGCGCTGCGCCGGGTGCCCGCCTTCTGCCCGCTGAGACGCGCCTGGCCGGGGACCGGCTGAGCTCTGGGGCTCCCCGCCGCTCCCTTCCCTGTTCTGGGGGCTCCGCTGCAGCTTCCCGGGAGCCAGGGACCAGGGGCCTCAGACAAAGCCCACTTTGTGCGAGGACTTGGCCGCGGGCGTGGAATGTGCGTGTCGGCGCGTGTCCCCTCCCCGCGCCCCGCCAGCTGCGAGTCTTGGCTCCCCAACTCGTCGCGGCGAAGAAATCGCGCCCCCTCGCCGCCTTCCAGTCTGGGGATCCCAGCTCAGAGCTGATGCGGCCTGAAGTAGCCTCGGTCTCCCCCCGGAGCGCGCGCAGGTGTCAGCGTGCGATTTTTTGTAAAGAAAGTTGTTCTGTCCCAAACTGGGACCTGGGGAGCCCAGTCGGCGTCAGCACCTGTGCCTTGACCCTCTCTGTGGCCACAGGTCTGAGCTGTCTGGCCTCAGTTTCCCTCCGGCTTTTCTCTCTGCAAGCCCAGACTGCTGCCTGTCATTGTTCTCGCTGTCAAATGAGGGTGATTTCTGAAGGCTGCCAAGTTGGGGTGTGTTCTCTTTATGCCGTTTTCCAAACAGAACAAGGCCTCTAAGGCTGACCCGGGACAAGAAACCCCCTTCACACACACATACACACACCTCACCCCACTCAAATTGAGGCACTGATTTTTTTTTTCTTTCAGTAGTATTTTATTGTACCGGAGCCACGCCCTGGTTTCTTAAAGGCGCCTTGCACACTGTTTAGCCATGTGTTATATCTACAGCTGGTGTGTGGGAGGCCTCCTGTGAACCACCTATTTTTTTCCTGCCTCCTGATACATTCTTCAATGCCTATCAAGGATTTGGGGATGCCAGGAGGGAAGAAGGTTGTCGGGGGTGGCAGCAGCAGTGCTGCCACCACTGTCATCGCTGCAGTCCCTTCTGGGGTCAGACGATTGGAAACCAGCGAAGGAGCTTCAGCCCAGAGAGATGATGAGCCAGAGGAGGAAGGGGAAGAGGATCTACGAGATGGAGGCGTCCCCTTCTTTGTCAACCGGGGTGGGCTGCCTGTGGACGAGGCTACCTGGGAAAGAATGTGGAAACATGTGGCCAAGATCCACCCAGATGGAGAGAAGGTAGCCCAGAGGATTCGTGGGGTCACGGATCTGCCCAAGGTGAGGGTTTGTGTGTTGGGTTTTTTTTTTTTTTTTTTTGAGAGGGGCGTGGGGGACAGGGAGGGAATCTAGAGTTTCCATGACTTCAGGCCCAGAGAACAAAACCACACTTCCCTTGGTGGGGTAAGGGACCACTGTCATGGTAATATTTGAAAAGTATAGATGAGTTGTACCTGTCCAGAAGAACTTTCTCTCAGCTGCCATTGAAGTTGTTCTTTGATGTCCACGTGCTCCGTTTCCAGGAGGCCCTCCTCCATCTTTTTTTAAATGCTCATGTTTTGTGAGCAGGGCAGCAGATTAACGAGTACACTAATGTGGCTTGACATCCTATTTGCTAAGGTGGAGAACTGTGGGCAGAGAGATGATGAATGACTAGGGAAAATCAGGGCTTCATATATTGAGAAAATATTGTCATATGTTATCTCACTGAATTCTTTAATAGCCTCATGAAGTAAGTGCAGGTCGTGGCCCTATTTTCCAGATGGGCAAGATGAAAACTCAAGTTGGAACTCAAGAGTTTCACTGCCAGTAAATGGCAGAGCTGGAACCCAGTCCCCAGTGTTTGGGTTCCAGGTCCATGCTCTGCTGGACACTAGATCAGGGCAGTTAGAAAGGGCCTGTGGAGAGGGGTACAGTTAAATAAGTTTTCTGTGCACAACTGGAACTCCTCCATGTCGGCCATGTTCGGTTATATCACCCGTGAAGGCTGAGGCTATGTCTCATTCATCTTTGTCTTTCCAAGGCCTCTTTTGTGCCCAGTACAGAACAGGCACTTAGATGTGTTCACTCAATGAAAGTATGCTTGAGGCTTTCTGTGCTGTACAGTGCTATGTGAAAATACACACCTGATTTTTTTTCTTTAATATTTATGGTTAAATTAACCAAATGCAGAGCCCTGAAATCCCCAAAGAAAAGCGCTCTGGACAGAAGTCAGAGCCCAGTGCTTAGTTCTGACTACTCAGGTGAGAAAGAACAGGGCCAGGAAGAGTGGCAGGTGATTTAGACACAGACGAGTGGCCTGTTTTGTTTTTACCAAGTTATTGATAGAACCATCAGAAATTGTCTTCTGGGAAAAGGGAATTCAAAGGTTGAAGGCTGAGCACAGCCCAATATTTCTAAAGGAAATAAAACATAGATTGATTTTGAAGGGCTACACAGCTGCCCTCTGTAGTAACTTTGAATAATTTATTTAGCTAATCCAGTGTGATTGGACATTGTTTCCAATAATTTACTCTTAAAACAAACACTGTGGTAAACACTCTCAAACATAAATTGGGGATCTATCTCTGGTCATTTCCTTGATAAATTCCTGGGAGAGAAAATATTGAGTCAAAGGATATGGCCATTGGTCTGGACTGCCTGCCTACCTATATGAGCTGGAGCAGGCCCCTTCAACCTGTTTTAGCCAGAGTTTTCCCATCTGTCATATGGGGTTGATTGTAGTGAAGATTAAGATGAGAAGATATGTGTTAAAATATTTGACAAACTAAAGCATCAAACCAATAGTGGTTCTTGGGTGTTCATTACCTTTTTCACGTCTTCATCAGGAAGGGAGGCTAGATTTCACTCAGGGCATTTGTGCCATTGAGGCCAGAGCCACATACTTCTCCTACCACATGAGCAAGTTGGTGTTTAGTGGACGGCTCTCCAGCCATCTTGTTTATATGAGTCAGACATAAACATGAATGGTTCCCTGCTGGACTGTCACCACTCCTAGAGACTGAAAAAGAAAGAAATATGTTCATTTGTGACTGGTTTGTAATGTCATCCTCAACCTAAATTTATAGGAAAGACACTGGTGTAAGAACAGAGCTATTGTCTGTGGGGTGTATGTGTGTCATGACTGACTAGAGTATGATAGTATGGAAGGAATTTTGTGGGAGGATTGGGAAAATTCGAAACTTTCCTTCCTCAAACCACGATAAAAGTGTTGCAGATAGAAAATCCACCAAGTCTGTGTGGGGTTCCTCCTTGACCTTGGCCCAGAGTAGAAGCAGCCTTACAGACTTGGAGGCATCAGCGTTTGGATCCCAGGGTACCAGCAGCAGAGCAAACCAAGTGACACAGAGTCATTTTTTTTTGCAGAAGTCACAGCATGGTGGGCCCAAGGATGTTTTGTTGAGACTGCACAATGTTTTAGAAGGCGCCTTGAGCCAAAATTTTTAATTGGAAGACTTAAAATTTTTAATTGGGATCACATAAGAAGATTTTTGGCATCTTTTTAGAAAATGAGAAGATTTGGGAACAGAGAACATGTGATCCCACATGGCAGTGGCAGCTGGAGCTGAGGAGTGGCTCCTCCTCACCCAGTCTCCACCACTCAGTCCCAGCCTGCCTTCCTCACTTATGTCACCTGTTTGGTCCCTGCTGGTGGCTGAGTCTGGGATCCCTGCAGTGTAGTGTGATTAAAAGAGAGCGCTCTGTAGTCAGATCCACCACGTTCAAATTCTGGTTCTCCCACAGCAGCTTATGTGAGGAAGGTATGCAGCCTCCTTGTGCCTTAGTTTCCTCAGCTGTAAAATGAGGATAATAACAATACCCATTTCCGAGGATGTTGGGAGGAACTAAAATAAAAGCATGTGAAACAGGTGAGCATGAAATTTGTACCTGGCAAATAGAACAAGGACTGAGGGTGCAGCCACCTCACAGGTGCTTTGAGGAAACATCTTTTAAAAGGATGATACCAATATGTTAAGGGGCAGAGTGTCTGAAAGGATCCCAGATCTAGGGGCGGTTTGTGCTTCTTCAGAAGAATCTTACCTTGATGTTCCAATCTGCCACCATTTAAAAGCTCAGTGGTCACTCATTCCAGACCCAGCTGCTAAAGGTCTGACTGTGGCTCTAACTACAGAGCTCCTTCCTGCAAAATACAAATTTGGACTTCAGGATCAGCACGTGCTGACCAGTAGCTTTAGCACACGTGAGCAGGAGCTGAGCTATGCTTTGTGCCTGACCCTGTTCTAAGGCCTTGACATGAGTGTCTCATTTGCACTGCGAGGTTGGTTCTATTATAGTACTCCTTTTACAGGTGAGGTGTCTGAGGCACAGAGACATTAAGGAACTTGATGCCAGACGGTGAACAGCAGCGCTGGGATTTAGAAAGTAATGGTCAGATTCCGAAGCCAGTTCTATCAGCCTCCATGCTGTCCTGCCTCTTGCATACAATACACATTCAGCTGTGGGCTGTCCCACCTCCCCCAAGCCTCCTAGTGTGCTGGACTGAAATGACCTCTACAAGGGAGGTCTCTGAAAAGAACTCAGGACTTTAGGGGTTCCTGGAGCAAGGGTAACCCTTGGCCTTTGTAGAGGAGGAGGAGTTGTCCCTGAAGAGCTCTGGGTAGCTGATATCACTCACCCCTGCTGTCCCCCGACCCTTGACTGTAAGGAAGCATTCTCTGGCTCCTGGTTTGGAGGTGGGAGTTATGGCAAATCCAGTCCCAGAAACTTGCTTGTTTGTTTTTGAGTGAGTGTCATACATATGTATTTATACACGAACACTCAGATGGACATTGCCTGCAGAGGTAATCGGGAGTTGGCACGAGTCATGCAGCTTGCCACATAGCTTCTTCCAGCTGAGCTTCAATGGTGGTGACTTCTGAGGCCCTGCTTGTGAATCCTAGGTCTTTCTCGACTCTTTAGAGTTGTTTCTCCAAGAGCAGCCAGTAGCTGGGTCCTCTATCCGAAAGGCAGGGGATGCCTTCATGGGTGCTGGCTGGCCCTGGCCCAGGGCTGGATGTGATGAGCTTAGGCAAAGGACCCTAGGACTGCAGCTCCCTCCTTGTCTGGAGTGCCTTAAGGAAAGGTACACTTACAGTCTGCAGCCAAGCCCCTGGAAATTGCTGGATGCCTTTACTTAAGAAGTGGGGATGATCTGCCTGCCTCAGAGATCTTCGACCTGAGAAGATCAGGCGCCATGCTCTTTGAAGTAAATTGCAAAGTAATTCCTCTCTCACTTCCTACCCCATATCCTGACACAGGGGAGGCCAGGCCAGGTCCATCTGGCACAAGATGGTCAGGCAGAAAGAGGGAACCCTGTCTCCTCGTCCCTGGGCTTTTATTTCCATCGTGGCTATAAGTGATGGCGCCAGTTTGGATAGCTGTATGATGTGAAAGGGGAAATAGCTTCTTCCAGACAGGGGTGTCAGCCTGGGGGACTGTCCAGACAGAAAGGAGGGGACTAGTGAGGTGGGAGAGGAAGTTGCTATGGAGCTCTCACTCCCAGGCCTTCCCTCCTGCATCTCAGCCCTTTGGAGTGAGTAGGTGTATGTCCTATGCCCCCTGGCCATCAGCAGCACCCCAGACAGTAGTGCGCAGTGATTGCTGTGTGTCACTTCCCTCTGTGTCAGAGCCCTAGCCACAGCAGCCATGTTATTTAAAAGCCACTGTATTCTGTGGGCTTAGTATCTCACTACAGGGAGAGCCTCCCTTACCCAGGCCTACCCCGAGTTCACATGGGGCTCCTGCTTTACTCCTTCCCTTCACACACACCCCTACCCACCAGATTGTAGGGAGCTAGGCGGGGGCCTCAGGGGAGAAGGTGGGATCTCTCTGTGAGGAGCCTAAGGCCACCTCACAGCTGGCAGTGCTGTTGGCCAAGGGGGAGCCCAGAAGAATGGGACTTGTCCCTGGTCAGGTTCTTTTGCCCAATGAAGTCTAATCTGTAACCCAGAGGACCTCAGTTGATGCTTGTCTTGGCCTCCTTGGCCTCGCTGACTTGTGGCAGCAAATTGCCAGGATTTGGGCTGACCTGGCCGGAGAGGGGACCTGGGCCTCAGGGACCTCTACCTGCAGTGGAGACCGCCTTGTTCAGGGGACAGCCTTAGAGGTCTGTAGCTTCTGACCTAACTCCTGGCAGCCTGTGACCTGTCAGTTCCCAGCCACCAGAAGGTGCCTGCCTGACACCCCCACCTCTCCCCTTCCTGGACCAGGCACTAGAAAGTCTCTTATGTTGGGGACGACTGCCCAGTTACCTGGTTACCCTTGCTGCTCACAGGTGTGTGAAGCTGGCAGGGAAGGGAGGTTTTGAAGGGGAACCAGGGCTCCTGTGCCTCTGTGAAATACCTCCAAAGTGACTAGGCTGTGGCAAGTAGAGTCACGGCAGAGCCACACGTCCCAGAACATGTCCTCGTCCTGTACCACTGGCTTACTCCTCAGCAGTTCAGGTCGGTGCTGGCAGGCCTGGTCAGTGTGCATGACAGAGGCGTGGGTCGTACCTTCTGCCGAGGGTGTGGTCACCCCTCACTGGGGTGCTCCCCCAGCCCAGGCAGGGTCCTGAGAGGATGGCACACCACCAAGTAAGCCAGCACTTGAACCAAACAAACCCCACATCCAAATGCACTTAACCCCAATATCAGAATTCTTGTTAAGCTTTGAAGTTAATGAATATTTTAAATTCAAAACAGTCCACGAGTCAACCTGTGTTTTTCTAAAATTATTAAAGAAACATAAAATTGGAACATCAACGTAAACTCCAAACTGGGAATGCTGTCAAAAGTCAGGAGGGAGAGAAATGGCCTGGAAGGGGTCGCCAGGGAGAACAGCTCAGGGTAGGAGGGAAGTGGGGAGGCCCCCTTGGGGTGTGGCTTCTCTGGGGGCTATTCAGCATTTCAGATGGGCTGGAAGCTCCAGGGTGAGCCTCCCTCTGTGACCAGGGCTCTCTCTTCGTCCCCAGGTCCCCATACCGACTGTGCCTACGTTCCAGCCCTCCACCCCTGTCCCTGAGCGCCTGGAAGCCGTGCAGCGCTACATCAGGGAGCTGCAGTATCCTCCTGGGTCCAGGGTCATAGCCATCTCTGGCTGGCATGCCAGTCCAAAAGCTGAGTGGGGCTTGTTTGCGGGCTGGGCTGGAGAGGTATCAGCAGAGCACCCTCATTCCATAGCTCCATGGGTGCTGTTCGCAAAGCGTCTCCATGCCCCCGGCGTTAGGCAAGCCCAGCCGGAGTCAGCCTGGGTTTCAGAGGGCCCTGATGAATGCCAGACCCCCTCTCTGCCACCCACTTCCTCCTCCATGTGATGGGGCAAATGTCTCCTGCTGGTGGGTGGCCCAGTCTAGGTTTAGGAGCCCAGCAGAGAAAGAGAGAGAGAGAGAGTGTGGAAGCTCCTTTGGGGCAGTTTAAAAACTAGTAGTGTTAAAGGCAGTGAGTTTGTAGGATGCAGATGGAGAAGGAAACTGACTTCGTACTCCAGGAAGTAACTTCCACATCCTGGAATGTTCCCCCGGTTCTTCACCTGTTTCTTCCCTGGCAGGAGGCCAGTTGCCCAGCATGAAAGGAGCTGGACCTCCTGAGCCCTACATTCCGTGGTGTCCCTGCTCTGGGCCCCTCGACTCCCTGTGCCCAGCCCAGAGCTCTGTGTTCTGTCTTCTCTCCCCCAGCCCTTGCAGCGGCAGGTGAGGCAGAGATGGAAGGACCAGATCCTGAGCAGGAGAGGAGCCAGGCTGGTTACTGAAAATTGGTTCCAACCCTTCCCTTGCCAGTGGGAAACTACAGCCTGGAAAGGGGAGACAGTTGGCTCAGGAACAGTACCCAGCAATTTAGCCACAGACTCCTGATTCCAGCTTTCTCCTCTCAGTTCCTGTTGTTTCTCAGCTGGTTGGAAAACGAAGTGCTGTAGAGAGCTGTCTAGAGCTCAGCCATTCTCCCAGCCCTGGCCGCCTGCTCCACTGCTCTCTTCCTGGAAGGGAAGAATTAATGTGAAAGGCCAGGGAGAAAGAACAAGGGTAGAAGCCAGAGAGGATAACAGAGAAGGGTCGTGTGGGGAAGAAGCAGCACCCTTCTCTCCCCTCAGACGATCAGGTCTTGAGCATCCTCCAAGACGCTTCTTGAGAATCTCTTTATGAGGTCCATATCTAGCCTGCAATCTCTGGGAGTGCTGGGCGCCAGGGCCTGGGGGGTGGGTCGGGGGAGTGGGACACGCCTCTTCCAGACGGAGCCAGGAAGCCCTTAACCAGCACCACAGGTACAATCACACAGGGACCCAGTTCTTTGAAATTAAGAAGAGCAGACCCCTCACAGGGTAAGTGTGAGCACGCCCGGCCCCTCTGCACCTGCCCCTCTGCACGGAGGCTGACAATGCCCCCACTGGTCTGGAGCCTCTTAAGGGGTCTTTGGGTGGATGCTTGTGAGGTAGGCAGGGCCTCTTCCCAAGGGAGCATGCTAGCAGGGTAAGTGTCCTCACTGCACTGCCACAGTTTCCCCACTGTACGCCATGGGGTCCTAAGGATGTCATAAAGAGGGGGCTCTGGCCAAGATGAGTAGCCAGGGCTCGCTGGATGAAAAGGGAACCCTAATATCCATGCTGAGCTGGGGAGTGATGGACAGCCCCCATCTTACCTTAATAATGACAGAGAGTGATTCCACGTGGATGTCTATGTATGAGCCTTCTTTTTTTTCTTTCTTTTTTTTTTAATGAGAGGTGGCTCTAGCAGGAGAGAGTTCTCCCCATTTCTTTCCCTGCAGCTGCCTGTGGACTCCCCATTGCAGGGAACCTGTAATAGGGGCCCCACTGGAGAGGGGAGACCCAACCGCATCTCTCACTTTCTACTCCACCATCTAATGTGTAGACCCCTGGCTGGATTCTCCCCACAGAAGCCCTGAGGGCAGAGGAGAGTGAGGAGTGAATACCACAGCTGAGTCTGGGGACTCAACCTGACTTAAAACCCCATGTTTAAAAATTAATGTGAATTTTACATCTTGTTCCACACATAATCTGTCCATGTTTGCTTTCTTCTGAAAAATGCAGTAAATGCTTTTATTAGCTCAATTACTTAATTGCCCTCTTTCCAAGCACCTGGGTGGAATCCAGCCTCCCTCACCCCAGAAACTTTGCTTGTCCTGTGGCTGCTGGGAGCCCAGCTGCAGCCTCAGTGGAATGGAGAAGTCCAGTACCCTCCCAGGCAAAGCCAGTGGCCAGGCTGCATTCCCAGACGTGGAGGCAGCATTCAGTGAGAAGGGATGAGCCAGGCCTCAGGAACAGGCTGTCTTAAAGTGGCCTGAATTCCAAATTCAAGGGCAGGCTGGGGAGTCACCAGGCTAACTGCCTGAGATGCCATGGCCAGGCCTTAAGCAGCTGGCCAGCTGTGGGGGAGCAGTTGCAATCAATTTCAAGCCCTTTACAAGCTCTTTACAAGTCATGGTTGGATTAGGGGTATCTGCCATGCTCTGGAAGGGATGAGATCAATGCCAAGGTCCCCAGCATCCTTGGCACGCTTTTCCACCAGCCCCTATACCACTGTTTGCAGAAGGCTCCCAGTCCAGTAGCTGTCAAAGAGCTGCCTATGACTGCATGCCTCCCCATTCATGCTCCTTGCCCCCAGAGGTCTTTGGGACAGGAGCCTGGGGTGGGATTAGGAAGTGAAAGAGAAAGGAAAAGGCCTTCCTCCTATCTTCAATGGCTGCCTCTTCTCCCACCCTTTCTGGCCCAGGATGGATGCGGGGGAGGGGACCTGAGCTGAGGCAGCTTGGATTGGGAGTGGGGAGGTGAGGGGTTGTCTCTTTCTTTCTAGCATTTCTAGTGCACCCACCCTCTCCTGACATCCTGACAGTCCCCTATAGGAAGTAGATGGAGACTGTCCTCATGGTTCTGCCTCCCTTCCCCCCAGGCTGATGGACCTGGCCAAGGAAATGACCAAAGAGGCTCTGCCAATCAAATGCCTGGAAGCTGTGATCCTGGGAATGTATCCTTCCTCAGCCCTGGGAGGTCTGGGAGGGGGCAGGCGTACACTTGGCCGCTCTGGGCCCCCACTTCCTCCTCTGGAAGGAGAAAACTGAGTGGGCTCTCCCAGTTCTCTCTCCCAGTCACGCACTTAGCCCTCAAGTGAAGGGGCTTAAGGGGGGCTCAGTCCCACATGCCTCAGTTGCTAATTTCCTGGGCTTACTGGGAAGCTCTTTTTTGAGTGACCCTGTTCTCTGAACCCCAAATTAGGGCACATTGTCTCACTAAGGCTGTTGTGCCTTTTTCAAGAACCAGTCTGGGAGAAGCAGGTTGAATGCCCAAATGTTGGCATTTCCGGGACATGTTGATTTGTAGAGATGATGGATGGGATCTTTGAAACATAATTGCCTTTTTAATAAAAGCCAATGGTTTTTCAGTCACTCTCACCCGAAGGACAGCACTGGGGCCTATAGCTGGGCCATCAGGGTGGCAAGGTGGTCAGACAAACCCCCAGCTAGGGCAGGGCAGGGAGGCAGGTATTTACAGCCAGTTCTCTGTCCTAGTTGGTCCATTCTTGAGCCCTGCCAATTTGTGTTGTTTTATTATAGAAAATTTTAAGCTTTTGTAAGCATAGAAAAATATAATAAATCCTATATGCCCAGCACTCAAGTTTTACCAATTCAAGGCAAAACTTGATTCATCTCTGCCCATCCCTCGTATCTCTACCTTTCCCATAGTGACATAGGCTTCGAAATAATTGCATCTGTAACCTCTGGTGCAGGCACCTGGCTCAGTGTGTAGAGAAGGTAAGAGGGTGCCTACAACAAGGAGTCCACCTGCTACAGCAGGTCGGGAAGAAAAGATAGCGGTCAAAGGCAAGGAGCACAGCTTCTCCAAGGAGGACTGCGATCCAAGGGGCTCTGCCCCCTTCCCCTTACACATAGCTGCTTTAAATTACACAAAGAGAGTGCAGGGGGTCCCTAGTCCCCTTCCCCAGAGGTCCCAAGAGCTACCTCTTTTATGGCAATTAGTTTCCCATTTCTAAGAGCTTGTCAAGCATTGCCATGTCTAAAGGGTTCTTTGCTGGGATGAGCATGAGGCCAGCCTGAGGACTTCAGGCCACTGCCTGTACCTCCTTCACGACCCCACATTGCTTCTCCTTCAGGGAGAAGTGGGGCCCCCACACATATTAAAGGAGGGAGAATGCTCCCCTATCCTCAGACACTCATAGAAACCGGTCCAGGCAGGATCACTTCATCTCAGAGGCCTTTCAGGGTTTACCTTGTGGCTTGTGGGCAGGACAGCTCCCATCTGGGGGAAGGACCTCCCCAGTGACTCCACAGCACTGCCACAGCTCCCTCGGTCACTGTTCATATATGGTGGTCGCTTATACTGAGTTTGTTCCCATGCCTTATCATCTGCACTCTGAGCTGGTGCCTTGCTCATCTCTGTGTCCTCAGTCACATAATTGCAAGGAGTCAGGTTCAGTAAGCATTGTAATGACTGAGAGCATAGATTTCAGGGTCCTGAATCCTAGCTCTGCCATGTACTTACTGTGTGACACCTTGGTGGCTTCCTCTGCAAAAGGAGATGATTTTAGTACCTGTCTCACAAGGTTGCTGGGACAATTGAATGCGAGGGTACATGTAGGACACTTGGTGTACTGTCCTTACATGGCATTTACTCCAAGCTTATATCCTGTTTATCTCCTTCTACCCATTTGCTCAAGAAGAGTTTTATCGAGTAACTATTACGTGCTTGCCTCTGTGCTGGGCACCAGAGATACAGCAAAGAACATGACAGACAAGGTCTTTGTTTTTAGAGATTGACATTCTAGCTGGGGAGACAGAAAATAAGCAAGTAAACAAAGAAATATGTAAAATAATTACAGATTGTGAGTATGCCATGGAGGAAATAAAGAGTAAAGCAGACTTACTTTAGAAAGGGAGGTCAGTGCTGATGGCCAAGCCTAAGTCACGATGAGGAAGCAGCCAAGGGTGGTGGGGAACAGCCCTCTGGTCAGAGGGAACAGCTAGTACAGAAGGTCCTCAGGTGGGAAATCCAGATAGATGGAGAGGTGGAGCAATTAGGGCGAGCCAGGTAAGAGGTTGGAGTGGGCAGCCGAGCCAGGCAGTGTTGGCCTCCTAGGCCATAAACGAGGTTGGTTTTATTTGCAAGGCAGTGGGCAGTATGTATGAGTATTGGGGCGGGGGGTGAGGAAATGTATGTGTAAGAGAGAAAGAAAATGTGAGAACATGTCTGGGAGATTATAGGAGTAAGGAGGAATGTGGGTATGTGACAGAAGAGAAGAAGGAGAGAGGGAGAAGTGGGGTGGTGGCAGACAGCAGGCCTCTCATCCTTCCTTCAGCCCTGAGGACCCCAGAGAGCCTTGCAGTTTGGGATGAGGGACTCACCGTTAGCTATCATTTTGTAGCCTTGCTCGACATCATGGCAGCAGCCACTGATCACTGAGTCCTGCCTCCTAGAGATTCAGTTTACTGAGCATTCACTGTACCCCAGGCTCAACACTAGACTGCAGGACATGGAAGTGAGCCAGACTCGGTGCCTGCATTCAGGAGCCTCAGGCTAGGGGTCCTTCGTGCAGCCTGTCCCTGGGGTGGGGCATCCCAGGCTGCCTCTGCTGCTGACCCAGTGCCTCTCCTTGGCTGGTTCCTTAGCTGGGCTGATGTGGCCAGTTACCTCACCAACAGCATGCCCACCCTGGAACGCTTCCCCATCAGCTTCAAGTCCTACTTCTCAGGGAACTACTTCCGCCATATTGTGCTGGGGGTGAACTTCGGGGGCCGCTATGGGGCGCTGGGCATGAGCCGGCGGGAGGACTTGATGTACAAGCCGCCGGCCTTCCGCACACTCAGCGAGCTCGTGCTGGACTACGAGGCTGCCTACAGCCGCTGCTGGCACGTGCTGAAGAAGGTGAAGCTGGGCCAGTGCGTGTCCCACGACCCGCACAGCGTGGAGCAGATCGAGTGGAAGCACTCCGTTTTGGACGTGGACAGGCTGGGCCGCGAGGACTTCCGCAAGGAGCTGGAGCGGCACGCCCGCGACATGAGACTCAAGGTGAGTGCGGGCTCCGGGATGGCCCACGTGCATCAGGGCCCTCTGCCCTGGTGTGGAAACAGAAGGGCTGCGGCTCTCCAGTGGGACATTTTTCTGGAGAGGGCCACTACCCCCTGACCCCGTTCCTCACCGCCCAGCCCCCAAACCAAGGTGGTGTGAGGATCATGGGAAATGACAGGTGGGAGGTTTCAACACTCATTGCTTGAAGGTCTGTGCAGTTTAGACAGTCCTCAGGTGGGCAGACCAGGGAAGGCTCCGGAAGGCGGCGGCAGGCTAGCTGGTTTGGGGAGAGGATAGGCCTTGGACATGTGAAGTGCAGGGATGTGACACTCCAGGTGACGGGACTGTGAGTAAAGATCCACTGGTGGGGAATCATGACTAGTCTGGTAAGGATGGGAATAGCCCCCTTACCCCTGTGCCTCCTGACTCGACCCCTAGCCCTCCCCCACCCAACCCAATAAAGGAGGAGAGGAAGAAGTCAGAAGAAGGAAGTCAGACCATGGAAAGACAATGAGATGGTTGTTCTTTCTCCCTCTTTTCCACCCCCAGTGAGCAGGAGGGGGAGGGACTGCTGTCCTCTGAGCAGGTAGGCTAAGCTGATGAGAAGTTTGCCCCCAAGCCTTACAGTGGGCAGAATCTTGGCCTCTCCCTGGGATCCCCTGGACTGGGGGAGTGCCTTCCCTGGGGCCTGCCAGGACCCCTCCTGGGTGTTCAGCCCCTCCTTATTGCTTAGTCACTGCTGTGCTGTGACTGCCCCTCCTGGCCACAACCACACCTTGGCACATTCACATTCACTGATGCTCCCCACAGCCCTGCCCGGGGAGGCCCTGGCCTGCCAGCCTCTAGGCCAGGACCTTACCGGGAGACAGCACCTTCCCCCAGGGCAGAAGTAGGCTGCAGCCAACTTGCCACTTTTAGGTACTGCTCTCTTCTGCTTCTAGCTGGTCCTCCCCATGCAGCTCTGGTTGCCCAGTTCCCCAACTCCTGCTGCTGGAGTATTATTGCGTCTTCAGGGGAGCAGGTTGGATCCAGAGTTGGAGCCAGGTGATCTAGTCTTTAAGGCTGCGATTCCCAATCTGGTGCTAAGGTATCCCCAGGTTATTTGCCCCTCTCCAGCACCCCCACATAAAAAAAATGTACTCCATCTTTTCAAAAATAAGCTGACCGTGCTGCATAAAAGATAATTCATTTGCTTCGCTCATTTTTTTCTTAATCAGAGACATAGCGACCAGTCTGAGATTCTGATTGGCTTGAGATAACCAGTGTCACTCTTAGGGCTGGTAGGACCCCAGCCTAAAGTTCAGACACGGGCTGCTTCCCCAGCTGGCACATCTGCCTAGCATGGGCAAAAAGCCCTTTTCTTGAGGGCATCTTACGCTACCACAAAAGCTCAGTAACTTCCCCATGCAGCCGCACTATTTCAGGGCCCCCCTGGGATTGGGCAGCCCTGCTGCGGCATCCCTGCCCTGGCAGCTTTAGTGCCTGGAAACAGGTTTGGGAAGACCTGGAGATAAGGCAGAGCAGTTGCTGGAGCTTCCTGGGTCAGGCCAGGGGCAGGACAGGCTCTGGGGCGGCCCTGGAGTGAGTCTTTGTTTCTTCTTCCCCACTAAGATTGGCAAAGGGACCGGCCCTCCCTCCCCCACCAAGGACAGAAAGAAGGATGTGTCCTCCCCTCAGCGGGGCCAGTCCAGCCCCCACCGCAGGAACAGCCGCAGCGAAAGGAGGTGAGGGGACGGTCAAGCCTGGGGGGCTGGAAAGAGGGAGGCTCGCTCTTTTCCTCTCATCTTCTTGTTCCCTGCTTTTTCTTCCCACAGCTCTTCTCATTCCCACCCTCTTTTCTTGCCCCCACCTGAGGGAGGTGATTTGTGATGGTGGGTTTGTGTATTTATGTGTTGACACCTCCCAGCAGCAGTTGAGTCTTATTTCCCCCAGAGAAAACCACACTCACTGGTCCACTGTGCGGGGCCCTGGTGCTGAGCAGGAGGCCCAGACAGAAAGAAGGTCTGAAGCAAAGCTTGAGTGGGAGGGAGGGCAGGAGGGGTGGGCCCCTGCCACACAGTGAGCTCTCCGTATTGCTGGGGAAAGTATGAACATCAGATGGTAGCTGGTGGAAGGCTTTGAACATAACTTTTTCCCCTGCGAGTCTGCGGTTTTTGCCTCTCTCTAGAGTGCAGAAATCCTATTAAAATGCCAGGCTGTGCCTCTGAGTTGTCCTACATGTCAGTCCAGCTGTTACTTTCAGTATC
This sequence comes from Macroglossus sobrinus, assembly GCA_004027375.1. Classification (NCBI taxonomy): domain Eukaryota; kingdom Metazoa; phylum Chordata; class Mammalia; order Chiroptera; family Pteropodidae; genus Macroglossus; species Macroglossus sobrinus. The sequence goes on along the minus strand of PVKZ01000054.1, from coordinate 2,151,124 downwards.
ATTCTCATGCAGGAGCCATCTCTCCGGTGTGGTTCAAGGGCACCAAGCAGGCCTCCAATATCCAGCATCATTCACTCTGACCTAGGAGGCTTTTTATAGAGAACAGTGTCCCTGCACAGAGATGTACACATTAAGCTTTACACAACAGCCAGTTGCAGCCAGATTTGCTGACCTCCCATAAAGAGCAGGAACATCTAAGAGATTGCTGGGAGCACACTCAGGACAGCACAGGCAGGCCAGGATTCCAGAAACACACTTCCACAGGGATGCTACTGCTGCGTTTGGGGCGTCTTGGAGGATAGAGGGGGAAGCCATCAGGGGCAGCCACCACTGACTCCCTCCTCTCCCCCGCTCTTGATGGACCACTCATCCTTCCCCTCCTCTGCTCTCTCCTCCCTGCAGGCCATCGGGTGAGAAGAAGCCTTCTGAGCCCAAAGCCATGCCAGACCTCAACGGGTACCAGATCCGAGTGTGAGGCGAGGCGGGCAGCAGCACCCCAGCCTCACCCACTTTTGGGGACCAGGATCTGCCTGCTAGAACCAGCCTGGCTCTTGGGGAAGGAGGGGCTGGTGAGAGGCCAGGGAGAGGGGCAGCAGAAAGAGCGTGTTCCAGCCCAGCTACCCAAGCTATTGCTCCTCCCACTGGACCAAGCTCCCTAACTTTGGGCTGAGCAGCAGTTAGTATTTTATTTGGAGTTTGTAACTTGACAACTAAAGTTTACGAGATTTTGAAAACTGTTGGATCTGCCAATGACTGGCAGGCCAGTGCTTAGAAGATGTAACTGCCATAGGGCTGGGTGAGGAGGAGTTGCTGGTTCTGCTGGTACCCCTGGCCCTGGCATCTGGGATTTGGGTCCATCCCATGTATGAGAAATCTCCCAGACCACCAGGCCTGGGGCAGGACGAGAGAGGGGTGGAGGTATTTCATCACTTCCGCCTGCCCGGGCAGCATCTTGACCGAGGGAAAAGGAAGCATGGTATGAAGCATCCTGGGAGAGGTGTGTGTGGCCCATGTCAAGAGCTTGACACAGCCACATCTACTCAAGATCAGGCCCCCATGGCCCAGGAGAGCTCTCATGCCCTTGCGGCCCCATGGACAAACGGTGTCGTGGACTGACACTGCCCACTGGCACGCCCTGTGTGGGGAGCTGTAGGGGAGCCCAGGAGAGAACCACTGTGGGGTGAGTTCCCAGGCCCCTACCTCATCTTGCTTAGCCCAGCTCTGCCTGTTGCTGAAACTAGGGCTCCCTGCAGAGGGGCTCGGCTTTGCAAGGGCTCAGACTTTACTCTGGGCTCAGCGTGACTGTGGGGGTTGAGCAGAGCTGGCATGTCCAGGAACTGTGGCTGGGGACAGTGTGGGACACTCACGCCTGGGTCTGTCTCAGGCAGTCCTGGGGGATTAGGCACTACTCCGCCCCCTTTTCCATCACCTCAGCCCTAGCTGGGGAAATGAAGACCAGACCAGGGAGGTTTGTGTCCCAGGCTCACCTCCCCTCATTTAGTAGCCTGTTTAGGTTTGGGGGTCCCAGTGATGATCAGGCTGTTGCATGTGACTCATCAGGGAAGGATATGAACAGCTGAAGTCAGCACAGCCTGCGCATCATGCATGAGAGACCTGGAGGGCAGGTGACAGGTTGTAGAGTGGTTGGCGGGACTGAGAGAAGGATCTAGAGGTTCAGACAACAAGGTGGTATAAAGAAAGGGTGCAGTGTGGCCCCTGAAGAGGGGCAGAGCCCAAGAACTGAGGGGTGTAAGTGAGAAAAGGATGCAGGGGAGAGTTTAGAATCAGGCTGCCTTGGAGAGTAGTGAGTTTCCTATTGCAGGAAGTAATCAAGCAAAGACTAGATGGCTACTTGTCAGGAAGCTGTTGAGAGGATTCAGGTTATGGAAGGGTAGCTGAATGGGAAGCCCATTAAGCTTTCTTTTTACTAAGAGGCTAAGAATCAGCCAGGGGCAGCTATCAGTAAGACTGCAGAGGGGCTGGGAGCTTGGAAAAGGGAGGATCAGAACTAGACTTGTAAACTCAAATGTATTACAGGGGCAGGCAGATGATTATAAGGAGCACTGCAGGGCTGGGTAGGGACTGTAGCAAACTAAGGGGGCATATACCCCATTAAAGGGGCCACTGCTGCTCAGCTGCTCTCAGAGTATGAGCTCTGCATTGCCAGATTGTCTGATTTTTTCAGAGGTCAGAACTCTGAATTTTTTTATGTGAAATATCCTGATTTTTAAATGTTGGCAATCAGTTCAGGAAATTTAAAAAACCAACATGAAGCGAGAATGCCAGTTTGTAATCTCTGAAGCAGAGAGAACTTGTGCTGGGAAGAAGCCCACTGATAGGCTTTGAGGTGGGAACTATGGAAAGTTCCAGGCTTCCCAGAGCAGGCTGGGCCACAACAGGGGCCTCACTGCTGAGGCTCCCAGAGTGGGCAGTGGCCCCATCCTCCTCCTTCTCCCTGCAGACCAGAGACATACCAGAGACGCCCTGGGCTTGTCCCATCACCAGAGTGGGTGGAGTGGAATGAAGTGGAGAGAGTATGTTCTCAGCCTGCCAGGGAGATGGAGAGAGGGAGAGAGACAAGGTGCCTTTGCTGATGCCCATTGGTGAAGGCACCACGGTCTGGCAGCTCTTCACACCAGCAGCTCTTGGCCCAGAGCAAGGCCCAGCAGGGTGACCAGTTGGTCAGTCCCTTGGGTTCCTCATGGGTCACTGGGCCGTGGGGAGGAGCGTTACCTGCCTCCTGGGCTACACTCAACCAGACCACTCCAAGGCCCATTGTGACTCCTGACTCCCCAGCCCAGCCCAGCCCATCCCAGTTTTCAGAGAGTGGGGGATTGTCCCCATGTTCCCACATTCACCTGAGGCAGAGATGGCTCAATTTTGGGAGGCATGGGGCTGAAAATGAGGGCTTTTGTGGATCTAGATAAGGGTGCCTCGTACAGACTGCTCCTCATCAGAGACGTGGACCCAGGCACCCCTGTGGACCACCAGGCTTGAGGGAAAGATGTGAAAAGGAGCTGGGAGCTTGGGTCAGGAAAACGTGGGGAAGCTGCTCTTGTACTGGAGCCTAGAAAGATGCTCCAACAAATAGGTTCCTTTCCCAGAACCCTCTGGAGAAAGGAGCAGAATGAAGTCCCAACTCTCATTGCTGTCTGCGAGGGAGGGAGCTGATCACCTCAAGCTGATAATCCCCAAACACTCCCCATCCCAGCTGAGACCTTGGGCCTGTGGAGACCAGGCTACAGTGGTGCTTTTTAATTTATTTTTACTGTTTCTCATATGTAGCAACCCCTCCTCCCCTCCTGGCATGTTTACAAAGGCTCTGCTCCCTGGGCTGGCCAGGCTGCAGAGTTTCTGGGGAGGCAGAGAGGCAGGGATTTGGGGGCCTTAGTCACCATCCTCAGTATCACCTCATCTCATTTCCTGTAAGGGACAGAGGTCTGGCTCCTCCTCACTCAGGACTACCTTCCAGCTCTCAGCCTGGGCTCCTCTACCCCCCAGGGTGGGGGCTCCTAACTGAGGAAGGGTCAAGGTGAGGTCAGAGAAAGCTACTGGATGAAGGTGGGTCGGGATGGGGAGTGATTGCTTCCCAAAACATGATTTCTTGCACTTGGTGCTGGGTCAGAGTGCTGGGAAATGGTTTAGAGAGCCTGCCCACCCACCTACCTGCCGGTCTTCTCCTTCCCATGGCCTCAACACATAGTCACCCTCACCCATCGTGCCAGCCACTCCATCCTTCCTGATCCTGGCCAAGTAGGGAGAGCAGTGGCCACAGCCCCAGGTGCAATGATAAAGCCTAAGGCCAGGGTTCTGAGGAGCAGAGGGCCCAGAGGGGCCATGTCTGCTTTCTGGCCCTCTCTGTCATCTCATGCCCCACCCCTTCCAGCTGGGACTTGACTTTCTGGCTCTGGAACAGGTCTAATTCTGGCTGGTAACCCACCCAGAGGCCTGTGTGCACCTGGGTCTCCTGCTGGGTTGTTCTCTAGCTTAGCTGCAGCAGCATCCCCAGACCCTCCCTGGCCTCAGAGTGCAGGGAGGCATGAGCTAGGCCAACATATTGACTGCATTCTTTGTGTCAGAGCTCCATTGTTGACATCCCCACTTCCCTTATTCCTGGTGAGAAATCTGTGTGAAGGGCAGGGAGGTCCTCGGAGAAGTATGGGGTGGGAGCGGGGAGGTCTGCCCTAGGCCAGGCCTGGCTGTGGTGGTGCTAGCTGTAGGTCCATCTGCACTGACCCCTGTCACCCCATCTCGGTGCTTCAGAGTCCCAAGTATCCCTCTTTCTTCAAATTCGAGGACAGAAGAGACTGGGTGTGCTTGGCCCTGGGCCTGGTGATGGCTGACCACCCCCTCCCTTGAGTTTGTGTTGGGCTATGTGTTGTACTCGATTTTGTTCTTTCTCTTCTCATATCAGTATTGCGCCTCCCCTTTCACTTTTACACTTTGTCTCATTCTTGTTCTCACTTTTCTTCTGAAATAAATAAAGCCTCCCAGCTCTGGTTCTATGGGCTGGACAGCAACCATGACATGTAAGCCTTGTCTCCTTTCCTCTGGAAGATGGGACTGGAGTCCACCCCACTGTCAACCTCAGCAGCTCCAGGAACAACCTGACCAGAGGTGAGGGGAAACCCAAACCAGCCAACAAGAAACCTCGCAGCCCCTTTAGTCATGGTGAAACTTCTGGGCTCCCAGACTGTCCCCCTCAGCCTGCTATAAGCCATGCAGCTCTTGGTAATCCTAATCTGGGAGATCTTTCCTGCTGGCTGTAAATGAACCCCTTCTCTTTCACATGGCCAACTTGGTCCCCCGAGGCCAGAGTGTACTCCCAGGATGCATTCCAGAGCCCTGCTTCTTCTATCCTAGTCCCTAGTAGTCCATCGGGAACAGAAGAGGAAGGGTGAATGTTCTCCTGGGAGATGAAGTTATTTCAGGGCACCATAGCAACAAGGATCTCAAGTCCCTTCTCATCACAGTTGCCAGTGCAGAATCTATGGTGGTTAAAGCCAGATTTGGAACACATGTCTGGTTTCATCCATCGCCCCTCGCTCTGCATCATTCCTCCAGCCTTGGACCTCTTCCCACACTTTAAGACAAGCCCAAACAGTCGCAAGCAACTAGCACAGAAATAGCTTTTAGACCCCATAGCATTTTTCACCCTTAATTCTTCCTCCCCACTCCCCTGCTCTTTCATTCAGCTTGAGAGCAAAATCTAGATTTAAAAGAGGAGATAGGATATTTCCTCTCTCTTATCTCAGCTAATCCCCACAAAGCCCCAACTAGAAGTGCAGTTTAGCACAGCAAGGCCTCCATTTTCAGTAGTGTGGTGGCGAGCTGTGGCAGCTGGGGTGAAGAGAGGTGGTCCGTTGGAATCCAGCAGTGTCTAGGACTGCACAGTATTAAATAGAGGCAGTTTTGTTATGTACAGGCTCATTTAAATGCAGTTTAACACCAATAAAGGGCCTTTCAGTAAAGGTAACCAGATTTGGGTCTAACTTGGATTATACACTTTTACAGAAAGGCAGTGTTGTAATTTACACAGTCAAGTCCAGGTAAATTACCCAATAAAGGGTCTTGTAGGTGGGCCCCTGGGTTGCTCTCTTGTGCAAATGAGGGCTGAGTAAGAGCTGGGCGAGAGTCTGTCATCAGTCAAGTAGGCTCATCGTAGTAATGCCTGATCTCTTAGATTTGGTATGGAGGTAAATATCATGGACTCCAGGAGGGTCAGAACCCAACTTACTGGGGGTTACCTGATTTCCTGCTGCCTTTTTTTTCAGGCTCACAGCATGTAACTGCCTAATTTAGGCACATGATTGATTTAGGTTAGACCTTTGGATGAAGGTAGCACTTCTTAGAGCCCTGAACATGAAGGGGTTAAGCTCTGCCACCCCATCTGCCAGGATCCGACATCTTGACCACATGTAGAAGGCATGGTGACAGAAGTGGTGGTCATACCAAAGACTGGCCCAGGTGCAGGCTGCCTGGTAATCCTTTGCATTTGCCAAGCGGGTGAGGGGACCAGCTGCTGAGGCCTGGCAGGTGATCGAGATGGGCCACTTCAGGTGAGCTGGAGGGGCCGTCCTCTGAGGGCAGCCCACTTGGCAATGTGTCCTCCCTCTAACCTGCAGCCAGAAAGGATGTGGTGGTGGGAAAAACAAAACCTCCAAGAATTTAAATGTAGACGCCACTCCTCTCCACAGCTGCATGAAGCCTCAGGCCTTCATTAGGAGCACAGGAACTGACTAGGGAGACTTCCAGAAGGCAGAGTTCCCTTCGAAACACATTAGGTTCACATTCTCCTAAACTGGACAGGAGCTGCACCCTACCAGGCTCTCACCTGGCTGGCCCTTGCCGGGAACAATTCTTTCCTCCACCCCCCTCATTTGCTCAGGATGGGAGAGAGACAGGAGGTACACTTGGATGAGTCTGAATCTGGAAGTGAAAGGTCAGCTCTCTTCCCAGGTGGGCCCCTCCTACTCCTGGGAGAAGAGAAGCCATACTTTGCATTATGTAACCAATTAAAAAATAATCCTCTAGTTAGTAGCTACACCAGGGCAAGAACTGGAGAGAAAAACATACAGTTCTTTCAAAAACAGAAACACACCAGCAGCATCCTAGTTGGTCGTTTCCCTTCTCCCAGGCCCACCCCCATTGTATGCCTCCCCTACTCCTGGAAAAGCTATGTTCTGAGGAGCTTGGGGTGGCAAGATATAAAGCAGAGGAGCTCCTCAATCCACCTCTTTAGGATTTCTGTTCCCTCGAATGTAAAGGTAATATATGAACACCTGAACTGTCACATCGCAGTGCTGTGTCTATGCATAACGGAAGTGGAAGCACTGTGTAAATTGTTGATAAGAGTGCTGTGTGAATGTCACGTGACCCAGGCGACCAGCAGGGGTAAAACCTCTAGGCCAAGAAAGGGGACTCTGAGGATACACCTCAAAGCTTAGGAGCTATAAAAATTATTCCCAGCTCATAGGCCAATCACTCAGCCTGGCTGGGGAGAACTGCCCACCAACTGCCACTGACAATACTCTGGAGATTTTAGCATCCCTTGCTTGCCAAAGCAGAAACAATGCAATTTCAGATCTGAAAATTCCTTACAAATGGAAAACGTTATTACTTTAATTTCCATTTGTAAATTGTAAACTGTAAATTTACAAATGGCGAGCGGTATTCCTAATCCTAGGCTGCTTTCCTTCCACTGAATCCCAACCAATGTGGTTAAACTGAAGCACCCAGGTAGCTTTAAACAACTCACGTTCTCGGAGACTGGCTCAGAGGTGTGGGTCTTGGATTCTGCTCTGTTAAGTCAGAAAACCACCCCTGGTTGCAGGGCTTCCCGTGGGCATATGGGCTTGGTGGACTTACTGCTTAAGGAAGCTGGAAGAAGACAAAAGTACTAGCAGAATGAGGCCTAGGAAGGAAAAGAAACCTTTCTAGCAACAGATGGCCCACAGCTCAGCCCTGGCTCCAGAATGCAAAAGAGATTATCAGAAATAGATGCTCAGCAAGAGGCATCTGCCACACGCATCATGCCTCGTGGAGCTGCCATAGCTTTGACCAGGAAAACACTTCTCATCCCACATTCTGCACAGACCCTCCTGAAATGCAGTGTGGACTTGGGGTGGTGGTGGGGGTGGGGGTCAGAGGCTTGGGAGGTATAGGAGCAACAGCTAGAACAAGAATGAAAGCAGCAGAAAGCTATTCTCTAGCTTGGCATGGATAGAGGGCTACACCCCCAACAAAAGTCAGGGCAGGAGGCTTCGTTCAAGCCCTATTCCCCACAGGCCTCAGAGCAGTGGGAACTTGCCTCAGTGATCAGAGGGAGATTCCAACACCGTTTTCTGGTCTAGATTTAGGACTTAAAATCCCATCCCAGGATTGGTCTCTTCCTCTCTGCCTACCTCGTTCTCCAGGCCTTCTCTCCCCCATGCCCTTCAGGATCCTAATAGAATGACCAACAGTAGGGGGGAAAGGTAAACCTTTATTTGGAAAAGAGAGTTTAAATGATCATTTCCAAAACATAAACAAGTAAGAAAACAAAAACAAAAGGTCTTCTATAAAGCTACCTGCCCCCTGCCATCTACAGCCATTTTTAAACTGCATTTCCTGGCAGAGGGGAACAGTGTTGGGCCACAGTCCTAGAATCCAACAGGGCACTGTCTCATCTCAGGAGATGCCCAGGGAGAGACAAACAGAGTGAAATGTGTGGTATGGACAGACAGGCCTGGGGCTCAGACAGGCACATGCCCGGTACCCAGGAGACAAATGTTTAAAAATATACAAGAATAGATAAATTTCCCAAAACCTAGGTGTGGACAGCTTATAACATGAACGCAGCAGCAGAATTCAAGTTAGGTCTTTGGCTTTAAAAAAAAAAAGAGAGAGAGAGAGATTAACCCCTGGTTAAATGTCCCTAACTCTAGCCTGTTAGCTATTCCTTCAGTCCCTTTCTGGAGGCCGAGTGAGGCAACAGCACATCAACTCTGCTTGGGCCAGCAGCTACTCTGAATGAAGGGAGATATGTGGAGGACCTTGCCCAGGAACACCCTGGGCCACACCACAGCATCAAAAGGGTAAGGCATGCAGGTAACGAGTGGGCATGGGAACCCCCTGAATGGGCCACAGTACCCTGTGCTGAGAGGGAAAGCAGAGGCAATGAGCAGCCGAGGCCTTGCTGGTCCAAGCAAATCCTCAAGCACTATGACCTCAAGTTCTTGAATCAGTTTTGTCCAAAGTGACCTTCCTGCTGAGGTTTGGCCTGACCTAAATAGCAGGCTTTTCTTGGGAGGTCACAGGGGAGGCAGCAAAAAGTGAAAAGTGGTGAAAAGAGAGGAACAGAAACCTGCTTGTTAGGTGTGCAGAGAAAAGGGAACAAGTTCCTGAGGCCTTGAGCCCCGGCTGAAGCAGCTGCAGAATCTGCCTGATCCTTCCACCTATGGGACTCCCGCCCTCACCCCAGTTCTGTGGGCTGCAGAGTCCAGTGAGACAAGAATTTCCTAAAGGTTCTTTCTTCTTATCCTTGAAGAGTTTTAAACCTCAAACCACTGAACCACACACAGGGATCTAAAGTCTTGCCCCTCTCAGGCCAGTCTGGGGACAGGGGCTAGCCCTAGAGAGAACATCCCAGGCCTGTGGGGAGCTCTGGGATAGAGGCTCAGAGGCCTCTCAGGCAGGGAGTGCATTCCAGAATCTGTTCCCCCAGGCTGGGGGCGCCTTTCGTTTCCAGAGCCCAGATAATGAGTATGCCCTGGCTGGCATGATGGACACTTGATGAAACTCAGAGGATAAGAAGTGAAGGGCCCATGCCCTGCTCCTGCCTGGCAGCACACAACCACCAGGTCATACTCTCCACCTGCCCCTTGGTCTAGAGCCCCGGTGTGGAGAGTTGGCTAATCAGAAGCAGGCAGGGCCACACAAAGCTGTCCCACCTTGAGAGGGCACACACTGCACACATCTCATATGTGCGCCTGGCAAGAGGGCTGGGCCCAGAGGTGGTGGGAGAAGGGAGAAGGTCAGCTCAGATGGTACTACCAAGATACAGCCTAAAAGCAAATAACCAAGGAGATCAATAGCTCCCGCAACCCTGGTAATTAAAAATCAAGGGGGAGCACTGGATACATGGAAAAAAGGGGGAACCCCCTTCTGCCTCTTGCAGGGCCACCAAATATGTGGCACAGGATTAGCAAGAAGTTGGGGTGGGGCAGGGACCGCAGGCAGAGAACGTGGACAGGCCTGGAGACAATCTAACTGTGGGAAAAAGGGAACAAGGATGGGGAGGGGAGGGGAGGGAACGTAAGTTTCTTGGATCTAAGTTTCCAGAAGCATGGGATATTTCCACAGTCTCTGATCCAGTGAGCTCTTCTGGAAGAGAAGCTCTCTTCCCCTGGGAGCCCCATCATGGGGCGGTGACTTCCATCCCGAAGCTGGCCAGCAGGCAGAGGTGGTCTGAAGAGCAGAAGGGGTTGGGTAAGCCATTGGCAGCCCACAGAATCTCTTCAGAAAGGAGGGAGAGACGGCCCAGGAGCTTGAGAGTTCCGTCCTGATACAGCCTGTGATCTGCAGCACAAAGTGGAAGCCAGTGGGTAAAGCAGCCACGGCCACAGTGCAGGTGGCAGGCAGGGCTTGTGGAAGGTATGCCTTATGAAGGCTGCATCCCCCTGGCTGTCCACCCTCTCTCATCTCTTCCTGCTGCCTTTGGCTGAGGCCTCATTTTCTCAGATACTCTGTGATATATCAATGAATGAAGCAGAGTGGGTTTTAGGGTACTATGGCAACATGGAGAGTATATGCCCTGGCCCAGCACTACATACAGATCTGATTTTCCAAGAAAAACTGGAAATTCAGATTTTTAAATATAAAATCTGATTTTTAAACACAGGTGATCAATTTAAACATTTTAAAAGACACGCTTTTAACAAAGTAGACATGGGACTGCTTGACTGCTACACTATGACTATTGGTGTGGGGTAAGGAGATAGGAAATAGAGTCTCTAATCTAAATTCTTCGCTAACCAGCTGCCACTGAATAAATCCAATAATCTCCTAGTGCTCTATTTTTACCTCTAAAATAGGGATGGAGAGTGACTGTTCTGCCCACCTATCTCTTATGCTACAAGTATAAAAAGAAAAGGCGGACAAGTAGTCTAAGGAAAGTATGATGAAGATGACCAGTGCCAGGAAATGAAATCTACTCCTTAGCTGGCCAAGTCCTAGCAGCTCATGCCATGCCACCAAATGCCTACGCTGTTCTAGGGACTCTTGGGGAAGGATTCTAGGAACCCAGGATCCACCAGGCTTACCAGTTCCGTTCCCATTCTCGCAGGAATCAGCTGAGAAGAAGATGTAATCCACCGTCGTTCCAAGACCCAAGGGCATTGTGGTGACCTCTGGGAGGCCATGCTGGGGCAGGAAATGTGTATAGGCCGAGGTCAGGCGGAGGCAGTGCTGGATGGTGCCTACGGTCCTATAGGGTGGAAGGGGAGGTACCAGTCAGAAAACTTTACTGAACTTTTACTCAAGCTTATTTTTTCTGTGGGTTTTTGAAGTTTTTTTAAATGAATGATCCCAAAGAACTCAGTCTCAGCAAACATTCTTTCTCATGCTAATAAGAGGCTGATAGTCCTAGCTATGATTAGCCTAGAAACAGACACATTTATACTCAGACCCCCTGACATTCTTCAACCTCCACTCTCTTCTTGCTACCTAGTGAAGTATACCTAATATACCCCTGCCAGGGGTCAGCAAGCTCTGTGCGGCGTTCCTCCCTACACAGTAAAAAGTAATTCTTCATCTGCAAGAACCTGGGTGGGTCACCTCTGGACTCTACACACCTTATGTTCCTCCATAAGTGTAGCAAGTATTAGGGGAGAGGAGAGCACTCAGCAAAAAGTGCTCCCCAAAATTAGCCTCAGGAAAGCCAGTGAGAATCTCTCTCATGTACCTAGAAGGGCTGGAATGCAAGCTAAAGGAAGGAAGATTACCTGGGGAAGACAGGCTCAGGCTCAGATGTGTCTTCCTCAAGGACAGACTCGGCCCAGCCAGCAGGTCGCTCTGTAGAAGACCGGAGAGAAAGAGGTTTTATCACTGGCAGGCAGCGAAGCAGGGTCAGAACCTTCCCCCTGAAATCCCTCTGAGTTCTTTGACTAGAGTGCCCCAGAAGGGAAAAGGGAAAGAGACAAGGTGAGGAGAGGAAGAAAACAATGGACCAAAGTCAAGAACCTCAGGAAAGCAGACAGACAGAGGCCTCTAACATAGACATTATCTTCCTTGGCTCAACACCTTTTTTTTAAATTAAATTTATTTTTAATATGTAATACAGTCACATGGCACAGCCATCAAAATGTAAAAAAAAAATACCAGTGAAAAGTCTCTCACTCCAGGACCCTTGCCATAGAATTCTCTTCCCTGGAGGTGACCAGTATTACATAATTTCTGGTGTATTTCTTCAGAGATTTTCTATCACACACCATCCATTGTGTGTGTGTGTGTGTGTGTGTGTGTGTGTGTGTGTGTGTGTGTGTGTGCGTGTGCACGCATTCACACATGTATACATACACTATATGCATACATATTTACACACACATGTATGTACACACACAAAGGAAAAAAAAAGACACACATTACGAATATCAGGAAAGTAGGAGGGGGTATTACAGATTCTACTGGCATTAATGGCTATTATGAACTGAATGTTTGTGTCTCCCCAAATTATACCGAAATCCTAACCCAAAATGTGAGGGTATTAGGAGGTGGGGCCTTTGGGGGGATGATTAAGTCATGAGGGTAGAGTCCTCATGAATGGGATTAGTGCCTTATGAAAGGGGTCCCAGAGAGCTAACATCATACTTAATAGTGAAATCAACAACCAAGTTAAAGGTCTTACACTTCTCTATTTCCAACTTATACAAAGCTAAAATAATCAAGACATAAGTGTAAGGATAGACATGTAGATGACTGGAGTATAACTGAAAGTCCAGAAACCCATACATCCACGGTCAAGTGGTTTTTCATAAGGGGAAAGATTAATAGAAAATGACTGCTAACGGATATGGGTTTCCTTTTAGGGGTGATGATCCTGATGACAATTATATAACTCGGAATATACTAGAAGCCACTGACTTGTACACTATAAATGGGTGAATTTTATGGTATGTGAATTTAATCTCAATAAAGTTCTTATTTTTTCAAAAAAAGATAAGAAAATGTTATGGACAACTTCATGCCAATAAATTTTATAATTTAAATGAAATGAAATATTCCTTTATATACCTTACATTTCCCATTAACTTGTTTCTTTTTTGTTGCTATTATAGTTTTTTCATCTTTTAACAAATGTCACTATTTTTATATATGAATGCTATGCATTTCTATATATTAATACTGTTCCCAGCTACTTTCCCAAATTATCTTAATGCTTATAATAGTTGTTAGTTGATTCTCTTGGATCACCAGTTGTATAATGATATCAGTAGCAAGTAATAATTTATCTCCTTTCCATTTTTCACTTCTATTTTCTAACCTATGTTTCTATTTTCTAATTATGTAGGCTGCTACCTCTAAACTCAGAAGAATAATAATGGTCAGATTATCGTTGCCTTGTACCTTTAAGCAAGAAGCTCATTTGTAGAGCTGAGATAAACTTTTTTTTCCCCAGCCCAAGGCAGATCTATGCCCTTCTCCCACTTCTTGCAGCCCTCAGTGCCTAGTTCCAGGGTGCAATGCCACTATTATGTGCTCCAACTAAGATAAATGCATTCGAATGATGTAAGAGAACATCTATTTTACCTTTAATTTAAGAGGGCTCTTTTTAAAAGAATCTAGATATTGAATTTTAACAAATGTCCCTTTGACATCTAGGATGCTTTTAATATATTTAACTAGATTTTGTACATATATTAGCATGATAAATTATATGAATAGAGAACTATGTATAGTTTTGATCAGCTCCATTTGGTCATGTTATATTGCTCTTTCAATGTGCTGCTAGATTGTTTCTTGATCTATTTAAATATTTTTGCATCAATATTCAAAGGGGAGAATATTAGTCTGTAGTTTTTTCTGTGTAATTGTCGTCAGGTGTTGATGTCAAAATACTTGCTTTATAAAAATAACTTGGCACCTTCTTCTGTGTTCTGTAACAATTTAAACAGTGGAATTGCAGGTTCTTTAAAAGGTTTGATGACATTCTCCTATCAATCAGAGCCTGGTGTTTGTGTAGGACTGCATCTCTGAGAACTGTTTTAATTTTTTTTCCACTGTGGTAGTCTATTTAGATTATCTCTCCTGCAATCATTTTTAGTAAATTATATATTATAAAATAAATATATACAATTTTCAATTTCTTTTGCACTTAGTTGAGCAAAGAACCCCCTTATTATCCTATTCATTCTCCTGTATCTGGATACTTTTGCTTGCTCCTCTCCACCTAATAAAATAGGTAGCTAGTGGGCTTGTATCTAATTGACAGCTGTTTTTCACTCAAACCACCAAATCTTGGAGTTTATTAGTTCTACCATTTTTCTGTTTTCTAAATTATTTTCATTTTTATTTTTCCTTCTGCTTTCTGTTCATTTTTGTCCAACTTCTTGAGTTGGATGCCTTATTTGCTCACTTTCATCTTTTCTTATTAATGTAATTCTATGATTCTAAATAGCCTATATAATTCTATGATTTTTTTCACTGAACACTGTTTTAGTTATAATCTCACAAATGTATGGTATTTTCATTATGGTTATTTTCTAGATATTCTACAGTTTCAGTTTAGATTTCAACTTTGGCTCAAAAGTTGTTTGAAATTCTTTAAATGTTCAGATACGATTTTCCTTTTGTTTTTAATTTCTATTTTTACTACATGTATGGTCAGAGAAAGTTGACAATACTGTTCCACAGTATGAACTGTATTGAGGTTTTTAGATGGTCTAACATATGGTCAATTCTTAAGAATTTCCTGTGGATACTTAAAAAAAAATGTCATTGCTCTGTTTTCAGTGTTCAGAGTTTGATACGTATCAATTAGATTTACCATACAACATATTACTTAAATCTTCTACACTCTTAGTTATCTGTTATAGAGTGAGAAAGAGGAATTAAAACCTTTTAGCACTAACTGTTATATGGCTATTATTCCTTTTTAAATCCTGTGGTTTCACTCTGTGATTGTTGATGTGACGTTCTTTGGAGCATAAATAGTCTTAACACTAATATCTTCATTGAGTCACATCCTTTACCATTATGATAAGCCAGAAAGAGAACAGTGACCAACAGGATATTGAAAATGGTTTCCCTCAACCCCAGGTTTTGCCCACACAGCACTGTGGACAGACAGCACTGCTCTGGCAGTTAGACAGGACTCGAGGTCTCCATGTGCCCCATGAGACCACAGGAGCACAGGAGCCAGAGCTGCCTCTACTTGAGCTGCAACATCTTCCTGGCCCGTTCAGCACCCAAGCAAGCAAGTAGCAGCCAAGCAAGTTCTTCTGCAGGTATTAGGAAAGGGAATAATAGTTGTGGCATGTACGGGCCAGAGGAGAAGCTGGATTCAAACTTTCCTGGTTAGAAAACTGATGAGGCAGCCTTTGCTCTATGGCTGTCTGGTCAGTTTGTAAAGAGTGGTTTATAAAAGTCATCTATTAGCAATGGTTTCTTTCTATAATGAACTTAATTGGGCACATGGTTTCTTGTTAAGTGTTAAAAGACCTGAAACTCTAAAGTACAATGTGAACATGCAAGCTCGGGAGAAAGAAAACATAACCCATTTCAGTGTGTTTATGAATCATATTGAAAAAAAATCATTAATAATTGAAAAATTTATAAGGGGGGGCTTAAAATTTAGATTCCTTCCTATGACTTATACTCTCACAAAGGGAGTTAGGGGGACTGTAAATTACAATGTTTTTTATAATACGAGTTCGGTAATACAGAATGTTCCAGTGCAATGCAATGGCAGCTTGCAGGAAAGTTAAACCATCACCACCTGGCACTGCAGCTCCATTTTGCAACACAGATGCTTCCCATTAAAGTTGTGTCAAAGTCAAGTTGGCAAGTTTTGATGTGTACAGTTGGGCTGGATGAGTCTGGTATGTGACTGGAAATATTTGTTAGGACATCTAAACACACCCTCTAGAAAAAAAGATCACACTCCTTGTGCTGCACTTAAGACTTTCTATTCATGGTCTAAAAATGGTGGTAGATTTTTAGATTTGGAATCTTTAAAAGAGATTCATCAGGAACCTGCTCAGCCCTGGGTTGGTGTACTGACCAAATGGAATGGCATGATCACAGTATGTGGTAAATGGGTGTTATTATCCAAATTTAATCTCAATTTTAAACTACTGCTATTATTTTGCATTGTTAGTGAACTGAACATTTACCCCCCACATAATGATTCTACTTATAAAGTGACTGTCAATACATATTTTAAAGGTTCTTGGTTTAATTTTGTTATTAAATTGAAATGTTTATTATACATTTCAAGTACAGCACTTTAAAAAAAAATAACCTATTCTTAACAAAAAATTACCTATGTAGGATCCTACTACTGTTTAGCTTTAGGATTTTATAATCTTTAAACACTGAGCCACTGCTTCCCTGTCTGTCCCCAACTGACACAAGCATTCATCCCAGTTTCCGGTCACATGCCAGTCACTCAATGCATGGTGGCCATCATCATTATTACTGCTCTTGCCACAGTTATACTAATATTTTATCTTTGCAATTAAACAAAAAAACTGAGCCATTGAAATGTTTGCTACTCTGTGCAAAATGCCAATTCAAATTAAATTCCTACAAGAAAAAAATAAATTCATTGCTTACCACCAGTCTTTTTACTATAGTTTTTTCCAATCATTGCTTGTCATTAATCAGTCGGTCTTGTAGCATCTCTTCAAAAAAAGTGTTTGGCTGACTATAAAATTCTTGAGCCATACTTTCTTTCCTTGAAGCCTTGCTCATCTGTCTTCTGTTGAATGTTAATGTTAAGAAGTCTGACGTCAACCTGATCATTTTTATCCTTAAAAGTAGCCCGATCTTTTTGGTTCAACTGCCCAAATGATTCTTTTATCTTTGACTTCTAGTAACTTTACTAGGATAGCTTAGTGTTGACGATTCTCCTACGTCATTTTTTTACTGAGACATAGTATATCCTCTCAATCTGAAGATTCGGATCTTTTCATCTTTGGAAAATCTTCCTTGAATCATACCTTTAAATATTCTTTTTGTGCCACTATACTGATTTTCTTCTTTGTCAACTCCAATTATGTATATGTTGAATTGTCTTATCTTCCACTAGTCATTTTCTCTCTAGTCCTGTCCTTTTACTTCCTTTTTATTTTGCTTCCCCCACCCCATCTTTCATTTTCAGCAATATTTATTGTTTCTTGTGATACATCCAATTTTGTCTTCGTTTTATGTGATTTTTAAATTTATTTCACTTCTTTCCTCAGCTCTATAGCTTAATTTCACCTAATGTCTTGCTGTGTGCCTGAACTTATTTCAAAAAGGCAATTATTTTTGTACTCTCATTTTATAAAGGCAATCGCTTCATTTTTTTAATTCATAAGAAAATAATCATAATTTTCACATGCGTGGCAAGAATTTTTATCTTTGAAATAAGCATTCTTATCTGCCTTTTAATTTTCTTGTTTCTTTTACTTTTTTTTCTTGTAGTATTTTAGTATGGTTTCTTGTAGTATTTTATGCTGGTTCCTATTGCATAGCCCAGCTTTGAATTAGTTGAGGTTTCTCTACCAGAGCTATTTGTATAAAGTTTACATAAAGAAGAACTGGGTATGCATTCCATGTAACAGGAATTTTCCTTATGACAGAGGGTTTTGTCTGAGTCTTTTTCATCTTTACTTCTTCCCAGCCAAAAGAGATATACAGCTCTGTAAGTATCCTATCTACCCACCCCCAACTCCCCACCCCCATAACTGGAACAGACTGTTTAATGTAAATATGGCTTGATTCCTTGATAAGTCTTTCCTCCACTTCCTCTTAGTACTAAAAAAGATTCACACAATCTACTATCACAACCTGTGCATCTCTCTCATTGACAAAATAAGGATTTTGGTTTTGTTTCTCAAGGTACACTCTTCACCTCAGAGAAACATACTCTGCTGGTTCTTTTTGAGATCCATATACCCCACATATAACTCTCTCCATACTTCCTCCAGCGTGATCTCCAGTGCTTCCTACAGCTATTCCATTTGTGCTGTGGTTCATGGTTTCAGATATCCTCAGATCTCCTAGTTTTCTCAAAGATGGAATTTACATTTTTTAAACTCTCTTTGTTGCTTCAGAGTTTCAGAGATAAGAAGGGTAGAATGAATGTCAAGTAAACTCTGCTGCATTTAGCCTAGAACTTCTCAGTAGAAATATCTTCTTAGTACAACCAGGACCACTGTCACCTTATGATTTTCAAAGCTGTATCTTGTCTCACACATATGCTGTACACATGCTAGTTATTAGCAGCATATGCCTAAAAAAGTTAAGTGGCTTACTCAAGGTCTCAGAGCTGGTTAGAATCCAAGTCTTGATTCCTGGTTCGTGTTCTCACCATACTGCATATTCATGCATGAATATGGCCACAGAACTCCACTAACCTTCCTTAAAAGCATACTTATTACCAGAGGCTGATCTCTCATAATTATTGCCAGGAAAGACTAAGAAACTACATAATTGACTACATAAGTATCAAGGGTGCAGAGGAAAGAAGACCAAGAAAACAAGCTTAGTTTCCATTACCTGGCTTAGCATCTGTCACTCCTTCCATAAGAACTAGCCCTATTGGTCGCTGACAGGCGATGTTGCAGAAGTGGAAACGTAGCAGGAAGTCTCGGCTATACTTTCGTCTCTCTGTAAACCAGGAAAAGCCACACAGTGAAAGAAAGGAAGAGGAGCCACATGCTGAGACCGCCTTAATATCAAGACGCTTCCAGCGTAGGGACACAGGAAGTCTGGCTCTGAAGACAAGGCGATTTTCCAACAGCTATGATTTAAAGTCATCCGTTTCATTGGGTGATCATGAGGAGGATAGTGAGGAAAATAAAGGAACTTGCTAAGAGAATTGAGGGGATTATACTTTTTCTTCACTGAGGTGCCAGCTTTCTCCCAAAATGGGCCAGGAGGCACAGCCAACCAAGAATGTGACACATGCTCACCTGATCTCTTAGGGTGACAGGAGGTGACATACTGACAGCAATCTGTGATGCCCAGAGAGCTGGGCCATAGTGGGGCCTGTAGCTTCCTCTGGTAAAGCTGATGGGAGAAGTCTTCCTGTCCAGACACCTACAAGGAAAGAGTAGGTGGGAATGAGGAAACTGAAATGGAAAAGGGAAATAGCCCATATTTTGAGACACATGGACATAAACACACATACAAATCACACACTACATACATAATATAAGCAATACATACATAATTTAAGCAAAACCTATATGTCTTAGGGGAAGGTTAAAAATGAAGAGCTAATTAAAACAATTATTTTTTTTTACTAGAAACACTGAAATGTCCATGAGACAGGAATGAGGGATGAGAGAGTGAAGTATGTGAATCAAAGAGAATAGAACAATGAGCATGTGGCCCTCTAAGTTTCACCTCAGAAAAACTCTTCATGACTCTCCACAGGGCATATCAACTTTCAGGGGCTTTAATATGCAATGGGAAAAGGTTCATCCTGATCTTTGGATCTTCTGAATCAAGGTCTAGCATCGTAAGCCTATTATTGGGAAACCATAGGGTCAAACCAAATGGGAAATGCACCAAAGCACTTTACCGTATCTATGTCACCATCCTCGGTCAAAGCCAATGAGCAGCCTGGGAATGGACAGAACGTAGTAGGGGAAACATTCGGCAACATCAGTCATCTGTATGTCTCCAACATGTGTAGCAAAATTCCCTTCATTTCATTTAACAACAACAAATATTTGAATGTGCAAGACACTAACTAAGTGCTGGGGAGAGAGCATTAATAGATATAATCTCTCTGCCCTTACAGGACATATTTCCACTATGTCCTCTAAAGTAAAACAGATCTGGAATTTAATGGCCATTTACTAGCTGTGTGACATTGGTCAAATTAGTTAACTTTCTTGGGTTCAATATCCTCTACCACAAAATGAGATAATAATACCACATATAATTAAAAATCTTGATCGTAATAACCACTACCAAATTATTGACTAACTTCCTTTGAAGCAGAAACTGGAATATACTTTCTGTACATTATTTTATTTAATCCACCAAACAAAAAAAAATCCTCTGAGGTCCCGTTATATTCCCAGCGTATAGATAAGGCAAATGGGGCTTGAGGAAGTTAAGAAACTTGCCCAAGGTGGCAGATCAGGGATTTGAACTCAGGATGGTCTGGCTTCCAAATGAGTGCTATTAATCACTACACCTAACTGTGCCTGTCACAAGGTAGGCACTTAGTAAATTATTGTGCCTATTCCCTGAGCTCCTTGATTATAGCAACTTTCTGGCAGGATAATGCCTTTCTCTGCACATGTGGCAATCAGGACAATGCTGGCACTTGAGTAACCTCATTTAAATAAAAACCCAAAGTGCTCAACAATAATTCAGTCATTCTGTGTCCTTTCTCCACTATGCCAAAAGTTAAGCATTAAGTTGGATCAGGAGGGGCAAAACAAAGGAACAGGAATAATAAGTAGCTTATAAAAAATTAGCATAGGCTGACCGCCCATCGGTGTGGCTAAATGAACTGATAAACTATGAGATATATGTGCTATCAACATTCGGCAGTTAAACGGAATGAGATAGATCCATATATGCATTGTTGAGTGAAAATAAACCAAGCTACAAAATGAAATAATAATATGTTTATAAACATACATGATAAGATTACATATCACCTGGTAGAAGCAATCACAGAATAGTATTGGAGGGCAAGAGCTCTGGGGCCAGACCACCCCGTTACAAATCCTGGCTCCACCACTAACAACCTGCATAATCTGGAGTAAGAAAATTACCTAACTTCTCTGTGCCTTAGTTTCCTCATTTATAGAATGGAAGCAATAGAAACTGTCAAAATTAATGAGTTAATACATGTAAAGTGCTTAAAATAGCTGCTAGCACACAGTTAAGTGCTTAATAAATGTAAATTATGATTACATTACATTATCACAAGACCATAGATTATCACTGTAAATGCACAGAAAATGACCTGGAAGAACACCACCAAACTTCAGTTATTACTTGACTCTAAAGGGAGATGTAGAGAATGTAGGTAATAAGGAGCTTTGGCCTTATTTTATGTTTTAATTCTTGCAAGAAAGTACTTACGCATTATTTATAAACAAAAACTAAAAGGATTCCAACATGCCAAAGGCACTCAAGAGTTCCTAACTTCCAGGCGTTGAGCACAAGAAAGCAGGAAGGAGCCAGAACAGGTATAACGGAGATCCCTGCCCCAGAAGCAGCACTGGATGCCTACACCCGAATCTCTCCCTAGGCCACATTCCCACCCCCACAGTGGCCTCCCCATTTCACCTTCCAGGCTGGCATCCCATGATACTGGAGCTCTCCGTCCCTGATGAAGTTGTAGAGAGGTGAATCAGGGACAGAATTCAGGTCCCCACACAAGATGATGGGGCAGTGGCTGCCATCTGACAACCTGGCCACCTTGTCCACTTCAGCCAACAGAATGGCCATCTGGGCCAGCTTGACATCACCCCGGCGTGGGTTGTACAGAACGTGAGTATTTGCCACACATAGTGGGGCCACTGAGACTTGCCCCAGGCCTTCTGGGACTAGTGGTTGCAGCAGCAACACTAAGCCCACGTTATCCCGATTGAGGAGCTCCAAGCCAGGCCGGAAGTACTCCACAGGGCTGGCGCA
Organism: Macroglossus sobrinus; assembly: GCA_004027375.1. Lineage (NCBI taxonomy): Eukaryota > Metazoa > Chordata > Mammalia > Chiroptera > Pteropodidae > Macroglossus > Macroglossus sobrinus. Next base: position 2,129,770 of record PVKZ01000054.1, on the reverse strand, counting down.
GAGCAGACGGAATCTCGTGGGCTTGTAGCAGACAGCACAGCCATCCGTCTTACACCCGGTCCTCCTCTTGTAGAAACAGGTAAAGCCTGCAAGGAACACCCAGCCAAGGAGATGGATCAGAGTCCTGGAAGCCTGAATCCCTCCAACCAGTGGCAGTAACCCAGGTGTGCATGCATAATGCACTGCTTCTGCTGCTCAATAAGGGGAGTCCCTGCCTTTGCCAATTCCTTGGTTCTACAGAGGTTCCCTTACAGTTCTCACCAGATGACTAAGAGGCTCTAAGGGGAAGGACAGAAGGGTATGAAGCTATGTAAGTTCATAAGAAAAGCATGGATTCTAAAGTCAGACAAGCTGGAATCCTAGCTCCACAACCTACTAACTTTATAGCTTTGTGACCTTGAGCAAGTCACAAAACTTTTGAAAATTTGTTTCCTTACTGCAAAATGGGGATAATACTCAGTCTCACAGGGTTGGTTAATTCAAGGACTAAATGGCAATATGTGTCACAATTGCTTTAAAGCTGCAGAACTCTACTTTCTTCTTAGCCAAAGGAGGAGCTAGCTCACAGTGAGACTGCAGGTTTATTCTGACAAAAGAAAAAAGATGGTGTCTTCTGGAGAGAGCAGAAAGAGCTGTAGGAAGAAAGACTGACAAACATGCCAGGGAGCTACATTACCCATCATTCGCAGAGAGGGCTCCAGCTGCTCCCAGTAATGATCTTCCTGGACTTCCTGGAGACACAGGATCTGGGAAATTGACAAGAAAACCAATCACTCCAGAATACCCAGAGAGCTGAATGTGACTCCCACCCTAAGAGCAGGCACTGTGGGTCTCAGATAGGGTCATACTGAAACTTCCCCACAGGGTTGCCTCTTCCTAGCCAGCCACCCCCAGCAAGAATAGGCCCAGAGTTAAGCTGAGGAGACTGGACACATGCACTGAATTTTCTTGCTCCTTAAATCTCTCAAGTCTCCTTCTCTCCATAAAGATGCTGAAAAGTGCACCAAGGGAGAGTCTTCTCAGCATCTGCCAAAAACTCATTTACTCCAGGCAGGAAACTCCAGCCCTAGGAAAGATTCCAGTTACATGGAGACTCCAGAACAACAATGGGGATGAATTCCTTTTCTAAGAGCACCGGGAAACAGCCCAGCTTGCAGGGCAAAATGCAAGATGGCACTTCTTCCTCTCTCCACTCACATCGGGGTCCCAGTGCTGGAATTCCTGCATGAGATTCGCAAAACGATAGTTCCAATTGAGGATGTCTGGGTGGCAATGCAGATAGAGCTCGGAGCTCTGCTGCATCAAGTCCTGGGCCAGGATGTTATAGGACATCAGCGTGAACTGGAACTGAGGCCCATCCCCTGCCTCCAGGCCCTGAGCATCTGGCTGAGTAGAGAAATCCTCCCATTCTCGCCATAAGATTTCTGCAAAGGCGTCAGGAAGAAAAGGTCAACAAGTACATGTAATCCACAGGCCCCTGCCATTCCCACTCCCGACTCAGTGATAGTGTCTAAAGTTGCATTTTTCATATTCCATGTCACCCATCCCTCTCTGTGGCAATTTAAGCAGCATTCTAAGTCTCAGACTAGACAGTTACAGTCTAGTTACAGTTACAGTCTCAGACTAGACAGTAAACTCCACAAAGCCAGAGATAATCTTGGCCTGTTCACTGCTGTATCTCCAGTACCTAGCACCTAGTACATGTTCAATAAATACAGGCTGGTAATTTCTCACTTGTGACAAATCCATGGGTCTCTGGAGAAATTGATCAGATGAATGTGCATAATAGTTACCTGAGGTTAAAGCCATTTCTAGAGCAATCTCCGTCTTGGGTGTTTTCTAACCTCTAAACCTGGAAGAGTCTGGGGAGAAACCACAATGTATCCCCCATCTCCCAGACAAGGAGCTGCAGAGTAAAATTCAAACCTATTTGAGCCATAGAACTCATTCTTCAAATTTTAATGGAAGCCCTATATGTACCACAGATTATTCTGGTTGAAGCAGACAGTAGAGGCCCAAGAGCTCTCCATCCCTGCCCCCAGAAAGCCCTTGGGTCACCTCCAGAGAAACAGCAGCACAGAGAATCAGAACTGGGGTCTGCTTTCTGCTCTGCCACTAACAAGCTACATGACTTTAGGCATGTCCCTCTACCTCTCTGCACTGGGGTTATTTCATCTGAAAGGCCATGGTGCTGAATGAGATGATCTCTAAGGCCCCTCTAGATCTGACACTGTAAGATTCTCAAAAAACAGAATGCAGCAGCAGAGCTCCCCACCGAAAATCTTCTTTAGTGATGGCTCTGCCCACACCCACAACAACCTGCTACCCTGGTTTGCTCAGTTATCAGACTCACCATGATAAGGAATTTCCATTGGGGGTGGCTGCAACTGCCCCAGGCCCTCAAAGGGCCAGATGGGAGCCTCTTCCTGGGGCATAGGCTCAGGTGCTATGCTCCAGGCCACCACTGCAGGGTCTTCTTCCCACTGCTCTGCAGCCAGGGCACCCATTGAGAGGACAGCACAGTCTGCATACTGGGGGCCGGACTGCATGGGGACAGCTGCCCACATTGGGCCTTCGACCTCTGGCAGTGCCTCCTCTCCTAGCACCTCAGGGCAGGGCTCCTCCAGGTTCTCCACTGCCCGCAGGTCACTCAGCTGCCTGCTTGACCACTTGTCCTCTGAAGTAGCATCCTGCTCTCCAGGATTATCCATCAGAAGTGCCAGGCTGCTCTGGGCTAGTCCCTTATCTACTAGGGGACCCTCGCTCACAGTTGAGAGCACCTGGCTCGACCCTTCTTCTTGCCACTGCTGCAGCAGGCCCTCACACTCTTCCTGGTCCGGGCCCCGAGGTGCCATGGCAAAGTCACCCTCTACCTGGGAGGACGAGCTCTTCGCCAAAAGGGCATTTTTTCGACATGGGAAGAAAACATCTAAGAAGAAAGCCAAAATATCATGTTATAAGACAGCATCGCCCCACCCACTCTCTTCTCTCAAGTAGAATGTGAATCCCGTATAAGCAAGAATCATATGCACCTTGCTCATCACTGATCCATCACTGAGCCTGCCCGTTTTAGTGCCTGGAACATCGTCATCCGAGCAAAGTGCTTACCATGTGCCAGGCACTGTTTTAAGTGCTTTACAATTTATATGGTAGGGATCTGATATATGTTCAGTGCAGGAATGAAAGAACGGCTATTCGACATAATCTAGGACAGAGATAATCATATATAACTGCACCTCTTCAGCTAGAGGTTAAAACTACTATTAAATATCAACTGTCTGTTCTGAGAATCCCATTACACTGGAACCAGAACTTGACCATGAATCAGAACTGTGGGTTATGGCCTAGCACTGAAATTAACAAAACTGTGACCTTGGACAGTGCCCCTCATGAGATGGACTCACTCTTGACTATAAAATGGGACAAGGGAAGTTTGAATTACATAATCTCCAAGAGCTTTTCCAGTTCTTAAATCCCCTAATCTATGAGTGCATTTCAAAAGAAAAAGTCCTAAAGTAGACAAAAGGTGTCTCAAATCTATACAATTTACTTAACAGAGGACCTTGTTCCTCTTCTCAAAGCGATTTATTCTGCTCATAAGTCATAAACTTATTAGCTTTCCCATTCCATAACACAAGAGGCTGTAAATCAAAGGGTGCCAACAACTGATAGGAAGAGACAGCTGTCATCTCCGCTACAGCAGCCACAAATGACAGGCAACAGGCAAGAAAGGTGGGGGAAAAAACTCTAAAATTAGAACCCCCAAAATCCAAGCACAGTATTTTCGTGCAAGCAAACACCTCCTACATACTAAATCACTGATTTACGGCGCAGGGCAAGTGACATACATGATGCTGACCTCTAATCACCAGAGACTCATTTTATCAGCTCTATTTTTTTAAAGGCAAGAAAAACATCAGAATGGCTTAAATGTTGAAAGATACTATCTTATTTACAGCCTATATGGATTTATGTACCTCTAAATCTGGGGTAATTTTGCTTTTAGGAGACATGTGGCATTGTCTGGAGACACTGTGGTTGTCCCAACTGTAGGGATGCTACTGGCATCTAGTGGTTAGAGAATAGGGATACTGCTTGCTGAACATCCTACAGTGCAAAAGGCAGCCCTACAACAAATTATCCAGGCCCAAATGTCAATAGTGCTGAGACTGAGAAACCCTGCTTTAAACCTATGGACTCGGTGCTGGCTTTAGTCTCAGGGACTTGCTAATTTCCTGCTCCTTGAAACATCTTCTATGTATACCAGATGGCAGAGGTTCTTTGGTTTACATGTGTGGTGGTGGCTTGTTTTTCAGCAGAATGCTTTTATTAAACAAAAGAAAGAAAATCTGTAGAAACCAAATATATAAAAGTTAATACAAGTAGTGTGTGGGGGGGAGGGGTAGGATAGGAGAAGGTGGCTCCTTCTCTGAGATCCCTAAAACTCTAGCAATAATCTAGAAACCTCTGGACTAGTTAGTAAGTTAGTCACTAAGACTGGACAATGAAAAAGCTCCAGAAATGACAGCAGGAATATGCTTTGGTTCTCTGAAAACAATTACTTCTGCAGAGCTTCTCATTCCTCAGAAGTATGTACACACAAGCTATTCCTACATTGAGTGCCCCCTATATTCTGAGCAGTGTTAGCAGTAGAGAAACAGTGAGCAAAACAGACATGACCCTGCCCTCCTAGAGCTTGCATTCTAGTAGCAGACAGAAAGATATCTCTTATGAAATATACATATAATACGTAATATAAATTACAGTGAAATGTTCCAGAAACAAAAAGCACAGAAAGCATAGTTGCACCCCTTATTTCTACGAAACTACTTCTTGGGCCTGTCTTGCTACCTAAATTGCCAGAAAAAAGTATGGGAGTTCTGTGAGAACTTTGGGAGGAACTAACTGAAGGTCTCAAAAGAGCCTCAGGTGCTTAAAAAAGGCCAGGACTGAAAAGTGCAGGCAGATCCAGAAAAAGTGAAATAACTCCTTCCACTCTCTAAAGTATCTACTGGGCTTCCACCCCTCATCTCTAAAAGCACAGGAGACTGCTTTCAGAGATGAGGTTTAAATGAGGCCCTGAGCATCTGTTTTTCAACCAGACTCGTCCAAGACAGGAAATGAGAGGCAGCTGTGAAAGGTGAGTGAGGAGTTAACCCAGGTAGAGGACAGGGTCGTCCAGTCTTTAGCCCACACACACCCCAGGGCCGATAGGCCTTACCCAGAGAATTCGGGCATTTGCCTTGGCCCCGAGTCATCAACCCTCTGCCACACCCCTAGGGCAGTGACTTAGCGGACCTCAAAAGCCTCTCTGCACCCCAGAGTCCAAGGAGAGACAGCTTCTGCCTGTTCCCCAGCCCCCTCCGCGTTAACTGTGGCCAACGACACCAGGCCACAGGCGTGACCAGGCGCCTCCCTCGAGGTCGTCAGCCAGGCCCGGGCCCCATTGAATCCAGGAGTGGTACCGGGGCCGAGGGCCACCTCCTCACGCCTTGGCGCTGCCGGGGAAGGTGGTCTTGAGGCCCGACGCGCCGCACGCCTCCTCAGGCCCCGCGGGGCCGGCCCGGGCCTGGCTCCCGCCTGTCAGGACGCGGGGCCAGTACCTGAGAGGGCACGAAAGAGGCGCGCGGCCGGCAGCAGCAGGTAACACAAGCAAGACGCGATCATGGCCGGCCTGCCGGCCGCGCCTGCGCCCACCTCCCCTCCTCGCCGCAGGCCGCCTGCTCTCCGGGAGCTCCTCCCCACGCCCCCGCCCCAGACTCGCCCCACCTCCGGCTCCACCTCCGAGCTGGCTCACGAGGTACCGCAGAGCTTCAACAACAACTTTATTAGGAGCCTAGTGCTCCATGAGTTCTCGCGTGGGCGGGGGGATGCCTGTTCCCATGGCAATGGGCGGGGCCTGGCCCCAGAGGCCATCCAGAAGCCTTGGTTTGAAATCAAGTGCCTAACTAGAGTTCCACCATATAATCTCTTCACTCCTCACTTTCCTTGTATGTAAAATGAAGGGCTGGACTTTCTCTAAGGCGTCACCAAGCCCTGTCTTCTATAATCTCACCCTTCTTAGTCTATAGGAGAGAGTAAATTCTTCCCCATTTTTCTTTTTTTCTTGACTCTACTGTCTTCCTCAGCTCAGATACTGGGTCACAAATTTTGTTCTCCTCCCTCATCCTGTTCCAAAGGGGCCCTCTTTTTATCTAATCCACTTGGTAAGGGAGTCGAGAAAGGGTGGGGTGGGGGACTTCCACCAAGGCAGGGACCAAGACTAGTTGGCTTGTTGGTTGGTTTTCATCAAGGTATCTCTAGTGCCTACAGCAGTATCAGGCACATAAATTTTTGTTGAGGGATTGAACAAAGTAATGTGTCACTGAATGAAGGCCAGGTCTTCTGTTAATTCTATGCTATCCATAGACTTCTTTGACTCTCTCTTCTGTATCCCCACCCAAATCTTCTGTTCTAACAACATTCTGAAGAAGGAAGGACTGTATAATACTACCAATTTCAGTACCCAGTGTCTGAGCTGTGCAATTTCCAATTTGTGGCTGGAGCCTCGGTTGTTCAGGGAAGCCTTCTGGGGAGTCACCAGATCCTGGACCAGCTGGGTACATCATAACACTGAAAGGCTAAAAGGAAGGAGAGTCAGTACTGTGATTTTTCCACTGTTTTTCCTTAGCTCTAGAGAAGTGTCTGCCTTCAGGCAACCACACTCATGCCTCAGCCTGAGATAAAGCCGAGACCCCAAAAGTTTATCTGGAGGTTGAGAAACCTTTTGGAAGCTAGTGCACAAATGTTACCCAAGGAGCCGCCAAAGTCATGCTCACTCCTTGGATGTTGCTTAAGCAAACCTTCCATGTATTTTTCTTTTATTTTGTCCCAATAGTTACCCAGAAGTCCATGTTTCAAATCAGATCTTAAATCAAGGTACTTAGCTAGAGGCTTTTTATCATTTTGTGAAATTAGGGTTTCCTTATCCATCTGGAAAATGTCTTAAAAATGCAAATTCCTATTCCCTACTCCCCAAGTTTGATTCAGTGGGTCTGGGATGGGGCCCTTAAACACTAACCAAGTTATTCTAATGAACAGTTGGGGAACCTCTGCTAAGGACCTAGCTGCAAGTGGGCTATACAACGCATATATGGGCAAAATGCATCAAACCAACTGATGCCATGTCCTTTCAGAGGCTTTTCTTGAGGCCACTTAAGCGAGGTTGCCCTCTTTCTGTTTCTGGATCCATAATTAGCTCTGTTAGAAAGTATAGGATAACGTGAGAATCACAAGCTTTGGAGTTAGACCACCTGACTTCAGATCCTGGCTTTGCGATTGCCTACCTGTGGAATTTCTCAGGTTACCTAACTTCTTGGAGCCTCAGTTTCCTCACTGTGCCAACCCAAGGTAAGCTCTAAGTGTTTACAATTATATTTTTAAATTTTAGGCCAAAAATAGTTTTGGCTACTGCTAATATAAAGTCATCTTCCACAATCCCTGGCAGAAATGTAATGTGGTATTGGTAAGCAAGCCATAACTGCTGATTCTAAGAAGTCTTGGCCTGGAGTACAGCCTCAGCCTTCCCCAGTCAAAGGAAAATTACAAGTATAATCTGCACCATCTGCAGCCTCATTATGTCAGAAATATTCCAAGAGACTGGATGAACCCCTCAATTCACCCCAACTGTGATAACAGTGGAGGCAATGATAAACATCTGTTTCAACCACTGAGTGATTTCAATGATGTAAACCAATCTAATGGGGCAAATGGAGGTTTTGCAATACTTTGAGGGATTTAAAATGTTTTCTTAGAGGCAAATTTTTTGTATGTAGGAAATTTAAGCCCTGGAGGGTTCAAATTTTACTTATGCCAACAGGTACGTATGGAAGTTTAACACTGAGTCTGCCTTTATTAATTCATTGGTTGACTACAGGGTGGCATAGTGCTTCCTTCATGATTGCAGCGGCTGCTGACCAAGGCCTAGAGCAATGCTGCCCAAGAGAATTATGATGTGAACCACATATGTAATTTAAAATTTTCTGGTAGCCTCACATAAAAAGTTTTTTTAAAAAAAGCTAGTGACATTAATTATATTAATTTTAATAACATGTTTAATTTAACCTCACATTTAAAAAATCTGCATTCCAACATTTCATCAATATTTAAAAATTAAATATTTTAAGTTCCTTAAAAATTTTTTTGTACCAAGTCCTTGAAATCCAGCATATGTTTTATATGGAAAGCAATTCAAATCTCAATTCAAACAAGCCGCATTTCAAGTGCTCAGTAGCTACAATCTGTGCAGGTCTAGAGGTCTCAGACAGCCTCTCCGATAGGATAGGTCAAAAAAATTGTCCACATTTAACTCTTATGATAACCTGAAATCTGTGCACTTCTAGTAACTTGCCCTCTCTGAGCCTCTCTGAGCCTAGTAACTTCCTCTGGGATCTCAGGATTGATGGCTAGATTTTTCCAGAATGTGCCAGACTGATCTGACACATTGGTGCATTCATTCACTCACTTTTTCACTGATTCATGCATTCATGTATTCATTAGTGGTTAGCAAGCACTCATCAATGTTTACCCCAAACTCATCCTTTTCTCAACTTCAGGCCCACTCCTCCTCACTCATTGAAGACCCTAGCCCTGGACTCACAATATTCAATGTACCTCAAATCTTCCCTTCACCAATGTGGATGAGCCATCCCATACCTTTGAAGCTCATTGTCACTACCTCCTCACTGACCCCATTCCCACTGTACTTCAGACACCCTTGATGTGTCATTATTGGTACTGCTCTACCTCTGAAACCATAAATTCACACACTCACTCTAATGGATCACCCTGCGGCTGCTTCTCCTACTTTTACTTCTACACTATTTGTTCTTTAACTCCACCAGACCCTTGAGTTCTCTGTCTACCCTAAAGCTTCCCCAGTCATCATTTTTTTCTCTACCCAACATGGAATCCCTATGAGCCATCTTTTAAATCACTCACTCCGTAATATCAACTCTCTTGCATTCTGTTCTTTGATTACACCTGCCTAGATTCAGTGAAACCATTCTCCTTCGTGGCTCTCACATCCAGGCTGTTGAGCATCGGTGCATGAAATTACCAACCACATGGGTTGGAGCTATTAGTGTGCCGGTCTCCAACCTAACTTCAGCTCTCAACCCTCTCCAGCAATCCTGTGTTCTTAATTAGCTTTCTCTCCCATTTCTACAATAACCATTCTTCTCAAATTTGCTATCCTATTGCCTTCTTTCCTGCTCTCTGGAGATTGTCTCCCTGCCAACTTTAGAGAAAAAAATAGAACCGCCAAGTGAAAATTCTCTACTCCTTGATACCATACCAACACACTGACCAGCATGCATAACCACTTCTTTCTCCTTTCCTCCCAACACAGCAGTGGACCTCTACACCTCTTCTTTCCCACCACCACTTTCCTTTCCATGGGAATCACTCTCCAGTGTCACTAAACTACCTGAGTCTCCTCCAGCATGCCATAGTCTTCTTTCTCCTGCCTCCTCAGAGATTGTGCTCTTTCTGATCACCCCCTTCTCTTCTTCCCTGACTCCTTTCCATTAATATTTAAACATGCTCAAATTGCTCCTATATTATGAAACCCTCTCTCAGCCATGTCCCTTCTCCAGTCATCCCTCCATCTTCTCACCTCTCCTTCACAGCCAGGCTTCTTGAAAAGAGTTGTCTGTTCCTGCTGTTTAGACTTCCTCACTTCTCATTTATCTTCATTCCACTGAAATATGGCTTCTACTCTCATCACTCCACCGAAACTCCACAACCCAAGCTCCCAAAGTCTTCCTTGTTGTTAAATTAAATGAACACTCTCCAGGCTTTATTACTTCTTGACTATTCTGTAATTTTGCAAACTCCTCCCTTCTTGTAAGATTCTCTTCCCTTGGTTTCTGTGACATTCTTGTTTTCCTTCTAAGTCCAAGGACATTTTGTCCTAGTATGTTTCATTTCAGAACACTGCCTTTTCAATGATGGTATTCCAAGGATTTCATCCTTCTCCTCTCTCCTCCCCTTACTTTAAAATCCTTGGGAAATTTTCACCACTCCAATGACTTCAAGTAATCTCCTTATGCTGACAACTCACACATCTACATTTTTAACCTTTTTCTAGGCCACTAATATATAAACTCTTTTGTCTAAGGGACTTCTCCAGTGGATGTCCAAGGGGCACCTCAAAGATTCAACTCACTCAAAGTTGCACTCATCACCTTCCCCCACCATCATCTAAAAAACTGCTATCCCAGCTCCTCTGTTCTCTTCTTTGTGAATAGCACAGTGATCTTTCAAGTTATACTGGCTGCCTGCTTTTTCTTCTCCCCTTTTACTTTTATATCTGATCTATTCTCAAGTCCAAGTGGTTTGGCCTCCTTTATACTATCTATTCAGTCTACTTCATTACTGTAGTCACTCCTAGCTGGTGTCTATCCTCTTCCTATTCTCGATCCACTCTCCACCCTGCAGCCAGAGCGATCTTTCTACCATACAAGTCATGTCAGGTCACATTTCTGCTTAAAATCTCCCTGCAAACTCCCACTATCCTCAAATACAGGCAAAACTCCTTAGCAAAGAGTTTTAAAGACTCTTCATTAGTGGCCTCTGCTCACCTCCCATCTCATCTCTCAGCTCTTCTTTCCCACCACCACTTTCCTTCCAATGGGAATCACTCTCCAGTGTCACTAAACTACCTGAGTCTCCCCCAACATGCCATAGGAACTTTGCATATGCTTTTTTCTCAGCCTCAAATACCTTTCCTCCCCCACTGGGACTACCCCATTCCTCTGCCTATACCTGGCTACTCCCTGATGGACCTTCATGTCTCAACCTAGGTATTCTTTCCTAAGGGGAGCCTTCCAAGATCTCCAAAACCCAACAACACACAGACATACCACTGGCCCCAGTCTAGACCAGATGCCTCCTCCTATTTCTGAATTACCAATGCTAACTCTGGATTCAACACTGTCACTGTCAGTTTACTCATCAGAACCTCAGTAAACTGTGTACTTCATGAGGTCCACCATTCTATCCTTATTGCCTAGCCTAGCACCAGGTCATTCAATACATTGAATGAATGAATGAATGAATGAATGAAAAATCCTTCTTTCTGAAGAGCTTCAGTTTCATAAGGAAACTAAACATAATAAAATCCAAACTTGCACAAGTGAACACATAATGGAGAACTTCTTTGCATTTTCCAAAGAATTTTTGTTTTATAAAATAATTCTGCAAGTGCCTTTCTTTCAAAGACCACCCCCCATATTTGAACTCTGACTCAATTTACAACTATCATTAAAAAAATAAAAGCCCTTGCATAGAATCGGATATTATTACATCCAATAATAATGTCTTCTGTTTCTTTGTTGTGTTTCCCCATCCTGCCTAATAGAGTTCATGCCAACTCTCTTTCTTTGATTTTTCTCTCCATGCCAACTTTCTTTGATTCTTCTGTCCATTTTTCCCTTGAAGAACTCAGACCTTCAGTAACCAACTACCTTATGCTAATAGCCATCAAATACAATGGCAAACTTTTTATTAAAAGACCAGATAAGACATAGTTTTGGCTTTGCAGGCCATAAGTCTCTGTAGCAATTGCTTGATTTTGCCATTGTAGCATAAAAGCAGCCACAGAAATACCTAAATGAGAGATTATGATTGTATTTCAACAAAACTTTATTTCTAAAAACAAGCTATGGACCAAATTTGTTCCTCACACTGTAATTTGCCAACTCCTGAAAACCATTATCTGAGCCCAGACTCTTCTGAGCCATGGGCAACAAACAGTTGCCCCATGTGAGAACAACCTTGCCATGTTCAATGAACAGCAAGGGGGTCAATGTAGAGAGGTAGCATGAGCTTTACTTATATCCTAGCTCTGCCACTTTCTAACTGTGTGACTTTGGGCTAATTACTTAACTTCTCTGTGCTCAGTTTCCTCTTCTGTCAAATGGAAATCAAAACGTTATCTCGTAATAGAGTAACAATAGTTGTTATACAATTTTAATGTGTTTGTATATATAAAGTCCGTATAACAGTGTCTATGTACAAGTGCTGTATAAATGGTAACTTATAGGATAGTGAATGTCCCTCTGCTCTAGTGGAAGTGTTGTAGCAAGAATATTGGCAATCAAGAAGGAAATTATTATCCTCTTAGTATTCGACCTACCTTGCCCAAGGTGATATATTTTTTTACCATTTCAAGTCACAGCTCCCTGCTTCCCCGGGACTGTCTTTTGCCACTGCTCTGTGGATTAACTATAGAATAAATTCACCTCCCACCCCTAAGTGCCTTAGGCCCACATCCCAGTACCATGAAGGCTATTCTCATAAAAGAAAAAAATTATAATTTTGAGAAAATTTGACTTCATCAAAATTAAAAGCACTCTGTGAAATACACTATTAAGAGTAAGAAGCTAAACCACAGACTGGGCTCTGCTGCCTGCCTTTATCCTGCCTTTTCTCCAGACTCCACTTGAAACCTCACCCTCCCTTGAACTCCCAGAGAATCTCCCTTATGACCCTTATCAATTTCCAGTACTCCCAGGCAAGTGGCATGTTGTCCAGTGGCTATTTGTAGTGACTTCCTCCAAATTTTCCAATTCGCCTTTTGTACCTGAGACCACATGGTCCTGTCCAGGTGGAGCACCCAGAATTTAGACCAATTCCTACATGCTCTCCAGTCCCCATTTCTCTCCTTTAAGGACACTTTCTTATCCTCTGCACTGGTATGGGGCCGGCCAGATGATCCAGGACTTGTGTCTACTCAGTTATTCCAGGAGTTGATCACTCTTCAGCCTGTTTAATATTTCTTTCCAGGAGCCACATGAGAGCCACTAGAATGGTGTTATCATGCTGATTTAGGGTAACTCAACTTGTTTACCTGAACAGAAGCTCTGCCAAAAATATTTGCCCAGGGCCCTCACACTCTAAGGGCAGCCCTGTCAATTTCTATCTTGTATCTATAACATGCACTGAAAGGTCCATGTCTTAATCATGTCTGCATCCCCTCCCCCAATCTTAGTGCCTTGTACACAGTAGATGCTCCATAAATGTTTTTCAGAATGAATGCCTGAAGGAACGAGAAACATCTCAGATTTACATATTTCTTTTGATCCAAGGTTCTATATTTTCCCTACACAAATTCCTAGATCTTCATCATGGTTCTGAGTGGCAAAGAGGACTTTAATGTCCCCATGCCCTCCAGTCACTGACCTGGCCGTTGATGTGCCGAAAGCTTATCAAGAAGGAATACACACGCCTCCAGATTCTCTTGATGGTAAACTGCAAGTAAACTTCAACTCCAAGTCATAAGAAAATGGCCAACCTTTGAAATGACAGCTGAGTGGTTTCAAGTTAAGCGGCCCAGTAGTTAGGATGGGACAATGGTTTGGCTGCAACAAACTGTAGTGATAGAACATATATTTGTCGTGCTTTGCTTCTGATCTTCTGCTCCAAGGATGAGGATACTCTCCCAAGGGGAAAAAAAAAGGAAGAACTGGGTAGAAGAAACAGACTTCACCCATTACTGAAATATTTTATACCCGAAGCACAACCACCCTGAGAGAACATGGTAGTGGCTCTTCACAGTCACCTGATTAAGGGGCTTTGGTTGGGTCCTGACTCAGAGGGAAATACAACACCACTGAGAGGCCCCCCCACAGCACCTGCACACTCACAGCCAAGCCTGGGCTTGGCCCCAGTGTACATATGAAAAAAGATGACTGCCAGAGCCACCAAGAGGGTGGCAGGCTTGCTGTTGCCAGGTCCACTCACATGGATCACAATGGCTGCATGAGGTCATGGAATGTTGAAGATGAAATGAAAGTAGCTCCTAAGTCACAAAGTTGCAGGCGGGTAGGCATCCTTTTGACAAGGCTCCCAAGAATAGAGCTGTACCATTCTCCTTGATCCTAGGAAGTAGCCACCTCTCCCAAACAGAGCTGGGGACAAATTCATGCATGTCCAATTCCCACCAAAGCCCACTCTCCCCAGGGCTTTCTGGGATGGAAGGGTAACTACAGGCCTCCCCTGGGATTTGTCTTTATGAGGGCAGAGTGCACAAAGTTTGAGACAGAGGTGAATGGACAGGTGTGCTTCTTAGTGAAACAGCAGACAGGTGGCAAGAAGCTGGCAGCAGCCCCCAAGAGGGCCTTGGCACCATGGACAATGATGAACCTCTTGAGCCTGAGACAACAGGTGAAAAGGCATCCCATCTCTCATCACTCTGGCCCTATCAGGCCTCCTCAGTATAATATCCAGTGATCACATGAACCCCAAATCCCCTTCCCTCCTCACCTGGGACCCTCTAGACTTGGGATGACATGTTACATTGACTTGGCTTCAGGGCTTGCCAAACAGGGAGTTAAGAGAGATGAATGTAATGATGTGCTGGAACTGGCTTCTACCAGTTCTAGTTGACTTTAAAGTTTATTTTTTGAGCTGGTCAGTGTTACATTGGTAGTTTGAAATCAGCATTGTGTGAACATTTAGACCACTGGAATTGGCTAACACTACACATCAGGATTTCTTTTTTTTTTCTGGAGAGCCAGTTCAACATTTACCAACATTCCATTGGTTGGATAGAATCCTAAAATTGTTTGACTAATGAAGAAATTAAGACTCAGAAAGTTATCACTTATTGATGACTAAGCTTTCTGGCTAAGCTGCTGTATGTCTTGTAACTGTCAGGCCACTAGACACTTCTACTACTTATCACACAGACCTTGTCCTACAGACTAGAAAATAAATGTTGGGGCTAGGGTCTGTGGACAAGGACTAATAAAAATACAGATCTGTGTGTACTCATTAGGAACCCTACTATCTTAGCACCTGGGTGGTCAAAACTTGGACTTCTGCCACGAGTAGCCCACTAAAGAGTAGGTAGCCAAGATCTGACAGCCCACCTGGTGGTACAGCCCCACCAGGGCTGTACCACCAGCCCTGTTGATATGGGGGGACAAGCTCTGGAACTTTGTGTATGGTTTTCAGGCACCCACGGCTGGTCCCTGATAAGTGGCCCAGTAGCATAAAAAACATGCCTAACAAGGGGACTGGTGTGAGGGAAGCTCAGGCAATGAATTTCAACCACAGGGAGATTCTGCAAGCCCTTCCTGCTTCATGATCGTAAAATAAGTGTTAGGTTGAGAGGAGGAGAAGCTAGGTCAAATCCAGTTAGTCCTCTCACCTCCTGGGACTGTTCCTGTTCCAGTATATTTTACATTTGACCTAAGTTGCTGCCCTGCCCCTTGTCCTCCCCAGCGTCACTTGTGCCTGCCCATGAGGGAGCCTAGGCATTGGCACACATCCTTTCCCCGAAAGAGTAAAGCAGACTCTGAACCCCACCCATGCCAGTAAGAAAGAAAAGAGGGAGCAAGAAACCAACATCCACAGCAGGCACAAGAAAGAGAATGGCAGAGTAGCGAGTCTCCAGAGGACACGAGGAGGAGTTAGCACAAGACCTTCCATATGATTTTGCCTGGAGGCAGCAGTGTCAGGCAGGCAGGGCTTGCAGAATGGAGTCCCTTGGCACCTTGAGCCACATGAAGCGGGGGTAAAGGCTGAAGCCAAGACCTGAGATGCAGAGGAGGGGAACGAAGGTAGAGGGAAGCCAGTGGTGGCTCTACCTGAGAGGCAGACAGGCTTCATTTCCAGAATCGAGGAGATGAGTTTTTCTTCCAGATGAGACTGAAACCCAGCCAGTACCACAGAGCAGTGATGAAATGCTCTACTGTGAGGCTGAAGCCCCCTCGGCTGTTGAGAAAGAGAAAGCAGCGCGGGAGAGTTCAGAAACAGACCTCGAGATTGAAGGTGAGATTGAAGGGGTGAGAGGGAAGTTTACCTCCTTCCTCACGCTGGAGAGATCTGGTTTCTCCAGTTGCCCATGGCTCTTCCTGCTGGGAGAAGGTGGCAGAAACACCTGTGCTCAATTTTGTGCCTCATCCTCCTCAAGTCTGGCCTGGTGGCAGCAGCTGCAGCTGCCCCACACTCATGGCCTGGCTCATGAGCAGAGTGGTCACATCAGCTTGTAAATAAACAGGGATTTCTGGTGTTCCAAATGTTCCTACATGTGGCATCTTACTTCATCTTTGAAGTAAGTCCCAGAAGGTAGGCATTATCACCCACCTTAACAGAGGAGCAAACTGAGGCTTAAAGAAATTGTATGAGTTTCCAAAGGCCCAGGAGAGCTCACCAGTGTTCGCTGATCCCATGTCACCCAGCTCTGCCAATCCGCCTCCTGTATTCCATATTCCAGGGGCCCCTGGAGTGTCTGCAGTTCATCCTGCATCCCAGTGACTTTCCCTACTCACGTTAGAGTTCTCATTTCCCTGCTTGACAGCCACATGGAGGGAGGGGGCGGGAGCTAGCTTAGCTACAGCAAATGACACTTCTGCCCTCTTCTGCCTCCATTTCCCCAAGGAGGAGAGTGTCACCAAGAATACTTGTGAAGCAAAGGGAGAACAATACTGGCCCCATCTGGTGGGCCAGCCTCAAACCTCCCAGGCTGAGGCTAGTCCAATGCCCCTTCCTCTCCTGCGTTCTGACAGCTGGGTGATAGGCAGTGAGCAGAGCCCCTAGAGACGCAGGGGTGGCTGTTCTGCCAAATTCAGATGTGAAGTTCCTAGATACTATCAGCTCATAACCTCCCCACCTGTAGTGAACATGCAACTTACCCTCCACACAGACGTCCCTCCTGCCACCACCCCCTCACCCCCGCTCACCCCCTGGGCATCTTATTGCTCTTATTTTGACTTCTTTTCCACTTCAAGTCTGCTTCTAATGTTGCTTTCAACACTGAATTTTACCTGGTTGAAGCTACTTGATCCCCTCCTCATCCCTCACTCTCTGCAAGTGATAACACTGTTAAAAGCTGCCTCTAAAATACAAGCATAGTGAATACAGCTAGAAGGGGTCAGCAGAATCAAAGAGAGCAGAAATAGTGCCAAGGACAAAGCTGGGGATTACTTATGCTGCTTTGGCAAAGGGGAACCTCTAATGTTTGAACTTGACACCAACAACTCTGTGCTAGGACAGAAACTCAGGCTCAGCTGCTCCACTCCTGGTGCCCCTGCAGCTGGTGCTGAGATGCTGGGAATGTGGCAGCAGGGGCTTCCTAGGACTGCCTGAGAGATAAGCGTGAAAAGGAACAGCACGCTGATGGTGAGGCTGCAAAAGAGGGAGAGAAGAGAGCAGAAGTAGCTCATCTTCCTCATGCTGTTTCTCCTATACTAATATGGTTGTCACTCAGGTGATTTTGCACCCCAGGGGACATTTGGCAAACTAGGGTAGAGGGATGCTACTGCCATCTCATGGGTAGAGGCCAGGAATCCTGCTTAATCTCCTAGTCTGCACAGGACAGCCCCTCACTGAGAATTATCCAATTCTCATATAATAGAGAATTATCCAATCAATAGTGTGAGTTTGAGAAACACTGCTCTACGACTATCACAAAGACAAGATCAATTTGTAACTGTGCCTGCAAAATCAACTTGCCTGTCAAGTTGTTCTATCACCAACAAAGCTCTTATTGTCCACCTCAGCAATGTTTGGGTGCGTTGGTCAAAGGCCCTGGGATCTGAAAGAAAAACAGATGCAGGCTTCTACTCCAGCTGACCATGGGAAGCTCTGCCATCACCGGGGCTTGCCTAATGAGGACATGGCTGCGGGGACACCCAGGATCCAGGCAGACCAACTGCCCACTGCCCATGAGCCAGCTGGTCTCAAGCCTATGGAACAAAGACCCCAAGAGGTTGAAATGAAGAATCGAAGTCCCCAATCCTGTTAGCTGGCTTTAGCACTGATTAGCGGTGTGCAATTTCGAGCTAGATTTGTCGTTAGTAAAATAGAGATGACAGTCCTTTTTGGAGAAAAGATGACAAGCAGGTCTTTGAAAGAGGAAAACCCACTCACATGAAGGTCTCTAGCATATTTGGGGGTCTCTCCATCTTGCTCTGATGTGCCACCTTGAGGAGTCCACTGTGTCCTACTCGGGCTTATTAAAGTTAGTACGTCTCTAAATCGTTAGCAATGCTTTACTCTGGGCTCTTGTTTTAACGGTGGTAGCAAAACTAAAACTGAAATGAAGACTCCCTCAGCCATTACAGATGACCAGCTTTTTGTCTGTTCAGACTCTCAGAGCTGTCCCAAAGTGAGCAGGAGACCTAGGCCTTTCCACATCCTTGGTGACCGGTCACTGGACATAGCCAGCCCAGGGCTATGGGGGTGGAGCACACTGCTCCTTCTCCGAGGAAAGCATGGGGCCTAAAACCAGGGGTCTTATCTCTTACCCAAAAGGCAAAATCGATTGAAGCTTGCTGGAGTCAGGGTCTCCCCTCCCACCACTGGCTGACTTCCCAGTTGGCATCTGCCCATAGGGACAGATCCTCAGAAGCAAATGTAGCCTGGGGTGATAAGGCAAAGACAGAAGAGAAACCCCATTTCATCTGCATCTTTTTCTGCAGATACCGAGAAATTTTTCACCACCGGTCAGAACGAGCTATACCTGGAGGCCTGCAAACTGGTGGGCGTAGTGCCTGTCTCCTACTTCCTCCGGAACATGGAGGAGTCCTATGTGAACCTCAACCACCATGGGCTGGGCCCCAACGGTACCAAGGCTATTGCTATAGCCCTGGTGGTGAGCATGCCAGTGGGAGCACACAGGCCTGGCAGAGGTGGGGAGTTGACAGGTGGTGGGCCCAAGCATCAGAGAGACTCCTAGGGACCCTAAATTGCATCTTTTGTGCCCACCCTGCCCTATCCAGGCTCTGCTTGACTGCCAGTAGGCCCTGGGAAGGAGGCGGCTAGAGACCTGGGCCTTGGAAGTCTATGACCTTTCCTATTCAGGAAACAAAGGCACCAGACTATGAACCCCCAAAAAGTGGTTGGGCTGTGTGCTAATGTGAGGGCACAATGCAAAATGTCAGCCTGGGTCTCAATTCCAAAACTCACCCTTGCTATAAATAGGTTCACTACTGAGCCATTCCTTTCGCAATGCTATAATTCTTAAGGATCACTCTGTAGAGGGGACCATGTTTTCTCACAGGAATAATGTTCTCTCTCTCTCTCTCTCTCTCTCTCTCTCTCTCTTGTCCTGGCATGAGCGAACAAGGACTTGACCTTGAATTCATCATAGCTTTATATAATTATAATTATTATATACAGAACTGACTCACATTCCAAGAAAAGAGAAAATTTAACAACTATGTCAGTACTATGTTGTTTGTTTACTTAGGACAGTGAAAAGAAAGTTCGATTTTTTTTTAAAGTACTCATTTTTGTAAATGTAGCTCATTTAGCACATGCTCATTAAGAAGTTACATAAAATGTGAAATTGTGCTGCTTTCTGGGAGGGGGAGGAAAGGAAAGGAAGAGCAGAGAAAGAACAAAGCCATCTTGAAGTTTATTGAGCGTTGAAAGACCGATTAATGAAGTGTTAGGAATGCACCATTACCTCCTGAGGTTCATGGAAAAAAAAGTAAAAAGAATAATAATGAAATCTTCTCAGGACTTGGGCCACGTGTTTCTTAGTGACATCAGTTTCTGTATGGGGAGAGTTTTTTCTTCCCTAATTTTCTATATCACTCATTAGACAATCACTGTGACATTCTGGTAGACTGAAGTTTTATTTCTCTTTTGTACTGCTTAACTTTTCACATGTTGTGTTTCTCTGTCTTAGATTAAAAGCACCCTGATAGTAGGATCATATTTCACATGTCTTCACATCTATTCCTCATCCACCTGCCTCCATGCTCTTGCACCTGGTAGACTGCTGGTCCAGGAGACCAGTGATATTCTCTGTTCATCTTGTTTCCCCAGCAATCAGCACAGAGGGTGACCAGTAGACACTGGCCCATGTGAGATGAATGTTGATGGACTTGGGGAAGGGGCCACCTGCAGGATCGCACACTATGCTGGTCTGTAGGATGACTCTGGAAGTGGTCATTTCACTCCTGCTTCTGGACCCTGCTAAATGACACCTAGACTAAGGCTACCTGAGCTATCTTGCTTGCCTCTAGCGTGATAGAATTTTGCCCACCCCAGAGAGCTGAGGCCAGAAGGCAGGTCTGGCTTCATCTCATGAAGGTCCTGGGTGGACCATCTAGCATTGCAGTAGCTGGAACGATCACATTTTCCCTTTTCCTGGAACTAGAGCTCCTTACCGCTCACATTACTCGCTGCTTGGTGTGCTTTGAAAATGCTCACATTTAAAGATGTGTCTGTTCTCTGTGCCATTCTGTGGGGAAGGGAAGAATAAAAGTTCTGGTTACAGCTATCCCCAGGTCCTCATGCTACAATACCAGTCATTTCCTCCCTGTGGGAATGCAGACTAACTTAGATATAGATTATTTTAGTCCCCATGCCTCCAAACAGCCTTGAGGCAGCATCCTAACTGAGAGGGTACCAGATAACCTTGAAGCCTAAATTAGAAGAAAGGCTTTTAAGGGAAGCAGGCACCACAAATGCTTTATGCTTAAAGCCTTATGCTCAAATACCCTTATTAAATGTATCAAGTTCTCTTTAATCTAGGTCACAGGCCTTTCTCCTCCAGGCTAAATAGTTAAAATCTGTTCTGCTCATCCTGTACCTCTTACTTTTCAGGGCTTTATTTTAATGTCCCCCTTCTAAACTCCCCTGCGGAGCCTCTTTCCATGTAGGTGTCCAGAATAAGCATATTATCCTAGCAATATGCTTATATTTTACATTTATATTTTATATGCATATTAAAATATAAATTAATATAAATTTATATTAAAATATAAATTACTATGTATATAAATATGCATATAAGATATAAATGTTAAATATAAGCATATTGTTCTAGCCATCAATGGGACAGCTCATCTTCTGCACTCTTCTCCTGTTCCTATCTACCTCAGAACTGCTAGCCTCTGACATGGCTTGGATAGTCAAGAGAGGGGACAGGCAGGAAACTGATTAGGTCAGTTTCTGGGCAAGGGCAGGAAACTGATTAGGTCACCAACCCCCTGTCTCTCTCTTCCTCTCCTTGTGGCTAAAGTCCAACACAACTGTGATCACCCTGGAGCTGGCGGACAATTGTATTATGGATGAGGGCATCCTGAGTCTGGTGGAGATGCTACAAGAGAACTACTACCTCCAGGAGATGGTACTACCCCCCGCTCTGCTCATTCCTACCACCACACCTGGGGGCTCAGGACCCACTGGAGATAAGCCAGAGGCCCCTGCCTGAGTCCAGGCCAACCTAAAGGCTTTCTGCAATGTGTAGAGGGGCACCTCTCCTCTAGAAGTGACTTCTCAGAGGAAGGCCACACACCAGATGCCAGCCAGGGGGACTGTGTTTTCTCTGTCTGGACCTTATGAGCTCCTAAATAGATGAACTTACTTCTGTATAGTTTCTTTAAAGTGAAATTAAAATTTTAAAAGATGTGGAAAAATTTCATAAAATACAATGTACCTGGAGAGAGATGGTGGTGATAGTTACATACAATATGAATATACTTAAGACCACTGAACTGTACACTGAAAAATAGTTGGGATGGTAAATGTTGTGTTATGTCTGTAGTTGCCACAATTTAAAAAAAACTGAGAAACAATTAAGATAGTAATGGCTGGTTTATATAAATTCCCTCTCACCAGCCTGAAAGGACTATGTCCATTTATATCTCTACTTCTCCTAACACAGCGATTCATGTTTCATGAATCAACAGACAGAATTTATGATGATGATTTACTCTAAACTCATTTTCCAATTGTTTTATGCTAAACTCTTCAAATAAAGCTGCTTGGCTTTAAAAAAAAAAAAAAGGTCACACAATGTGCTTATCTAAAGTACTAGGGCTAAATTGGGGAAGTGGGATGGCACTGAAGCTGAGGCCAGCCTGAAAGCCTCCAAAGTAGGCATTGGAAAAGTAGGGTTCCTGTCTTGCTTCTATCCTAATCCTTCCCATCCTTTCACCCAGACCCCCTCTCCCCACCCAGACCCTACTCCCTCAGTATAGGCCCCAACTCAGCCACACTCTGGCATCACTTGTTAATGACGGTCCTTTGGTGGGATTTGTACATACATAAGTGTTTCCTTGCCTTTTAGAATGTTTCCGACAATGCTCTTGGTTTGGAGGGGGCCAGAATTATCTCAGAGTTTCTCAAGAGAAATACTTCTTCACTTGTGAACCTTCAGCTTTCAGGTGAGCCCACGAGAGAGGAGGGAGAGGATATTGGGAATGAAAAGGAGAAAAGAAGAAGGGGAAGGGCAGAGAGAATCAGGGTCTAACTGAACCAGACCAGGCCCTTTTAATTTCAGAGGCCAGAACATCGTGTCTACACTCTGCTAAACCCTTCCAGTCATCCTTTGCCCTTCTCCATGGCTACACTGGCTTCCAGCTGTCCTGCAAAAGTGACTTCTGAATCACTTTGCAACATTCTTTCCTCTGTTTTAAAGTCTCTTCCTCCAAATATCTCTGTATGACTCACTCTCTCTTCATTCATGTCTCTGCTCAAATGTCATCTCCTTAGGGATGTCATCTTCTCTGATCACCCTGACAAAGCAGCTCTCCATCACCATTACTCTCTATCCTGCTTCTCTTCTTGGTTTTCTTTAATGATATTTATTACTACCTGACCCTATTATACACTTATTTTTAATTAGTTTGTTATCTGCCTCATAGAAAAAAAGTCACTTGAGAACTCTAGTACCTATAAACCTTCCCTAACTCAGGATTATGGATTGAATTTATACTATCTGCAAGGTCCTGGAATCCCTAAGGCAAGAATAGAACATTTTATAATTAACATAAAAAGTTCTCCTATGCTGGTAATACTTTGCAGCATGCAACAGAAATAAACATAAAACCTCTTTGAAGGAATAATCTCTCTACCCAAGCTCCATACTGGTTAAGATTCTCACAGATAAAGCTCCCCTAAAAATAGGCTCAATCCAAAATTGCCAAACCAGGAAACAAAATACCAGGAGAGTTATTGGATTCAACAAGTGGCCACATTAAAGCTCTCAAGAACTTTAGAAAATAGAATTATTAGATATACACTATATATTAAGTGACCATATAATTTACACTCTAAACATTATCGGAGTATTATTAATTAACTGAAACTGCAAGCAAACAGATATCTTGCACCCAACTATAAACTATGTTTAATATGATTAAAAGACAAAAATAAAAGCATACAAGTACAAATTACTGTTTTTTAAAGATCACCCCCCCAAAGTAGAACTTCTAGAAATGAAAAATATGTAATAATTGAAATTAAAGACTCAGTGGATAAATTCAACAGCAAATTAGATACAGGTGAATAAAATTAGTGACCTGGAAGACAGATAAAAGGATATTTTGTCTATCTTTGCAGTATGAAAAAGATATAGAGAATATAAAAAATAAAACTTTATAAAGAAATGAATAGACACAATGTAGCTAACAGGATTTCCAACAGAAGAAGTGAACAGATGAGCAACAACATTTGAACAAATAATAGCTGACATGTTTCCTGACTTGCTGAATTCTAAAATTACTGAATTTTATACATTGACTGGCTCATTATGTCATTTTATTACACTGGTACCAGATGCAGCCAAAGAAGTATTAGTGTTTCAGTGGGTGCATTCGTTCATTCACTCAGCATGTTATTGTGCACCTGTTATGTGCCAAACACTATAGCACTATTTAGGTGCTAGAGATACAAAGATTATTAAAAGTTCAAAGGAGAAATTTAGAAATAAGTTTCTGTGTCATTTATTTCCCAGAAATCTTTTAGACTGTTTAGCAGGACTGGGGCTAGGGTAAGAAAAGCTAGGCACTCATCTCAGTTGCACCATTTAAGAGGCACCAAAAAGCTCTAAGCAACTAAGTAAATACTATCTTGATCAATATTTTTTAAAGTCTAAATTAAAGCAAAAAAAAAAACTGGATGCACACAATATCAATACTTTGAATAAAAAAAACAGGATCCAAAAGGAACAGATTGGGGTGAGATGAGTAAGGCTTAGCCATGCAAGTGCAGGGTCAGATCCTGCTTTTATTTAAAATTTAAAAATTTTGTTCATCGTAGATGTTTTTGCATTGACTTTAATGTTTTTTTAAATCTTAAAATATTATTCTTTGTGATGACTGAGCTTCTCAGCACCCCTGAGATTTTGCACAGAAGGCAAGTGTTCCATTTGTTCCCATCTGGTCCTACCTTGCTGCTTAGACTAGATTAGCATTTTATATGTTTCCAACTTTAGGCACTAGGCTAAGGGCTGATGCTGCCAATGATGCACAGGGAATGGTGTATCAACTCCTGGGACTCCTTGGACAGTCATGCTAGAGAGAGAAGGAGATGGTAAATAGTTACCTTTCCCCCCTTGTTTTCTTCAATGTCCATATATTTGTTTTAAGTACTGACCACTTTTTAGACATCTGATCGTCCCAAATGAAAGGGATTGGCAGAACTAGGATATGGGAGAGTAAGGGAGCCATAGTCTGGAGAGCATTGCCAACGCCCACCTTCACTACAGGAAATAACTTCAAGGAAGAAGCCGCAGAGTTGTTCTCCCAGGCCCTGTCGGTAGGTAAGAGGCAGGGGGTGGGTACAGCCGAGCCATGAGCCATGCGCGGTGATATCCTTGGAGATCTGGGGTATGTGGGGGTGGCTCTGGGCATAGGGAAATGAGACCACTTGCACGGTTTAGGGAGCTGGTGAGTGTTTAGACTCTGATGATCCTGGCAAGAGCAACAGCAAATGGTAGGGTTGTTTTGGATGGCACTAAACTCTCCCAGCTATCACCAAAAGTTAAACAGAAAATGAACAAGAAATTGTCTTCAATGTAAGAACCCCAGCCCGCCTAATTTTGAGTGTAGGTGATCCCTCCATCACACTGTCCCGAGATAAGTGAGGTATTTGCAGCCACATAGAAGACCCAAATTACCTCTCTCGCCACTGTTTTTTTTTTTTTTCCTCTAGGCCAATTACCGAATTAAGTCAGTGGATCTCAGTCACAACCAACTCTCTGACAAGGGAGGGGAGTCCCTGGGACAGATGCTGGGTGAGTCCTTATGGAGGGGGACGGGCAGCAAAGGAGAGGGACTTGGTAGACAATCACTTGCTAGAGCTGCATCTCCTGTTTTTTAATGTTACTGAGTGTTCTAGTTACAAAAGTGATGTAATAGATCTTAAATGTGGGAAGTAAAACTTTAAAGTGATTAGGATAACATTTAGCAAATAACTTGCTGACCTCAGGGAAGCTAAGTGTTATTAAATATGCACTATGAGTATAAAATGTAACAAAAATGATTCATATATTTGACAATAATAGGTTTAAAACTTGTGTATGATAAAAGTTGTTGTGGGGCAATGTTAAAGGACAAGCAACCACTGGGAGTAGATATTTGCAGCCTTTATATAATATAAAAGATTAATGTTCAGAATGTTGAAAAAGATCCTACAGATCAATGAGACAACAATAAACATTCCCAATAAAACAATGGTCAAAGCACATGGACAATGAAAAAAGAAAGCCAAATGCCTAACCTCTTTAGTAATTAGAAAAATGCAATTAATAAAACAACAAAAAGATCACCTTGTTTATCTACCAAAGCTGCAAAATTTTCAAAATTTTCAGAGAATATCCAGTGCAGTAAACACAAGGGAGAAATAAGAAATAACAACACTCAGAAACTGCTAGGTAATGGCACTTCGGAGAGCAATTTGGCAGTATTTAGTAAAATTGAAAATGTATATATTCTAGGATGCAGCAATCTGCTGTATATATCTCAGAGAAGCTCTCAAGCATACACAGAGAGAGCTGTCTGAGGAGGTTCACTGCAAAATTGTTATAAAAGAAAAAAATAAAAATAACCTAAATATTATTTAGGGGAAGGCACTGTTAGTTTCTTCAAAAAAAGAAACAGCCATGCTAGGTTCTGGAAGCTCAGCATTCCAGGCAGAAAAAACAGAGCTTGGCATGTTTGGGGAACATGAGGGGCCAGTGTGGCTGGAGCAGAGTGGGCAGGACAGGAGAATGGAAGGATAAGTGGTCATCAAGGTGGCCTGCAGCCACTTAGGTCAGTCTTTGGGGGCTTGGATGTGCACCAAGTCTGGATTTTATTCTACGTGTGATGAGAAGTCATTGAAGGATGCGAGAGTGGGGAGTGACATGGTCTGATTTGCAGTTTAAGAACTGCTGTATAAAGAATACAACTGAGAGCAAGAATGGAAGAAGAGAGGCAAATTAGGATGCTGGTATGGTAGTCTAGGCAAGACAGGAAAATAGCTTGGACTAAAGGAGCAGGTGGTGATAGAACAGAGTGGATGGGTTCGGGATATATTTTGAAAGTAAAGCCAAAAGGACTTGCTGACGTGAAGAATGAGGGAAAGGGAGAGATGAAGATAGACCAATGGTTATTTTTCTCAGCAACTGGTTGTGTCCCTAAAGCTCTCTGGATAGAAATTCTGAAGCTACCACTGCTCTCAAACGTCTCCGGGAGAAAGACATCATGTGAAGTAATGTGCCATGCCCATCACAGCCTCTCTCTGTGTAAATACAACCCCTGTTTTCCATGCTATCTCCATCTACTTTAATGGTTGCATAATGGTCCACCAAGTGGATATCTTTACCCTTCCCCAGTGAGTCACAAGCCTTACTTGTATAAGTGCTGCCATGGCAAGCATCTACAAGTGTGTAGCTCTTCTCACATCCTGTCTCCTCAGGAAGATTCTCAGAGGTGATACTGCTGTGTGATGGGGTATACTGATTTTAATGAGAAAATATTTCTGACCAGATGATATTTGCCAAATAGATTACATAAATTTGCTTACTACCTGCAACGTATGAGTATAGTCATTCTACTTCATCACTGCCAGCATTGGAAATCAATCATCTTATGATTTTGTGTTTAAATGGATAACTTAAAAAAAAAATGTTACCTTGGTGTTTTACTTTGTGTGCTCTCTGAGTAATCCTTACACTCAATGGCATGGCTACCTGCCAACTCCGAGAGTGAGTTCTCTGGGATGTGGGGGATGCTAAGTTGACTCCCTCCCTCCTCCAGCCCTTAATGTAGGGCTCCGGTCGCTGAATCTGAGCTGGAATCACTTCTGCTCACGGGGAGCTGTGGCCTTGTGCAGTGGTCTCCGGGTAAGGCGCTTCCTGGGCGTGGTGTGTTGAGCCCAGGTGAGAACAGCCAGGGCCTCTGGTTCCACCATCTCGAACCTCTTCCTCATGGTGACCCCTGATGGCGGTGGTGGGAGGATGCTGTGCTCTTATCAAGTGCTCTTCACATTGTTGGCCTCTCTCCCACAATTTCTCAATGCATATTATTCTTTAGTATAAATTCTGCCTGGGCCTAAATGGCATATTCGGGGGTACTTCAAGAGAGCATTTTAATTATGGGGAATGGAAGGCCCAGAACCCAAAAAAGGATGAGTCTCAAGAAAACTTGAAACTCTGAGCTCAACTAGGAGGGATCTGGAAAAATCTGGCAGAGATCTCTTTCTCCTGGGGACACTGCGCTCCTAGTCTGAATGCCAGCATGGGTTAGAAATTGGGGCGTGTTTGGCTGGAGCTGTCGCATGCACCCTTGATGCTGGCACTCTTCTCCCCTCTTTCTGGAGGCTAATGTGACCCTGAAGACACTGGATCTCTCCATGAATGGCTTTGGGAACGAGGGTGCTGCTGCCCTAGGAGACGTGCTCAGACTCAATAGCTCTCTGGCCCATCTAGATGTTAGCAGCAACAACATCGGCAACGAAGGGATCTCTAAAATCAGCAAAGGACTGGAGGTTAATGAGAGCCTCAGAGTTCTGAAGGTAAAGCCTAGCTGGGAATGGGCCATTTCGTGTGCACATGTGTGTGTGTGTGTGTGTGTGTACGTGGTGTGTGTGTGCATCCATATGTGTGTATGTGCGTGTCCATGTGTGTTGGGATGGGGGCAGTAGGGTGATGGGGCTGGATATTGCTGAAGAGAATCATTGGGAAAATCTACTTTGTCTTTCGCATGTGCATGTATTCTCGGCTCTCAGCTGAAAACCCAATGACACCCTCTGCTCTCACCTGGTGCATGTGTGGTAGTCATCTCCTAACTGGGCTTCCTTCCAGTTGGGTCTCCTTCAGGCCCTTGAGTATAAATCTGACTTCCACCTGCAACCTCCTATCTACTTTCCTTCAGCTTAGATTCCCCTTAGACTCCTGATGCTCCAATCCATTACCCTCATTCCTATGTACTTCTCTGACCTCAATTTACCCCCAGGTTTTCACTTGCTCCCACCCAAGGTCTCAGGGTGTCTGTTCTTCTCCTTCCTCCTGCCAGGGCCTTGCTCACACTGCATCCTGGGCCTGCAGTGCTCCCTCCCCCGCTGCTCTCCTCCGCTTGCCTAAATTATTTCCTGCCTCAGAGCACAGCTCAAGCAGCCATTCCTCAGGGAACTCTGCCCAAGCAAGCCTCAGAACCCTGTTCACTCCTTCATGCAGAACTTGTTAGAGTTTCTCATCCAAATGACTATCTGTCCCCACCTAGTGTGAGAGCTTCATGAGAAAAAAGACTGTGTTAGGTGTTACCCATCATTATAGCCCTCGTACCTAGCATAGTGCTGGGTGTGTAGTAGATGCCCAGTGAATATTTATTAAATGAGTGAATGCATACATATTTCATTCTAAGTTAATTTGCTTATGAGTGCTAATTCATAACATAGAAGCTTCTGGGCAGTTGGAAAACAGATGAAAGATGAAGCTCCCTTTCTGGGGCTCCTGCCATGGGCCAGGTCCATATCAGGTGATCGCCTCCTTACTCACAGCCCAACCCGCCAAAGAGGGCTCATCAGATCCTCTCGTCAGATGATAAAATCGAGGCTATGTGACCTGCTCAGTCCACACAGCTAACAGGAGGCAGAGGAGAGTCAGCTCCACCTCCCTGGCTTTCCACTACAATTCCAACTTCTGCACGATGTGGGGGCCACAGATGTGGGGGTTCTGGTAGAAGAAGAATGTCAGTTAGGAATCAGTGAAAGTGACCTGGCATCCGGGAGGACAGCCACCTCAGAACTGCTAAGGTGACAAGGGGAAGCCATATTCTGATGTGTGGAGGGAACAAGGTGACTGCAGACCAGACCAGACAGCCATCTAGTGACTGGGAGAGCTGAGAGGCTGGGCTGGCTGGAGTGGAACTGGGTGGAACTCAGAGAAGAGAAACTGACCTGGCCAGCAAATGACTCAGCCCCAGTGGCCAATGAAGTCAAGGAAAGTTCAGAGAACCTGAATTTTAAAAGAATAAAAAGTTGCCTCAACAAAATGGAAGCAAGGGTTGCTCTTTTAGAATATAGGCGAATTTCACTTTTTTTTCTACAGTAACCAAGTATAATAAATATATTTTCATTTTTTTAATGTTTACAAATTAAGAAACAAAAAAGCTTAAACTATAACTCTCAGTTTGGTCACAAGTGAAGACCACAGTTTTGCCACTGGTATTACCACTCTCTACATCCAGCCCCAGCTTGCCTTTCCCTAATTTTGAAAAAAGAATTCTCCCTGGGAAGTGAGTCTAGTATCTCTTTTCTCCTTGGAATGCATCAGGGCCTGGGAAACAGCTGACGCACAGCACACAGTAAAAGTGTCAGCCTGCCTCATCATGAAACCATCCAGATGAAAGCCTTCAACAATGATAGCTAACATCCATTCGCTGCTTTCTAGATACCAAAAATTCTTTTGAATGCTTTTCTTCAGTTGACTTGTTGAATCCTCAGAGCAGCCCTGGGTGATAGGTACAGAGTTGTCAGGGAATTAACGCAAGGTCAGAAAGCTAGTAAGCAGAACCACTGTGCTCCATGTTCCCAGCCATTAGCCTCTACGCCGTATTTCAATGGCTCCCAGCACCAATGGGATAACACTCTGAGAACTCAGTTAAGCCCACAAGACTCTGTGTGATCTGGTCAGCTCTGTGACCTTGTTCTCTCTGTTCTTGCTCGCAAAATATTCATTTCTGCTCCTTGACACTTCTTTGCTTCATTTTATTTCTGCCTCTGGTCCTGCCTCCCCTTCTTCATACCTCCCTAATCCCCATTCATCCTGCAAAGCTTTGCTCAAGTGTCCCCTCCCCTCTACTGGATGCCCCTTTCCTTGGTCCTGCAGTATCAATTTGTACCTCTATCACTGTTATCATCACACTTCTGATGCCATTTGATTGTTTGTTTATGTCCCTTTCTAGAGTATAAGCTACATGAGGGCAGAGACCTTGTCATGTCTGCCTGTATATCTCTCAGTGCTCACCCCAGCAAGTGGCACATGGCAGGCCCCCAATAAGTGTTGGATGGATGGATGGATGGATGGATGGATGGATGGATGGATGGATGGATTGATGGATGGTTGGTTGAATGGATGGATGAGCAGTGAGATGGACAGATGGATGGATGACTGGACAAACAGACAGACAGGGAGACAGGTGCTTATGGAGAAGTCTAGGTAGATGACAGTGACTGGGATTTGATGGGAAGAAATGGAAGCAGTGCTCTCCTGTCCCCATCTCAGCCTCCTCTTGTCTCTCCCTGATTCCCACAGCTTTTCCTGAATCCTATAAATATGGATGGTGCTATTTTACTAATCCTGTCCATCAAGAAGAACCCCAAATCCAAGATGGAAAACCTGGACATTTCTGTGAGTAATATAATTAGGTAGTTACTTGTACTAGGGAGCAAGCCAGTTCCCATGACTTTCTGTGGCAGCAGTTATCAACAGCTCCCTCCCTCGTGGGCCCTCGTATGTATGCCCCATGAAAAGGTAACCCTTTGGAGTGCAACTCTGCCCTCTCCAGTGGTCCTTTCAATAGGAGTAGCCATTCAGTCAATAACATCTCAAGGTAAAATCGTTTCCCGGTCCTGGGAACCCAGGACTTGTGCACGTGAGAGTAGGCCTGAGAGTAGAGATACAGAAACCCCAGAAACAGGGGCAGGAGGACCCCCAGAAGAGATATACTGTCAGCTTTGTTGACAGAGGGCCCAGGATCCCAGAATGGTTCAGAATCATAGGATTTTTAGAACCTGAGCAATAAAACATGGATAAACTTTTATTTTCTTTTTATAACTTGGCCTACTCAGAGTAGTATTTGAGGGTAAAAATCCCCTGATAGACAAAAGCCTGAAGAAGTGATTTTGCTCTGCCAAGTACTCTTTCCTAAATCTTTCTAAAGGTAGTAGCTGATAATAACTCTATCCTATTTTAGTCTACCATTTTATGCTCTTTTTTCCTCCCAAAAAGTGATTTTATATATGTCAGCTCATTTGATTCTACTCTAGAGGTAGAGCGTATTTGTGTCCCAGGGCTGCTGTATGAAAGTACCACAAACTGGGTGGCTTAAACAATAGAAATCTATTATCTCACAGTTCTAGAATCTAGAAGTCCAAGATCAAGGTGTCGGCAGGGTTGGTTCCTTCTGAAGGCTATGAGGGAGAATCTGTTCTATGCCTCTCTCCTAACATCTGGTGGTTGTTGGCAATGGTTGGCGTTCCTTGGCTAGTAGGTGTGTCACCCCAATCTCTGCCTTTGATGCCACGTAGCAGTCTCCCTGTGTGATGTCTGTCTGTGTATCCAATCATACTGAATTAGGACCCATCCTAACGACCCCATCTCAACTTGAACATCTGCAAAGATCCTATTTCAACATAAGGTCACATTCACTGGTTCTGAGGGTTGGCACTTCAAAATCTTTTGTGGTGGAGACACAATTCAATCCATAACAAGAAATTTTCTTCATTTTCCCATTTTATATATAAGGAAACTGAAACAGAGAGGTTAGGTCACTTGCTCAGGATCACACAAAACGTGAGCAACACAGCAAGGAGTAAAACCCAGGGTTTCTGCCTCCTACTCTAGAGTTCTAAAAAGGTATAGTGTTCGAGTCCTTTAACATTTTTTTAAGTGCCGCACAAATATGATGATTTGCTAAGATCTTATTGCCTTGCAATTATATCAGTGATGATATTTTAAATATTTAAACCCAAGCTCCTTGGAACTGAATAATAAGTAAAATTTGGACATGCTTGCCACTGATTATAAACACATACCTGCTTTCTTTTCACTTTGTTCCCTCACCCCTTCTCCCCTGCCCCAGACTCCTCCTCATGCTCACGGGTCTTTCTTCTTGGAGGCCTTCTCTCCACCCTCATCCTACAGCTCTGACCTTGGACCCTACAATGCTGCCTTAGCCCCCATCCTGCCCTGCCTCTGAATCCCAGCCACAGGTCCAGATTTTGTGGGCATTTGGTCACCCCCACTCCCGCAGAGCTGGTTGTAAGGTATGGACCGAGGCACTGCCTTGGTGTGTCAGGAATGTTAGAAATGGTGCAATTGAGGCCCCAGATGGCATATAAACCCACAAGCTGGGATCATGGTGCCACTTAACAAGCCTACTAGAACAAATAGGTCTGAATTAGCCTTTTTCTTCCCTTTTGTCAGCTATGTTCCTGTAACTCTAAACTGTGTTAGAATTCCTTTATTGTAGATGCTTCTAGAAATTTCTCTAGAATATCTACAAAGGGAAGTGGGTAAGCTTTTAGCCCTTAAGCATGGGCTTACTTCTTTGAAAGGCAAAAGATACTCAGGACCACACCTAAGGAATGAAGCAGGTTGGTCAAATTCATGGAGGCCAGGTTTGAGCAAATACTATTTCACAGAACATGTTTTCTCCTGTGGCCTATTGACCCAGCTCTGAGGGCCCCTCAATACGGGGAGTTCCCAATGCATTTTGAGCCGTGACTGGATGGTTGGAATGACAGAGCCTCTTCCAGGGCACCTGCTCTGAAGGCCAGCACTGGTGTAGAAATGGACATTTCATTGCATTGGTTTCGGGCCCGTCTCTCAGTATGTGACAATCCCCCAGCACTCAGCTAGAGCATCTGATCAATCATGTGGGAGACTTACAAGTCAAACCACAACCTCTAAAGAAAGGGAACTACACCAGGCTACGAATGGCACTGCAGAACAAACTGGAAAAGACGAAACGCTCTGGCTTGGCCTTGGGTGGGTTGCTGGCCTGGACAGGGAGATGGCATGATGGTGACGCCCTCCCCATGCTGGGTCCCCTTTCTCCCTGCCTCAGAATGTGCTGGTGTCCGAGCAGTTTGTGAAAACATTAGATGGGGTATATGCAGTCCATCCACAGCTGGATGTGATATACAAGGCAGTACAAGGCCTCTCTGTCAAGAAAACCATCTTTCAGTGCACAAACGCCATAAAACTGATCCAGGTAAGCCCCTGATTTCCTCTCAGAGTCCCCATGGACCCCCCAGAGAAAGCTGTTCTTTGACTCCAAATCTACCCAGGGTCCCCGAGGGTCCCCGGGTCCCCAAGTTCCACCCCAAAGTGTCTGCACAGCCCTCTCTGACAAAGAATGGCTCAAACATGGAATATTCCCTGCAAGTTTTGGATCCCTCAATAGTGTTTCCTGACACTCACAGGGAAGGGACAGCTGAGGGCCAGCCGAAAGGGGAGGGGCTTGGAATAGGATGGTTTGCTGGAATAGAACCAAAGGCAAGTCACTGAAGTTTTCTGTGCCTCAGTCTCTTCACCTGTAAAATGGGTATAATAATAGTACTCATCCCAGGAGGGCTGCTGTGAAAGTGAAATTCTATAATATGCATGAAGTGCTTGGAACAATGCTGGGCATCTAATAACCACCCATCAAATATGGGCTCCTTCCAGTAACTGGTAAGGATGCCAAGACACCCCTATGGTCAAGACAGCTATTTGATGGCTTCAGCTAAAGAGAGAACCTCAAGTCTTTTATATCTAGTGGTAACCTGGCTCAAGTCTTAGATTATCTCTGCCAGCCACAGGAGGCAGAAGTAACAGTGAAAATAAAATATCAAAGACTATTAGAGCCAGAAGGGATATTAGAGTTATCATCAGCCTGGTGTTTCCACCATTGGCTGGCACCCCGAGGTGGAGGCAACAGGCCTGCTTCTGGATGAAGGCCTGCTGCTACCTGGGGAAGCAAGAATGGGGACGATGAAGTGCAAAGGCGGGTTCTGCAGGGTGTGTGCCCTGGGGCTGCTTCCTGCCCCTGCTGGTCTGCTCTGTTCCTTAGCTCCCAGGACTAAATACAAGAGCTCTTGCATGAAAATTACTTTTGCATGAAAAGTTCTAGAAGGCAAAGGGGCATCGAGTATCTTCAGATGACCTCAGGTGGAACCAAGGAGGACAGATGCAGGTTTTGCAAGGGAAGTAAGATGCTCCAGTGAACAGGAATCAAGTTATCTGATGCAAAGTGGGAGGCCCGGTCTTTGTTTAAAATAGCACAGAGAAGGTACATCCGAGTAGAGACCAAACCGGACACACAATATGAAACACAGTCCTTCCCCTCAGGGACAGATATAGTAACTTCTAATAGAAAATGTCATCTGATAAACAATAAACAAGTGATAAGGCAGCAAATATAATCAGAATCTAAAATGGAGGGCAAGTAAGATCGGGCAAACAGAAAGGGATGCTTCCCAACCTAAATGCCCCAAAATATATGATCAGATAAAGAAGATGTGGTACATATATACTATGGAATATTAGTCAGCCATAAAAAAAAGAATGAAATTTTATCATTTGCAACAATATGGATGGACCTAGAGGGTATTATGTTAAGTAAAGTAAGTCAGACAGACAGAAGGACAAACACCATTTGATCTTGCTTATATGTGAAGTCTAAAGAACAATATAAATAAACAAATGAAACAGAAACAGACTCATAGATACAGAGAACAAACTGATGGTTGCCAGATGGGAGGGTAGTTGGGGAGGCTGGGTGAAAAGGTGAAGGGAGTAAGAAGTACAATTGGTAGTTAAAAAATAGTCACGGGGATGTAAAGTACAGCATAAGGAATATAGTCGATAATATTGTGATAACTATGTATGGTGCCAGGTGGGTACTAGACTTATAGAGGAATTGGTGTGTAAATTATATGAATATTAAACCACTATCTCCTGTACACCTGAAACTAATATAAAATAAAATTGAATGTCAACTGTAATTAAAAAAAAATTTTTTTTAAAAAAAGGATTCTTTCTGGCAGAAATGGGGTTGGGGAAGGGCCTTGAAGAGCAGGAAGGAGTCAGGTGAGCGGTGGCCAAGGGAAGGGCTCTGGGAAGAGGACCCCACCAGCAGAGGCACAGAGGTGGGACCACACACGGGTTGTCGTAGGGAAGGGAACAGGACCCTGCGGCTCCGCCAGAAGAACTGTGTGGCTCCAGGCTCACAGGGAAGCCTGGAATCAAGCTGGAATCAAGGGAGGCTGGGGCTGAATGTGGCATACCCCAAATTTTAGGCTCAGAGGAGGGTTTAATTCCATAGGGAGGAGGAAGCCAGCCAGAGTTGAGCTGTGGGTGTGACGTGAATGCAGCAGGGATGAGGCATTAGAAAAGGAAATGAACTGAAGAGGAGGAAATGAATGAGGATACTATTGTAGTATCTTGGATATGAGATGACAACATGGCTCAGAATGACAATGGAAGTGGAGGGACAGATCCAGTGCTTGGCGAATGGTTGGTTGTGTGGTGTGTGTGTGTGTGTGTGTGTGTGTGTGTGTGTGGTGTGTGTGGTGTGTGTGTGTGTGTGTGTGTTCATGTGTTTGTGCATGCATATGTTAGGAGGAAGAGGTCTATGGTGATAAGAGAGAGCCAAAGACCCCAAATTTTCAAGCCTAATAAACAGGAGAATGTACCATTGCCAGATATAGGGAAGTCCTGTGGAGGAAAGGGACCATCCCTGGGCCCTTCCTTACTCTCTAGTCCCAGCCCTCCTCATTCTACCTTTTTCTTCTCTACTTTTCGGCCCCATTGAATTTCTCCCTGTTCGTTTTTGCATCAGTTCTCTTAACTCCAGGCCTGTGCACACTCACATCTATCTGCCTGGAACACCCTTCCTTCTGCCCTCTTTGTCTCACTCATTCCTACTCATTCTCCAGGTCTCTACCAAAGTGTCACAGCCTTGGGTAACCCTTCTCAGATTCCCTAGTCAGGAGTAAATAAATACTCTTGCAGGCCTTTATCCTTTGACCGCACACTATGAATCCTCCAGGACAGAAGCTTTATTGGATCTTATCAATAGCACCTATCAAAGTAACAGGACCTTGTGAAGGTCAAGGTTCTTAGTTGCTGACTACAGAATCCATTCTAACTAGGTTCAGCAAGGAGGGATACATTACCAGAGATAGACCACAGAAACACTGAGAGGGCTGAAGAAACAGACTCTTGGATGAGATTCCAGAAGTGGCTTCCCAAATATCTCAACTGGGTTGCCAGGATGGCTGCTGCTTCTGCCACGATCAGGAACCTGCCCAACCAGGAATCTCCCACTGAATGAGAACGCTGTCCCCACACCTGCCCACAGCCTGCTCTCTGCAAATCAGACTTCTTGCACATAGGTTTCACTCAGGTGGTCAGCGAAGCCCACCCTATCCTGAACCCTAGCTGCAAGAGGGCTTGGGGAATGCCAGCTTTTAGCTTTATAGAGAGGCATACAGTGAAGGACCTGGAGTGGGTGTCAAGGGCTCACCTTTGTATCTGCCACAGCATTCAGCAGCTGTTTGTGGAACTGATATTCGCTTTGGATGTGTTGGATTAAGGTGCCAGTGGGGTGTCACCATGGATATGGGAGCAGCTTCTAAGGATGCAGAACTGGAAGTGTAGGTTTGGAAGTCACCCCAGGGAGAAGGGCGGTGGTGAGGCAGTGTACAGCAGAGAGGGAAGTGTGGAGAAAGGAGAGCAGAGACTGAGGACTGACCCCTGAGAAATGTCTCCGCGAGCAGGGTGTCTGTAGGAATATGGGTTGATACAGCTGGGCCTTGCCTGGGGCCTTTTGAGAATGGGAGGGGAAGAGAATAAGAAGAAAAAAATACCAAGAAAAGGACCCCCAAAGAATATTTTAATGATATTGAAATATCATTATATTATTGTACTAATATATCAATATCAACATATTAGTACAGTGCATTTTATAAAACATTATGTATAGTAGAAAGGTGATGTATGGATGAGTAGATGGATAGACAGTCAGATAGCTAGGCAGATGAAAGAATACACATTTGGATGGTGGGATTAGATTTATAGGTTATTTTTTAGTTTCTTCTTTCTACTAATCTAAAACTACCTTGCCATATGAGTAGGTAATATTTTTGAAATGAAAACAATGAACTATTATATTTAAAATACCCTACCACAGTACATCTCCATAGAAGCCTTTGCATGAAAGGGTGAGAGTGCTCTGCATTCTGAGAGCCAGTCCTGCAGGCCGCACGGCATGGCTGTGGTTTGGTCATCTGGTCTCTGAGCTGACAACAGCCCACCCGCCATCCACGGTGCACCATCTACACTGGTCTTAGCAGAAGCAATTTCAAAACTAGATAATACTTGTCAGTACGGTGCCCCGCCCTACTCCCTCGAAGCTGTGGGACCATCACAGCATCAACACCCGTCTTCCCACCTTTGGAACGGCGTGGAGACCCTGCTCCGTGGGCCGGGGCCCCCTGAAAACTGGTCAAATGCACGAGAACCCGCATGGTGTGCAGTTTGCCGTGCCTCAGCTTGTCCGTGCAGGGCTCCTGATCTTACGCGGCTCTAACATCTGGGAGACTCAAGTGCCTGGGTCTGCCCGCTCACACTCTTGCTCTGCCTGCTAGGTCTGCGGCTGGGCCACCCTGTGGTGGGAGGGGAGCAAGAGTTGTTATAGGTGTTAAATGGTCAAGTGTTTGCCCCTGGTGTCTCCTGCTTCTCTCAGAACTATGCGGACCAGCACAAAATCACGATCTTGGACTTCTTCAAGAGCTTGAACCCTAAGGGAATGACCACGATGCCCGTGGGTGAGTTCCGGAAAGTCATGATAAAGGTACGTTGATCCCTAGCAGCCACAGGCACTGTGTATGTGTGTGTGTGTGTGTGTGTGTGTGTGTGTGTGTGTGTGTGTGTGCGCGCGCATGCCTGATGCCTGGAGAGTGGGTAAGCAGAGAGCTCCATTAACTTCATATGTTCTGTCCATCTCCTCAGCAAAACAAGGTCCCCATAAACCGGTACCAACTCAGGGACTTGATAAAGCGGATGGATGAGAAGAAGACAGGCATGGTGAACTTCAGGTCAGTGGCCGGCCCCCATCCAGCTTCTGTCCCAGGAAGGTCCTCAGTTCTCCATAAGGCACCCTGGCTGGATGGGCCTGAGCTCCAGGGACCACCCTGTCTGCATTTTATTAGGTCTGACTCCCCATCTCGCCCACCCTACACAGCAGGCTGCATTCACCCTGCGTCCCAAGGCTGGCTCTACTGTTTACCTTCTTCTCATCTTCCATTGTCTCAGCTATGCTTCCGTCTCAACCACATGCTGCTGGCTTTAGGGCCAGACTCTGGGGACACAGTGCTCACAGCCAATAGCAGGTGACACAAGGGAGCAAATGGTCAGGCCCCAGCATATGAGAGAGGTAATGGGTGTGTACCAGGTACCACAGTAGCCCAAAGAGGAGGTATAGCTCAGGTGTGGGTGTCACATAGATATAAATAAATGAGAGGACAGAGGGACAGCAAGTACCAGGTACTGAAGTGTGAGTCAGGCAAAGTATTGGAGAACTGCAGGTAATTCAACCCTGCAGTAGCTTAGGGAGTGACACAGGTTGTGACTTGGGCAGAGATAGGAAAGGGCTATGATAATAGTGATAACGATAACCAACACCCATGAGTCCTTACCATATGGTGAGGACTCTGCTGGTCAGCAGACAGGTTCAGGGGCCCCAAGGCTCACCGCGCTCGACGGCGGTGCTAGGATCACCCCTGAACTATAAATGAAGCAGGTGAGCTTTGGAGAAAGGAAACACAGGAGCTAGGTGCTCACAGCCAGAACCAGCTTCATTGTGCTAGACCTCCTTGCTGAGGCCACAGGACCCCGGTGGGTCTGCAGGTTGGGGCTCCATCGGGCCCTGTAGCTTCGTGTCTTGTAGGAGCTCCATCAGAGGAGGGGTTCTGTCCCGAAAGCCTTCTCCCCATAACTCTGTCCTGTGCTTCTTCCCCATGGGGAGAAGCTGGGCGCAGGCAGGAAGGGCAGACCCATCTGCAAACCCTCCTCTTAGTAAGGGTGAGGCCATATGCAGGACTCTCAGTCTCCAAGTCTTTAGAATGGGGTGGTAACCATCCCAAAGAGTTCTGTAAGGATCAAATGGGGACAGTGCATGGAAGGGGCTGGCACATGTCATCCAGCAAAGGCCCCTCCCCCAGGAAGGCTCAAGCTTGCATACCAACTTCTACCCCCCCGACCCCTTGCTTCTGTCCTTAGCTTTCCCATCTGCCTCCTGGAAATGCTTGTTCCCCGGGACACTGGTGGGAAGTGCCCAAGGCAGAGCTCAAGAGATCTGTTTCCAGGTCCTGCAACTCCCCTGACCCAATTTTGTAGACGGAGTCACATGACCATCAAGAGGCAGTCCTGGGGTCTGTGTCTCTGAATTTCAGGAACTGAGTGGGGGGCCCTCATGGGCCCTAAGATTACACCTGACAGCTCTAGCTCTGTCAGTTCTGACTACAGAAGCAGAGCTGTAACTTTTACTGTTGTATGAATTTTTTATTTTCATTTTTTGGACCAAATATCTACTTGTAAAAATTCTAAATCCGTGGAAGTCTAGCAAGGAGAAAATGAAGGTCCTCTTTTATCTTACCTCAGTCCCACATTCACTCTGCCTTCCACCAAACCCCCCATGAACCATTTCAGGTGCATGTTTCCATGTCTTCCCCCACGTACTGGCAATCGCTTTGTGTGTGTGTGAGTGTGAGTGTGTGAGTGTGTGTGAGTGTGTGAGTGTGTGAGTGTTGTATGAGTATGTGTGTGCGTGTGCATGAGTGTGTGTGAGTGTGTGTGTGTGAGTGAGTGTGTATGTGTGATATAATGGCTAAAAGCATGAGCTTTAGGGCTAAACCACCTGGGTTCCACTCCTGTGGGACCTTGGGCAAGTTACCTAATCTCCCCATGTCTCAGTTTCCCCATCATTTGACAGTCTTTGAGGATTAAATGAATTAATGCCTATGAAGTCTACCTGGTACATGGTAGACTCAGAGTACGCATGTGTCTTATTCTATGTTATATTACACACAGTTTCTTATCATCCATAGAATCATATGACCTCATTCCTCTAAACGTGCTTTGCCTTCCAGTATATCTGGTGATCGATCTTTCCATGTTACCACATACACAGCCCTCTCAGTCTTTTTAGCTACCACATGGTAGATCATAGAAGTCTTGTAATTTAATCTCTTCTTTATGAACATTTACTTCCAAAGTTTTCTACTACAAATACTACTGCCACCAACATCCTTTTGTATACAGTGCTTGCACACACGTGTTTCTCTAACATGGGCTCGGTGGAGTGGGCCCAGTGCAATTGTTGGGCTTAAGAGTGTGCACATTCTAAGTTTAAATTATTGCCAAGCCTTTGCCGACAATGTAAACCAGCTCTCTCCACTCCACCCTCATGCCAACGCCAAACCTTACTCACATTCAATGCTCTGCCAAGCTGAGAGCTGGGTTTTCAAATGGTCTCGCTTGAAGTTGAGCCTGTCAAAACTCTCATCATGAGGCTGTATTGGTGCTCAGCATTATCCCCTTACCTTTTAAACCAGCTTACTGTAAATGGTGAAGCCACAGCAACAAGTCTGGCCTGGAAAGAAGTCTCTGGCAAGTCAGATGGTGACAGAGAGGAGGCAGAGAGCTGGCTGAAACCTCAGTGGACAAACACCAAGACCACGACTGTGAGCAAGCCAATAAAGTCTGGCTTGGTCTTGGCATCTCTGGGCTGCTGCAGGTGTGCCCTTCACCAGAGGAGTGCCCTCTGGTTTTAGTGACTACCAGGGAGCACGTCCTTGGAGGCCTCTTTAACAGCCATGAAGACAAACTGGGAATGCAGCAGGGTTGCTAGGTGGCAGGAAAAGAGCAGTGGGAAGGAGGTCAGTGCACAAAGCGATCATCATAGCAATTGTAAACTGTCAAGGGAAGAGATTTCTGAGATGCAGAGATAGTGGCAGAGGGAACAGATGCTCAGGAAATGAGGATAGGGGCCTTTAGAAGCAAATGCCCAGGGGTCACATGGAGAGAGCCCAGGACAGGAGACAGACAGACCTGGCTTCTAGTCTAGACCGGGCACTGCCGGGCAACCTGACCTTGGAACCTCATGGTTCCACCTGAGAAGTGAGACAATAAAGATTTCCCAATCTGTTGTAGGGACCTACCATTTTGCATTTAAAAAAAAAATTCCTTGGGAAACTGGGGAGACAGTAGGAGCTTAGCAAAAGAACCGCAGGAATAGTCAAGAAAAGCATGTAGAGAGCGGGGAAGGCCGGACAGGGGGTGGTACCTTAAAGGGTTGTGATTAACCTTGTCAGTCCCCTTTGTGGATGAGCAAGGGCAGAAACTGTCTAGTGCGTCTCTGTGGCACTATGTGGTGCCTGGCACATAAGATGCTCAATAAATACCTGTGGAATGAATGCACACATGTGCCTGGCAATTCTTTTGGGCAAGTGGTGGAAAACTAGAAATGTTTGGGGTCAGGGGGTCTCCAGGAACTGACACTTTAGAGCACCAGTGGCATGCTGGAATGGCATCTAGGAATCAAGGCACTACCTTTGGGTCTCACTTTGCTGCACCGAGGCTGGTGGTGAGGCCGAGGCCTCTCTGCATGTGAGGCAGACTCGTTATTTGAATCATTTATGTCCCCATCTCCACAGCAGGTTCCTCTATCCCGTCCTTATTCAACGTTTTCACCTAAAGTTGAATTTGGGTAGTACAGGGGCTCAGAGTTAAAATTAGGATGATGAAAAGAAAATAAAGAAATACAATAAGGAGTTTGTGGGCTGAAACTCATGTCTGTCACACCCGTCAGGGTATGCAGATGTGTTTGCTCCAACTCTTCAAATAAATCAAATCTGCTTGAAGTCAGGGTGTCTTTTAAGTCTATCATAATCCATCAAATTCTCCATCAAGTCTTCGCCCGTAAGTGAGAGTCCAATCACTGCTGGTGTCTGGGTGGAACCCTGCAGGTAATGAGGCCATGAAGTATCAAAGCTTGTTATGGATTGTAGGTTATAGATCAATAAAAACAACAAAGTCTTCTCAAGATGCTTTTATGCATCTTTTGCATAAAAATGAAGAGGCAACGGTTTTTTAATCAAATGTTAGTTTTTGCTTGGGTAGCTACTGGGGACTGATGGAGATACAGGGAAGCTAAAATTTCCTCTCCCACCACCCCTGACCCTCCAGGACAGCCCTTGATACTGCCTCCGCCAAGTAAGTGAAGGGCGGCGAGCCAGAAACCTGCTTGCAACGGCCCTGGAGCCTTCCCAATGGTGCAGTAATTCCTGCCTGTGGCCACTAGGTGTCAGGTCAGCTCCAAAAGTCCTCAGCTTTGCACTGTGCCTTGCACTTTCTGATCATCCAAACTTCCGGTAGGATCCAGACATGAAATATGAGCCCAGAAGTATTCAGCAGCCTGACACCTGAGCAGACCTCACCAAGGCTCAGTGTCCTCATTGTAAATTGAGGTCTCTAACAGCTACCTTGTGAGAAAGAAAATCAGGCACTGGTAAAAGCTCCATAAACAATTCAGTCCCCTCTCCACGTCAGCCCACCCTAGAGCTGGGCAACACCATAGGAGGAGATGTGCTCCACTGGGGGGACTGCACAAGGCATGCGCTCAGAGGGCTGACTCACACTTTACCAGTTTGCCAAGTAGGAGGCTGACAGGCAGGTGGACCCCCGCAGGAACTCAAGACTAAGGTGAGGCCGAGGGGCCTTTCAGGAGTGAGAGAGGCCGTCAGGTCAAAGGTGGCCCAGAGACGCTGGCCCACAAGCCCAGCTCTGAAGGGGGTCAGGCTGCAGCCCGGGGAAGCAGCACCGTGGGTGTGCCCCTCCTTCCATGCCGACTCAAAGTGGCTTTATGCACTAACTTCGTATCCTCACAGTGACCCCGTGTGGTGTTGTTATCCCCATTTAACAGATGGGGAAATGGAGACATGGAAAAGTTAAGCATCTTCCCAAGATGCTAGTTGAGTGGCAAGGCTGAGATTCAGACCCTTGCAATTTGGCTCTGGCTCCCTGAGGTCTTAACCACTGTGCAGCCCCGCCCCTCTATGGCTTCCATGCAGCTTATCAACACCGGGAAATTTAAATGCACTTGCTCTGTTTACATCCTTTCTGCAGCAAAGTGAGGAATAGCTAAATTGGTAAGTCTGCATGAGCTCCAAGCCAGGCTGGACTGGCCAATGAGAAGGAGACAAAGGCAGATGGTGATGCTCTGTTGTAGCCGATTTCTCACGATCAGGTTGATATGCCCTCCCTGCCTCCTGCATTGCTCAGAAATTGTACCAGGGGAGGTAGGTTGGGAGAAGAGAAGGAAACATGTGGAAAATATTTCTGTGTGCCAGAATTGTAAAGTGATTAAGTATGCAAATTCTGGCACCTGACAGTTCTGTATCAATTCCTGGCTTCACCAATTACCAGCTCTGCGACCTTGAGCAAGTCATTCAACCTTTCTCTGAATCTCAATTTTCTCATCTGCAAATGGAAATTATAATGGTACCCCCTCTCCTATAGTGTTACAGGGAAGACTCAATGATATTACGCATGTGAAACACTGAGCCCAAGGTTACACACAACAAGAGCTTAATATAAAGCATGACCTTATTACAATGGAGTTCCATTCCTAAGAGCGAGTTGTAGGTCCAGCAGGGCCTATTAGGGGACAAATGGAACAGCCATCTTTGAAACCCCCAAGTGCTGGGGTCTTTGAAACACCATGAGAAGCATTTCAATCTCAGGCTTTGGTTTAAGGCTTGCATAAAATCAAAAGAATTTGTCCAGAATCTTAAGAATTGGAGGGAAGAGGGAGGGCCAGGGACCAGCAACACTATGTGGGCAATGCAGGGGACACAGTGACTCTCTGGCACCTTTCTTGGCTGCTGAGGTCTAAACCCCCTTCCTGGGCTGAGGATGCCCCACCTCGGAGCCCTCATGGTGGTGATGCTGGTAGGCTCATTTAGAGTCCAGGGCCTGCAGGGTCAGTGGTGCAAGCTGCAGCCTCTGGTATGTGGCCGAGGTGGCAGCCGTGGTGTCCCCAGGGGACCAGGCTGCCTTGTCAAGCAGAGGGCTTGGGATTCATTTTGTTTTGCTTTGTTTTAAACAAAAGAAAACAATGATTGTCCTAAGTGCTGGCTGCCGACCAGTGACCTTGAACTAGGAAAGAGAAAACAGTTCTCCTTCAGGAAGCAGACACCCTGAACAGG
The DNA here is from genome assembly GCA_004027375.1 of Macroglossus sobrinus. Classification (NCBI taxonomy): domain Eukaryota; kingdom Metazoa; phylum Chordata; class Mammalia; order Chiroptera; family Pteropodidae; genus Macroglossus; species Macroglossus sobrinus. The sequence continues at coordinate 2,085,520 of PVKZ01000054.1, read as the reverse complement.
AAGGGAAAATGGGGGCAGCTTGTTGGGAGGGGCACCTGGGGCCCAGTGGTACCTTATAAGGAGGGACTGTGGTGTGACCTTCTGAGGACTCTCGTGTTACCACTACCTTAGGGAGTTCTTGATGAGCTGGCAAGGGGCGCTGCGGTGACCAGATGAATGAGCCATAACTGCGAGTGTGCGCATGCGCTGTGGTAAAATCAAGAACATGATGAATCTTTTTTTCCAGTTCCATGCCCCAGAACTTCAAACACCCTTGGAATTTCCTGAGTGAGAGGAGTGTCTGTTATGCTAATGAGGTGACTCAGGGTGAGCCTCTAGATAGTTCCAGGATGGGGCTATTCACCAGAAAGACCAGCCACGTGAGTGGAGGTTGAGACTTGCAGCCAACAGAAGGAGAGGAGGTTGGAGATGGAGTTCAAGCACGCAGCCAGAGTTCAATAAATCAGCCTTGCCTTACAGTGAAACCCCAATGACAACTCTGGATGACGAGGCTCAGTGTCACTTCCCAGGGTGTGAACACAACCATGTGTTGGGAGGGTGGTACCCTGACTCCACAGAGAGGGGGTACAGAAGCTCTGGACTCGCTCCCATATCTTGCCCTGTGTGTCTCTTCATTTGGCTGCTGCTGAGTTGTATCCTTTATAATAAAACAATAATCATAAGCATAGCATTTTCACTGAGTCCTGTGAGTCATTCTAGAGAATTATCAAAATTGTGGGGGGGGGCCGGTCATGGGAGCACCCCGATTTGGAGCTGGCTGGTCGGAAGTGCAGGTGTCCTGGGGACTCCACTTGCAGCTGGTGTGTAAAGTGGGGGTAATCTGTGGGAGACTGGGCCATTAATCTGTGGAGTCTGAGACTAACTCTGGGTGGTTAGAGTCAGAATTGAAATGCAGTACATGGACTCCAGGTGGCTTTAAACCACATGGGGAAATGGAATACATATGCACAAAAGTATGCTCGAATTTGAATTATAGAAATATGACATGTGTACTTGAATATATCCATGCCAAGAAAGAGAGTGTGTGTGCCCAACAAGAGGAGCTGACCTGTGTACTAACCCCCAGACCTGCCTGCTCTCTTGCCGGCATCTTAACAGCTGGGCTTTGCGGCAGCCACTCCCTGCTTGTACCTCTCTTCTGCCTGTACCTCTATATTCCCAGCAGAGGGCGCTCCAAACTCACAAGTCCTCAATTCCGCAGAGCTTCGGCGGAAGGGTAGGATGAATTCCAGAAAAAGAAAATAGGAGCCCAGACTGGTTCTGGGAAATCCAATTCTTATTCGGTGCCTGAAAAAGGCAGCAATGCAAATGGCTTCAGTGACACAGGTCACAGTGGGGAAGGACCCTAGGCTAGAACCCTCAACCTGCCTGGGGAGCCAGTTTCCCCACTCAGGGCCAGAACTAGGTTCTGTGGGGGCTAAGCTTACACAATTTGGAGAGCCTTTTAAAAAATATATAATGTTAGGTGTGGAAAATGGAAGTTTATTTAAAATGAGGGCAAAAATTACAACAAATGACTCATTTAAAAAATTTTGAAAATGGCATAAACCTCAAATCCTCCCAGGGCTTCCGAAGGGGCTGGAGCCTTTTTGGGTCCCCAGTAAGGTCACCCTGCCTGCATCTCCTCCAGCAGTGAGCAGACATCTTCCTAACACAGAATCCAATTTGCTTCCTGAGCCCTTCCTGCCACAAAAATAGGCTGAAAGGACATGATTTCCAGGGGCTCTGGCCTGTGAGGTGCTTGTCTCATTCTCCACACCTCTCTTGTCACCTCTGTCCTTGGGGCAGCCAGTTGCAGTCACACCGTGAACATGTGTGAGATGCCGTCCCTCCCTCTCTGCCACTCCCCAGAGGCTGCTGCCTCTAACCCCTCTACTTTTGGGGGAGTCATGGCAGTTCTTGGGATCCTCTTTTCCTGAGTCCTGGCTCCATGATGGGTCCTTGATCTACTTTGAGTTATTTGAAGACAGAAACCCACAGCTCCCCTCCCCACACACAAGGGAATGTGAGGTAAGAAACAGCCCCTCCTTACAATTAGTGCCATGAGACCAGGGGAGGCCCCTGACAGTCTGAGTGTAGACAAAGAAGTAAAGGAACCAATGCTGGAGGCTGGGGAACCCAGAACTGTTAATGAGGTCTATGAGAAGACTAAGTGGGAAGATCACCGAAGAGGAAGAGGAGACCAGAGAATGTGGGGTACTGGAAGGTAGTTGGAGGAAGAGAGCAAGCAAAAAAGCCTTTCCCAAGAGCAGGGTGAGCAGGGGAGCAGAGAGCATGTAAGATGAGGGCAAAGGCGACAGAGGAAGAAAGGGACAGGGAGGGTCCACCAAATATCAGATCTCACATCATGGCCCCACTCTGTTACTTGCAGTCCAAAGCATCCTAAGAGATACAACTGCCCTTCCCATGCTCCCAGTACGCAGCATCATTCCGTGTGTCCACCATCTGGTGACACGTGGCCCTCTCCTACTAGGCTGTGAGTCCCTTTGCGTCTGCGGCTGCGTTCCCATCTGTGGATCTCCATGCTTAGCACCGTGCCTGGGACAGAGTAGGGCTCAGAGATATTTGGTGAATAGATGTAAAGGATAGAAGAGTGAGTGAGTGGATCCCTGCTCTCGGCAGCCCTGCTGTGGGGTTGGATAGGGGGATTCCTGAGAGCCACTCCAGCAGATCACCACCACCAGCCTAGCAGTGCCCGGGTGTAAATTCGTCTGGGGTCGAGGGGGACGCCTACAGATGCCTGAGACGTCAGAAGCTGGAGCTCCAGCAAAACTCTGACAGCAGACGCTCCAAGAGCCCCAAGAAGGCTGAGGCTTGAATTGCTCCATGGGCCAGGATGAAAGCACACTGCAAATACAGGTGTTTCTTCTAGAAAAGGCCTCCTTGTTGATGCATTCCTGCTACCCAGTCCACACAGAGATAGACTCCTCCAGCTGCTGTCAGGAACCCCTGCCTTACCAGCTTGGGGAGGCAGTAAGTCAGCCAAGAACCATTTGGACCAGTGGGGTCTCCCTGAAGGAGGGTCCTGGTGTGGACCCCTGAATGGGGGTGTGGAGAACGACAAGGACTCTTTCCCCTCTCCCCAAGCTCCTTCCCTGAAGCTAAAGTCAATCCTGCCCCTTTCCAGCTTGGGCTGGGTGCAAAGCTCCTTGGGGGTTGCTACAGGGACCTACACTAGCCTGGCAGAAGTTTGCCAAGGGAACTGCTGGTGAGAGGGAGACAGCACATCCCAGTAGTTAGGGCCACAGGCTTGGCATCAGGCTTCCCTGTGTTGGCATCCTGACCCAAAACCTCCTTCCTGCCTGCCTTGCATCTTCCTTCCTTCCTTCCTTCCTTCCTTCCTTCCTTCCTTCCTTCCTTCCTTCCTTCCTTCCTTCCTGCCTGCCTTGCATCCTTCCTGCCTTCCTTCCTGCCTGCCTGCTTGCCTTCCTTCCTTCCTTCCTTCCTTCCTTCCTTCCTTCCTTCTTTCTTTCCTTCCTTCCTTCCCTTATTATTTATGGGAACCTACTATGTTCTGAGCCCTGTATGTGGCACCAGGGTTACAGCATTTAGCGTCACAATCGGCTAGACACTAATGCAAACAGCGGAGCTTAAGCCTTAAGGCACACATTAAATAAATACCCACATAAACATTGCCATTGTAATGACTTCTGAGACTGAAGAGCACAATGACACAAGGGACAACGTGGCAGTGGAGTGGCTGGGAACCAATTCCTCGGTGAATCTGATTCTCATTATGTAATAATAGGTCCCACCGCCTCTGGCTCTGAGAGAACCAGTGGGACACTGCACACAGATGCCTTGGCCCCTGCCACGCCCTAAGTGCCCCAGACCAGGGCAGGGAGTGGCCACCGCTGTCTCTGAGGCTGGTGGGAGGCCTGGAGCCCTGGATGAGGCTGCAGAAAGGAGCGTCTTGCGCAGTCTGTGGCCTGAGGCATCTGCCAGGCTGAGAAGTGTCTGCTTTCTGGTCCCTGTCAGGGCCACCTCCCCTGTGGCCTACACCGCCCAATGGCCCAGCTGCCACTGCCAGAGTCAAGCAAAATTCCCAAGTCACTGCTGGACCCAGGCTGCCACCAGCCCCCTGGCTCAGGGGACTGAACAGCCCCAAGAGCAGTTCCCCCGCCAGGTGGTGGCTGAGCCAGCTGCTGGGCAGCAGAGACAAGAACAAAGCTGCCAGGCTTGGCTTTGTGGAGGCCTGGTTGGGAGCAAAGCGATTCTGAAGTCCCCACTCCTTCCCCACGGAGAAAATGACACTGATTGGGACAGAAGGCCAGGGCAGGAACTTCTCTGCCACCAGCCCCCGACCCAGAGCTCTGGGGTTGGCACATTGTGGGCAGCTCAGGGGAGTCCTGTACCCAGGCACCACCCCGACCCTCCCCTGGACATCTGGGATGGGCAGTATTGCGTGAGATGGAGAGGCCCCAGGCCTCCCTGCCACCTCAGTTTCTCTGGGAGGAAGGTCAAGGCGAGGCATCAGACACTGGCCGCTGAGGACGGTGTTAAGACGTTAAGAAGCAGAGCAGGTGCACGTCTGTCCGGACCCACCTTCCAGCCGAGATCGCAAAGACCATCTATGGTACAGGAGAAGAGAGACATGGGGTGGGACGGAGGAGGGCCGGGGTTTTCTGGGAGCAGGGCTGGTTCATGGGTACAACCCATGGAGTCACACATGGCCCCATACTTAGAAGGGTTCCGGGCTTGGCTTCATGCTCTCTTGTCACTGTCTTAAAATCCATAATTATTTTTAAATGAGCTATGTAGCCGGTGCTGTCTGCAGGTGTGGACTTCTGCACACAAAGGGCCTCCCTGTCTGGGAGATAGAAATGGAGGGGTTGGAGCTGCCAACCTATCATTTTCCCCCCAACAACTCCGATGAAGGTGAAGAAATTAGAAGGCCTCCTCTGGACTTTGGCCAGAGGAAATTTGTGTTTCTGGAAGAGGGAAGAGAGAAAGAAGAGCCCCGACTTCAACAGGTTGCAGGTAAGGCCAGGAAGGAAGAAGGACGTGCTCCCCCTTCTCAGGCCCCAGGCTGCCCCTTCCACAAATGGATGGTGGGGAGCACTGATGAGCTCCTTCACTGGAACACACTGCTGGGGGAGGCTGCAGCTCTGAGGCAGGTGGGCAGAGGGGCGTGGGAGGAGGAGGGCGGAGGTGGGGAGGCCTCAGAGGCCGGAAAGAGGCTCCTCAAAGGCCTCAGCCAGCAGGGCCAGCCCAGGCCCGCTCTGGCCTCTGGTCTCCAGCCAGGAGGTAATTCAGAAATTTCTTCAGACTGCTGCTGGGGCCTGCTGGCCTGGCTCCCCCTGCCTGAGCCAGCCCGCATGGGCTGGATACAGTCCCGGTTTCTACCTCCCAGAGGCCAGCCAGCTGCTCTGGTGGCCTCCCCCTCACTCAGGGCTGGTCCAGGGTCAGACAGTACCGGGAAATGAGCTGGAGGAGGGGACTGGCCCCAGGCCCCTGGCCAGGGCTGGGGAGGATCCAGGCTTCGTAGAAGAAGGTGGCTAGGGAGCCTAACCCTGTGTGTGTTGGAGGCAAAAGAGGTGCGACTCAGCCTCAGGGGTCTGTCTGCCTGAGGCTCTGCCTGGAGCCTGGCCCGGCTCTCAGAAGCCAGGCCCAGCAGAGTCTGCCTTCCCTGGCAGAGATCAGCCAGGCCCGGCAGAAGCCAGGAGCCCTGGGGCGGGACCTTTCACAACATCCCCACCTTCTGTCCCTGAGGCTGAGAACTGAGCCACCTTCCTCAGCATCTCTGAAGACCCTGGGCTGCTAATCCCCCGATGCTAAAATGCAAATGATCCTGGGAGCCTTGCAGTCCAGCCTCCACTCAGGCTTTCCTTCTCCAGATTTGTGGGAAGTTTGTGGCCAGCCGACCTGGACGAAGACCCAGAGAAAAGGGCGAGGGAGGAGATTCAGTGAAACCCGCAGCCAAGACGTGTTTCTGTAAGAAAGGATGGAAGCCGGCAGAAGGAGGATGAACTTACTAGTATCAAAACGTGTCCCTGGCTGGCTTCCCTGCCGTGGCCCCAGCTCCCAACCACAGGCCAGCCTCCGCCCCCTTCCCCCTCCTCCTCTTCCTTCTCCTCCCAGCTCCAGCCGGCACTGTGGCTCCCTCGGGCCCCTTATGCTTCTGAGGCCTCTCACAGCTTCAGAGGGTTTGCCAAGGCTGCTTCTCGTTTGCTGCTCTCCTTCTGTGTACCCTTCCATTGTCACAGACAGGGAAAGCAAGGCCCAGAAATGTGAGGCAAGGTAAACAGCTAAGTCATAGAGTCACGGTTCCTGCCGCCCGCTTCATGGAGAGCCTCCCTGGACACGGCAGCAATGGTTCAAAGTGCAGCCCAGCTCTGGAGTCGAGTCCCAGCTTTGCCACTTACAGGCCACAGGGTCCTGGGCCAAGCATTTGACATCACCCAGCAATAACTTCTCACTGTAAAGGGGAGAACTAATAGTCCCCTCCTAGGGTCACTGTGAGCCCAAACTCCACTGGGAAATATAAGGGATTTGGTTCACACCTGGCTCAAAAGAAGGGGTCGCTTAGCTGATATTGCCCAACCTTAAGCTGAGCCGCATCCCCACATCCCCACTGCTCGGCGACAATTTCAGGCCTGGTTCTCGATCTCAGGGCACTACCAGGCTAGAAGGGATCGGGACATGCCCTGGAGGGGGGCTCCCCGAGCCCCAGCTGGAGCGCTGGCCCCCAAAGCAGAAAGGGCAATGCTTGTCTTTCTTGCTTTTCGTCCGTCCCTTGTCCAGCGATCACAGATGCGGATGAAAGGTGAGCTGTCGGAACTCTCAAGGCCCCGACTCAAGTTGCCTTCCATTTTTGAAAGAGTCCAAAAGTATCCTGACTCCCCTCTAGCTCTTCGAAAAACTGCAGGACATAAACCTTAATTCACCACCTCTGTTAAGAAGAGGGTTCGTGGGACAGGCCTCTCCATCTGCAGGGCCTTGGGGGATCTGAAAGGGAAGGGCGGTCCTCTCCACTCGCCCTGGAGGGCGGCTCTGCCAGCTGCTCCCACCTGACTCTCGTCCTCATACCTCCAGCCAGAGGGTCTGAGGTCCATGCTGGTGTGCATGGCCCGGGGTGGAAGGCGGGCGGGGACATAGAGGGACCCAGGACGCAGGTTCCAAGCCCCATAGGCATTTGCCCTGAGCCAGGAATTATCTTGCTTTGTAGCCTAAAGCGTGGGAGGCAGCAGATCTTGTCACTCTTGGAGATGAGGCTTAGTGGCAAGGAAACTGGGGATTCACCATCCCCTCACATACACAGAGGCACATACACACAGGCACACACACACAGGCACACACACACAGGCACACACACACACACACAGGCACACACACACACACAGGCACACACACACACAGGCACACACACAGGCACACACACACACACAGGCACACACAAGCATACATGCACACACATAAACAGGCACAGACAGAGGCACGTGCACACACATACATGTACACAGGAAAACACCTGTTTTGGAGAAAGAGGATGGCATCACGGGGTTCTGTCAAAGCCTCTACGGCTTACCTGGCCCTGGGCCCTCATTCTACAGTTAAAGAAACTGAGGCCGAGAGAGAGAAAGGACTATATGTCAAAGGTGACGCAGCCTGCTGTCCAGTCTTTAGCTTCTGGCTACCTGGCCAGGTCACCAGACAACGGGCGATCAGAGCCCTGGCCTGCCTTACCCTGTGGCCAGCAGTAGCGGCTTTGTGTGTGAAGCTTGGAAACAGCTGATAAAATGGGTGTGCTCATGCCCTTGGCAGTCACAGGGTTCTCGTTTGGCTGCTGAGGGATAGAGAGTGAGGCCACGCTGGCTCGCAGGGTGCCAGAGGCTGGGGTGTGGGGGGAGCCAGCCCAGCATCCGGAGGCCCCTCCAAGCTCTGTGATTCAGCGGGGTACAGACACCCTGGAAGGCATGAGTCTCCCATCCTACAGACGATAAGAGCAAGGAGGGACAGGGCAGGCAGCTTTGGCCCTCAGCAAATGAGCTAAGGAAAGACAGAGGGCGTGGACGTTGGCGTTAGACCCACAGGGTCCAAACCCTGACGCAGCCGCTGACTGGTGTCCATGACCCTAACCTCACCGTGCCTCCGCTTCTTCATCTGTAAGATGGGAGCAGTCCCACCCCCTCGCCTGTTGTGGTGAGGAGTAAACGCCGTGGGTGGCCCTCAGCGAGATAGTGGACTCATGCATGGCCAGCTTTCAATTGCATTTCATAACTTTTCCACGTAGGCACCTCGTACCTGTAAAACGAAGTGCCAGAGCACAGCAGGTGTGCGGTCCGCGTTAGGCTCCTCTCCCCTGGGATGCCGTGAGGATGCGTCACCGCGGCGTTTCCCGTGCGCATGTCCCTCTCTCCTGCCCCAGAAAGAAGCCTGGCACTTTGCAGGGAAAAATCGCGGGGGTGAATCTCAGCTTGTCACCTCCCAAAGTCCTTTTGCTTTAAGAGACCCAGGGACATCCCAGTGGTCATCGTGGGATGGGCAGGGGGCCTCCGCCCACCCGGATCCCCCGTGCCCGAAACTCCTGGGGAAGCCTGGACTCGGTTTTCCAGGGACATTATTTCACATTACTACACTCTGACGTGCAAACGTGTAAGTTTCCTTTTTCCCATTACTATGCTTAATTTTGATCATAAGCCAAATTTGCCCCTCTATTACCCCAGATAATATAAAATTTAGTCTGATAACTTCCAGATAAACTTAGTCACTGCAGCGATTTCTAAGTTGGTTTATGCTTAAACTCCATTAAAATCACAGTTGCTCCCCTTAGTTTCCTCCTCTCCGCGGTTGGTTCTCACTTCCGTTCCGGGGTCCAGGGCTGGGTCTTTGTTCACTGTGTGGGGGTTCATGCCCTATCCCTTGTCCTGCCTCCCTAATCAGGAGCCTCTAGCCCTCAGCCTCACTTTGTTCTTGCCGAGAGACCTTGGAGTGCATCCCATGGGAGTCTGGGGACTGCCCATACCCCCAAGTAGCTGTCACTGACCCTCTGGGACTGGCGGACCTTCCGGGGCTGCAGATAGAAAGCAGGGAACCGGTCCCTCTACTCTCGTTTATGCAAACATCACTGGGGCGTCTCATGTCCGCTCCCCAAAAGATCCAGCCCAGCTAATGGGGAGATGAGAAGGTCCAGGCACAGTTCCCATACCCCACCCCCAGCTTTCTTCCTCCCTGACTCGGAGACCATCTCTATCCTGGGAGCTGGTGGGGAAATAAAAGGAAAGAAAGGAAATAATTAGTCTTGCCTGCTCACATCTCCCAAATCGTTCCATCTTTAACTTTTTAAAAAATGTTACAGCCTCAAGTTCAACATCTTTATTCGTCCTCTCGAGGCTCCATGGCTGAGGAGTGTCCGGAGGTTAAATCATCAGCTAATACTTGCCTGTCATCACACAACCCCAGCCAGAGGGGCTGAGTGTGAAACGCCCACAGGAGCCCGTACAGAGACGTTGGAACCTGCCATCCCCTGCTGCGAGCTTGGGCCCAGAGCCAAAGTGTGAACTGCGCAGGGGACAGGCTGAGGGCTGCCTCCTTTTTCTGCCATGGAAATGGAAAAGATGATGGTCTCTCAGCCCCCTCCCACAGCCTGGCTTTCTGTATGGCCCCCGGCTGGCTCCTTACGGAGAATCTCCTCTAAATCCTGCTCTGGGCTCTTCCTTCTTCCATGCGGCCCCTGCACCCTGGTCCAGAATGTGAGCATAGAGTGGGATAGCCTTGGCTTCACCTGCCTCTCCTACCGATGGCCTGTGTGACCTCGACAAGCTGCATAAAACTTTGAGTTTATTTGTCTGTAAAATGGGAACAGTATTCACACTTCCCTCTCAGGGTGGTGAGAATTAGACGAGATAATGTGTATAAAGTGCCTGGCTCAGAGTTAAGAGAGGAGAGTTATTTTTATTCTTATTATCATTGTCCACGTCAGCTCAGGGAAACAAGTTAATAAACTGCTCCCTAACAGAGCCATTTAAGGGAGGCCTGCAGGGCAGCCGTGCAGATGCTAACTAACCCAAGGAGAAGCTCAAACACCCGGCACTAAAACATCACTGGTCCTCTAACAGGATGGAGACAGCCATGTTCTCCAGCATCTCTCCGGGAAGAGAACCCACTTTGACAAGCTGTCCAGGAGTGGGGAGAGACCTTCGCCAAGGAGTATGTTAAGTACAAAAACCATTCACTGAATCGCCTTCTAAAGAGGTTGGTGAGGTCCCTGGCAGGGCGTGTGTTGGTCGAGCAGGGTCAGCAACTTGGGGCAGGGCGAAACTGCCCAGGAGAGTAAAAAAGCTGAGGCTCTCCGGGAACCAGGCCACTGGCAGCGCGGGGTCTGCCGCCCTCCGCACACTGCTCCCTCGGATCCAGGGTGAGGTAAGCTCAGAGAGTGTCAGGAAACATTTACATCCTTCTAGAGCAATCCGACGAGTCATTTTATGGCAGTTGAATCTAATAATGACTTTTTTTTTGGCTTATATTTTTATATGTCCCTTTGTTCATTTCATTTTTCCAGCCATTCTTTTGTGTTATATTTTACAAAAGAAATGGCCCGTCATTGATGGGAAATTAAAAAGCAAACAATTGGGCCTCGACTACAGAGAGTTGGAGAGGCACTGCTCCAGACGTATTCTCATCTTGGTCTTAGCGACCTTGATGTCAACATATTATATTAAAATGTGCCACTTGGGAGGTTGGTGTGCAGAGGGGGCAAAACACCCCATGCCCCACCCTCCACCCCAGAAACCCCCCTGACCCTGGCCAGCTCTAGTTCACAGCCCTCTGTCCTCCCCTGGAATGCTCAGGACTTTCTGTCTCCACCACTCAATTGGCTATTTAGCTAATTAAAAAACAATAATAATTGAGTGCAAGGCTTTGTGCTGTGAAATTAGACATACACCTCCTTGACCTGGCCTCTTGAGGCTATCTCCCGGCCTTTGTTGCCAACAGGACTGTTTGTGTGTGCGATCCTCCCTCCGCTCTTGGATTTGAGGCTCCTGGGGTGCCGATCCCACTGCCCCTCCTTCTCAGCACCCACCCTGCTGCACAGCACAGGGGATGGCAGGAGGCAGATACACAAATGTGCAAACAACTCCCACAGTGGAACTACCCAGGGGGTTGGCAGCGGGTGGGGAAAAGGAGGTGCAGAGAAGCTTCTTTCTGCCACACTCAGTTCTAAGCACCAGAGTTTTGTTCTTTTTGTTGTAAAGCATTGATTTTTTTTTTTAAGTCATACCTTCACAAGATAAAACATTGGAAACCGGACAGAGAGCAGACAATGGAAAGGGAGCGTGCAGCCCCCCAGCCCAGGACCTCTTTTTGGAAGCAACCACTCACTCCCACCCTCCCCTCAAAGGTGTCTTCTGCTTCAGTGGGCTCTGTCCCACAGTGCTGTCCCCTGGGTTTCAGGCCAGGGAGAGCGCACCCCACACCCCTCTGCCCAGAGCCTTTTCTGTTTTCACATCTCGGGCATCCAGCTACCAGTTCTCATGTGCCCTTCTCAGAACCTTCTTTCTCATAGATCCAGAGCTGGAAGGTTCCTCTAAAACCTGCTCTTCCAGGGATGCCCGAAAGGGGCCTCAGGGGCAGGCACCTGTTGTGTCAGGTCACCTCTGACAGATCTGGGACCACGTCTTGGGCTGAGGGTTAGCGGCGGGCACCCAGAATTGGTGTTTCTTCACAGCCCTGTACCCTGCCAGATTTAGAACTGGCCGATTGTCTACACCTCTCTAGTCACCAGTGAGGAAACTGAGGTTCAGAGAGGGGAAGTGATTGCTCAGGTCACACAAGAAGTTAGTGGCAGGGAGGTCTCCAGCCTGCGGTGGTGCGCGTCCCGCTGCACCAGGCCTTAAGTCCCGAAGTAGTTCCATACGGTTGCCATAATTAATTCCCACAAACCGGGCTTAGATCAACAGAAATTATTCTCTCACAGTTCAGGAAGCCAGAAGTCTGAAATCAAGGTGCTGGCAAGGCCACACTCCTTCTGAAGGCCCCGGGGGAGGGGGGATTTTCTGTGCCTCTTCCTGCTTCTGGTGGCACCAGGCACTCCTTGCCGTGTAGATGCATCACTCCAAGCTGCCTCCATGGTCCTATGTGTCTGTGCATCCTCTCATCTTCTTATAAGGACACTAGTCACTGGATTTAGGGCCCACCTTAAATCTAGGATGATTATACCTCAAGATCCTTAACTTATTATATCCACAAAGACCCTATTTACAAATAAGGTCATACTCTGAGATTCCAGGTAGACATCAATTAGAGGGGGGGCCAGGGGTGGGCTGGAGGCCTGTTTTGGGCTCCCCATCCCCAGTCTCAGAGGTTCCTGGCAGCCTTAAGCCTTCAGCATCAGCGGACCGAGAGGGGCAGCTTTATGCCAGATGCTGCACATCCAAGTTGCTGGGCATACTGACCCAGATCCCCTGTGCCAGGTTGGCATCCCCACCCCCAGCTGCCGTAACCCCTTCTTCTGAGAATTGCCTGGACTAGTGGAGCTGCCTGGCCTGAAATGCCGGTTATTTGCAGACAGAGGCAATGATTGATACCAGGACACAAAAGACCAGTCTCCTTTTCTCTGGAGGAGACAAACTTAGTGGTGCTATTCATACTCCAGGGAAAAGGCCAGGGCAGGACCTCAGCTGAACCCACCTGTTTGCCAAGCATCTTCCCTGCCCCCTCCTGTTTCTCTCACTCCCTTACAAAATTACCTGAGATTCCTTCTCAAAAGCTCATTTGCACAAAAATTCCTCCCTCAGACTCTGCATCTAGGCAACCTGACCTAACACATTGGGGGAGCAAGACGCTCTGTGACAGGTAGGGGAACAGAGATGGTGACTCTCCTTCCTGAGTCAGCAAACTACCTAGCCCTCCCCCTCACTCAGCCCTCCCTCAGCCTTCATGGGATGAGCATGCCTTGGGCACCAGGCACACTCAAAGAGAAGAGGGTGGGGTGGGCATGGCAGAGGACGAAGGGATAAAATAAATAGATATCACCATGGAGCTTATATTATGGAAAAAGCTGCACATACGTGAGCCAACTTGAGAGAAATTGCAGGGCAATGTGTCAGCATGCCAAAAACAACCAGCATCTCTTGGTTGTCTCTGGGATAAGTCACAAAGGGTTTAAATGAGCAAAAATTCATTTCTAGATGAATTTCTAGATGCCCCACCTTGGCCGTACTCTCTTGGCTACAATACCAGGAGAAGAGGGTCAATGGGCCAACTGGAGTCTGTCTGCCACAGACCCCATGGGTTGGCAGCGTTCAGGATCCACCAGAGCCTAAGCCATTCTTATTAATTAATTGGTTAGTTAGTTAGTTAGTTAGTTTAAAGGAAGGGGAAATTGGGGGATAATCCAGAGAGAAAGAACAACTTAGACACGAGCCAAAGAGAGAATGGTTTGGTGAAGGAAGTGCCAGTAATTCTATCGGAAGGAGTGTGAAGAGGCTTGTTGGAGATAAAGCTGCAGAGCCTGACAGAGAGACCACAGGTAATGTGGAGGTCTTTGTCTGCTAAGGACTCCACCTTGAAGGTCGGGTAGCCGACATACAGTGGATTTTAGAAGGAAAATTACTTGATCAGATTTTCATTTTAGAAAGATTACTTTGTCAGTGGTTTGGAGGGTCTTAGTTATTAGTGTATATTATTTATTGCCGCATAATACATGATTCTAAAACTTAGTGGCTTAGAATAATGAACACTGAAGGCCTGACCTGGTTCCTGAGAGTCAGGAATCTGAGCACAGACACACTGGATGGTTCTGGGTTAGGGTCTCTCCTGAGGTTACAGTACAGACAGGAGTCTGTCTGAGGCTTGACTAGGGCTGGAGGATCTGCTTGCAAGATGGCTCGTTCAGTGCTGTTGGCAGAAGGCTTCAGCTCCTCCCCATGTGGGCCTCCCCTTGGAGCCACTCCCAATATGGCAGCTAATACTAGAGCCAGCAATCCAAGAGAACAAAAAGGAAGTCACAGTGTTTTACGACATCATCACATACAGTCATTTCCGCCATATTCTACTTGCTAGAAGTGAGTCAGTAAGTCCTGCCTACGCTCAAAGGGAGAGGAATCAGCCTCCACCTTTTGGAAGGAGGAATGTCAAAGACTTGTGGACATGTTTTAAAGCCACCATAGGTTGTTGGTTAGCCCACAGGCAGAGGGACCAGTTAGGAGACCATTGTAATATTTCAGGAGAGAGCTGACATGGCCTGAACCAAGGCAGGGGCAGTGGGAATGGGGAGGAGGGGGTGTCTTAAAGAGTTATCATGATAGGGATGGCTTATGTACTTCAGGGAACTCTGATAGGTTGGGAGCCAGTCGGCAGGAGCAGCATGTGGTACATACCCCTCAGAGGAAGAACCCCCAGCATGCAGGGACAATTTGACTGCCTCCACCTGCAATACAAATAGGGTGGCGGGTGACCAACAGCCACCAGGGGTGTTTGGATTGTGGTAGGTTTCCACAGAGCTTGCAGGGTGGAACTAGCACTATCCAGGCTGAAAAATTCCTGGAGTCTGTCTAGGGCTGACCCCTCCACCAGGCTCCATGGGGATCACATGACCCAGGCCTAACCAATGTGAGTGCTGTGTGTCCTTGACCACCACAACTGATCAGGAATGGGCATCTTTGCTGAGTGATTGGAGAAAAAGTACCATCTCACTGCTGAGGTTGCTAGGTTGCTGCTGTGATGCAAGTCTGAAGTTGCTGATAGCCACCTGGCCACCAATAAATGAAAAAAATGGCTAAGAAAGAAGACTTTCCAAGGACAAGAAGTATAAAGATATGGAAGAAAAGAGGTTTCTGGATGTTATCTGTGCAGCTAGATCTAGCCACGCCTGAAAACAACAATCCCTAAGACGTTTAGTTAATTGAGTCAATAAATGCCTTTTGGGGGATTTTATCTCACTTATAACTGAGAGAGTTTTGAGAGACACACTTCCCTGGAGACATGTTAGAAGTGGGAAACACAAAGTCAGAATAACCAGGTTATCTAATCCAGCCATGATCTCCGAACCTCTGGAATTCTCCTTCTAGGGCTAGCCTAGAGCTGGTAGTTGTTTTATCAAGGGTGGCTTATTCCCTTACATGTGCATTTGGAAAAACGCCCACCACACAATCCTGCAGACTCAATTAGGAGGGTCATGTGATGACATAGCTGAGCCTCATGAGTTCAGCCCTTATCTGATCCAAACATTGTCCTCATCCAGCCCCAGTTAGGACCATCCAGTTTCTGCTCAAGCTCTCCCATGGGTGAAGAATCTGGCTCACCATCAACTTTTCTATTGAGCCGAGAACCAAGAGCATAGCTAAAAGGTTCTCCCTCCATCCGACTGAGCCAGTTTCTGTTTCCCTGAAGCTTCCATGGTCCCTAGCAACATACAAAAAGTCCAAACCTGCTTCCAAAGACAGTCTTTCAGGCCTTTAAGGAGAGTTGTCATGTTGCTTTTTATTAATGGAGACCTGAGTTAAGCTGCATGAAACAGAAACCAGACATCAGCAGCATGACCAAATGCAGAGATAGATATTCCTTCACATTACAATAGGCTTGGGCTGGGCAGCCCAGAGTTGGTGCAAAAATGTTATGGGTCTTCATTGTCTCTATTCTTTTCTGTCTTTCTGCTCCACCATCCTTAATAGGTAGCTTTTATCCTTGTGGTTGCTTCACAGCTGCAAGGTAGCTGCTCCACACCAGACTCCAATCCATACTCCAGGCAGGAAGAAAAAAAGAAAAAAAGGAAGCAAAACTTTCCGAGAAACACCCAGCAGACTTCCTTTTGTCACATAGTCCAAAATTGTGTTGCAAGTCCTCTGCAAGTTACAAAGAAGTATAGGATACCTTTTGTTTATTTGTTTAAATCTGAACTCACTGCTGCCTCAGATAAAGTAATGTTGCCATATTGGTAAAGGGAAAAAAAAAAAAGGGAGAATGGGCACTGGGTCGCTTCAGACACTTTCTCCAAAGTTATTTTACAAATAAGCAGCATTGAAGCAAGGCTGAGACTTGATTTGGGAGCGGCAGGGGCTGGGGGAGTGTCAGATAGACCCCAACTCTAAATCCAGCCCCACCCCTTTCATACCTGTGTGACTTTAGGAGATATTCTTAAGCTCTTTTAGCTCTTGTTTGCTCATTGGTGTAAAGAGGATAAATGTGCTTTTCTCAAGAGTTTCTGGAGTGATGAACCACCTCCATGCAAAGTCCCTTAACATTTAGACACTCAACATGTTACTTTTTCTCTTACTTCTTATAACTGCTCATCATGTCATTTGTTTCTAGTCTCTTTTTCTCCTGGACATGGTCCCGGGATCTGCTTTAATGTCCCTTCTAAAATGTAGCCCCAAATGGACCACAAAACTGCATCGTGTCTCTGCAGTGTGGAGGACAACTGGGCTGGTTACCTCCTTTGCTCTAGGCGCTGTACCTCCTTCTCATGCCACCCAGCCACCTTGGGGGTCTCGTGAGCCCATGATTTTTGTAGGCGTGGAGAAATCTGTACTCACATCTCCGCCCCTTGGGATCTTGGCCCATCAAGAACAGACCAGAGCAGGAACCTGTACACAGGGTCAGCTTTTTTAACACGGTGATGGATGCAGCACTGTCAGGGCCTCCAACTTCTCTTCTCAAATCTAGACCAGACGCAACCCTGATGTGCCTTATCCTTCAATCAAAGCTGGAGAAACTAGGACCCAGAGAGCAAAGGCCTGGCTGGGCCTGGCAGCCTGAAAAGGCCTGCTGTCTGCTTAATCCAGGACAGTCAAAAGTGAAGTACCAGCTGCTCCCCGCACCAGAGCTGAGAGGTGCCCGTCCCAGGAGTACGTGCTCTCCCCAAGCTATCCAATCAGACTGTGGCTTTGCCTCCAACAAGGAGCAAAGTGAGAAGGGTGGTAAAGGAGGCTGTGCTAGGCCAAGGAATGGCCCCCAAAGTTGTCTATATCCTAATCTTCAGAACCTGTGACTGTAATACCTTGCACACCAAAGAAGACTTTACTTACAAGATTAAAGATCTTGAGATGAAAAGATTATCCTGGATGATCCAGGTGGGCCCTATGTAACCACAAGTTTCCTCATGAGAGGGAGACAAGAAGGTCGAAGGCAGAAGAGGAGATGGGATGATGGAAGCAGAGGTTGGAGTG
This sequence comes from Macroglossus sobrinus, assembly GCA_004027375.1. Taxonomy (NCBI): domain Eukaryota; kingdom Metazoa; phylum Chordata; class Mammalia; order Chiroptera; family Pteropodidae; genus Macroglossus; species Macroglossus sobrinus. The sequence goes on along the minus strand of PVKZ01000054.1, from coordinate 2,068,412 downwards.
ATACACCTTGAGGATGGAGGGAGGGGCCATGAGCCACAGAATGCAGGCGGCCTCCAGAAGCCGGAAGAGGCAAGGGAACTGATTCTCCTTTGGCCAGATAGATTCTCTCCCTTGATTTTAGCCCTATATAAGACCCATTTTAGACTTCTGGCCCCCAGAGCAGTAAGAGAATAAGTGTGTGTTGTTTTAAGGCACTAAATTGGTGGTAATTTGTTACAGCAGTGACAGGAAACTACCAGAGAGGCTGGCAAGAGAGGGGACTGTGAGAAAGGGGAAGAAGAAACTCTCTCAAGGATGCTGCGTTTGTGGTCCCCCAGAACGGCCAGAGCTTTCCCCAAACTCAGGCATGTTCTTCTTCCCTGTGTCAGCCAATCAGATGTTTCCTCCATCCTTCAAACGTCAGCTCCAACGTCATCCCATTACCCAGCTTTTACTGAGCTCATGTGACCTGGCAGAGTTGGCTGACCCCTCTCCCTAGCAAGCTCAGACCACTCTGTCCATACCACAGTTCTGGATATCCCAACTCAGACTATAGTTTTCTGTCTGTGTGTCTGTCTGGCTCCCTCATCAGAGGGGAGACTAAACTCTTGAATATTGGAGCTATAGTAATTTCTCCTAAACGTATGTCACATTCAGAAGAATTTAGCCAGACCCTCTCTGTCTCAGTCTTGCCCTGCTGAGTGACTCTGCTTTCACGTCAACCCAGCCTAGCTGTTCACAGATCATCACCCAGGAGTCCCCCTCTGCCTCTTTGACAAGCTCTTTCAGATGCTGTTTTGGCCATCAAGATAAATGTCACCATGGACACCTAGTGTTTTATTTGCATACCTACAATCAAAGTCCTTCCTTAGGAATTTTGAATCAAAACCAAGAGCTTCCAGCCCAGGCTGGTTGCTTCTTTAAATGGAGGACATGTAAAATCAGCTGCTATTGTTTTCATTGGATAGTTTCTACCCAAGTTCTCTACATCAAAGAAAGCAGGAATACAAATGGGGAGGGAGAGGCAGGAAGCAGAAGGCAGAGGGAAGGACTCTGCTCCCACAGAGACTCTGTCCCTGGTTTCAGGGCATCCTTGAAGTCCAGTGGCAGGCCCGTCCTGGAATTTTTAAGATACCTCTGGGGTCTTTCCAATACAAATAGATTTCCTGTTTTGCTTAGCTCAGCCAGAGTTCATTTCCATCGCCTGTAACCAAAGAAGTCCTGAAAAATTTGGAATGAGCAAGCACGAGCCAAAAACAGTGTTGGCACATCATATAGACAGTGCATTCCCAAACCAAATATGGTGAAGCCTTGGTGACCCAGAGGTCACCAGTATGACCCCCTTGCCAATTCAGAACACTGTAGAAAACCCAGGAGAAGGAAAGAGACCTATTGTTTCATCGGCCTGGCTGCAGGGTGGGGGCTGGGAGGAGCCAAATAATGGAGAGGAGTGAAACAGAGGAGTGGCTGTGAATTGCAACACCGAGGAGCAGAAGCTAAAGATGCCAGGACTACCTACAAGCTACCCTGAACAAGCCCAATCCCGACTCACCTCGGAAGCTAAGCAGGGTCAAGCCTGCTGTACTTGGATGGGAGACCACCTAGGAAGACCAGGTGCTGTAGGCATAAAATATATATATATAAAAAAATAAGGGATAGTAAGCTGACAAGGTCCTTGCAATATGTGAGGTCAATCAAGGGCTGCTAAATAAATAAATAAATAAATAAATAAATAAATAAATAAATAAATAAATAAATAAATAAATAAATAAATAAATAAATAAATAAATAAATAAATATGCCAGGATCCAATGGCAAAACAGAATAGGCAGAAACCAAAGAAGAAAAGCAGGCCAGAGTCCAATTGGGAGTGTCCAGAGCCTGTCACTTCCTGTGTATGGACACCCCTCTCAAAGGCCCAGGACCCCGTCTGTGGCTGCCACCTCCCCACCTTTGTTAGAGCCACTGAGCCCCAATCCAGCCTAAATCAGGCTCAGAGTCATTCGCTTGACTCACAGGTAGCCCAAGGGGCTGGAATGCGCACCTCCTCAGTCTAAGAATCAGTCCCACCATGCTTGGTGAACCAGCTTCCCAGCCCACTACGGACCAGATGCCCCACGTTAGACGTGGGGAATGGTGCTGTTAAAGGGACCACAACAACGGCATCAGAGCTGATGCGCTGCAGCATGAGCTCTCCATCCCTGCACGGCAGGGCCAGTTCGTCTTCACTGTGGGGGGCTGGCCTGCGCACTGCAGGGCGTTCACTAGCACCTCTACCCACCAGGGGCCAGTGGCACCCCCTCCATTTGTGTCTGTCAAAAAATGTCACAAACACTGCCACATGTCCCTGGGTGTAGAACCAGTGTGCTACAACAGGAGAGTGAGAAACAGTTAAAAAATATTCACAGGAGCCAAAAAGGGCGACGGCCTGGGCCACTTAGTTAAGGGACAGAGCCCAACATCTGCCGGGCCCGTGAGGGCGAGTTATTTGTGGCAGAGAGCGTTAACTCCAGTCATACTGTGCTTGCCACTGACCCAGAGCTTCCCTGGTCCTGCCCTCTCGCCCCAGTACACACCCCACATGGCAGCAGAGTGGTGCTGACCAACCAATAAGAAGGCCTGTCTTAGCAAGAAAGTGGAGAGAAATGTCCCCCAAAGGGTGACAGCACTTTTCTAGAGAGGATGGAACATGGTGGGTGAAGGTGGATTTTTCCCCCTCTCTTTAGCATCCTCTAACAGTGCCTGGCACACAGTAGGCCCTCACTAACTTGAGCGAAATGCAACTTTAAAGGTATCTACACTGTACTGTTTTAGGACTTGTTGGGGGACAGATGTTCACACCTGGTCTAATGATATCCTCTCAATGCTCGAAGGCCCATCTGCCATCCTGCTGCCCTCCTAAGGCCACACCTGCCTCCCCACCAGGGTCCTCTCTCCCATGGCCCTTCCTCACCTCTCCCGGCACTTTGACCCCTTAGGCTCATTGTATAGGTCACGAGCAGGTAAAGGTGTCCTATCCCACTCAGAGCCCTGCACATGCTGCAGTCAGACAAACGAGGGTCCCAGTGGGCAGGCCACTGTCTCATTTCTGTCATTTCTGGTTTGCAGGGCAGGCTGCTTCTCCCTCAGCCCTGAAGGGGCACGGAACATCCAGAGATGGCCTGTAGAGTCATAATTAGAAAAGACTGGCAGCAGAGGTCTCTCAAATCACATTCTTTCTCTCTCTCTCTCTTCCTCTTTCTCTCTCTTTCTCTCTCTTTCTTTCTCTCTCTTTCACTCTCTTTCTCTCTCTCTCTCTCTCTCTCTCTCTCTCTCTCTCTCTCTCTCTCTCTCTCTCTCTCTCTCTCTCTCTCTCTCTCTCTCTCTCTCTCTCTCTCTCTCTCTCTCTCTCTCTCTCTCTCTTTCTCTCTCTCTCTCTCTCTCTCTCTCTCTCTCTCTCTCTCTCTCTCTCTCTCTCTCTCTCTTTCTCTTTCTCTCTCTCTTTTTTCTTTTCCTGTAGATCATCATGACCAAAAACCTAAGCCAAGTTAGATTAACTGCTATCTGGCAACTGCCTAGGGTAGTCATGTGTGCATGCACACTTCTCTGAGAATGTGTGAGTGTGGACGTGCTTGAGAGAGCAAGTGAGTGAGTGTGGAGGACTGGGAGGAAACGTGTGTGTGTGCATTTGCACACACACACAGGGCCTGTACGAGAGTTTTCTCCTTGGGTTATTTAGGGCCTGCATTTCGGTTGTTGGGAGCAGATCCTTTGGCTGAGAGGCCTCTTTTGGAACCAGGGCCCTGGGCCTGGGCATTCCATTCTGCAGTGGAAATGGATGCTGCGATTAATGATGCTAGTGGCTAGACAATAGGGAGGCCTGGTTGGAGAAACAAGGCTCCCCAGCCTGGTCCAGGACAGACACGGTCAGACTCCCACATAGGGACAGCCCTGGAAAGAATGGCCCATGGCGGGTGTTTGAGGCTCCTGGACCATGGCCACTGACCAGAAAGGTCACATCTCTGGACATCAGGGTGGCAACACATAGCCCATCACAAGCCCAGGGACCCGAGCAGGCCTTTCACTCACCTTGGGAGAAATAGAGAGGCAGCCATTCCTGCTGGCCTGGGAAATTTGTATCTCAGGAATTCCCAAAGGCTCTTCCCTAAGAGATCTGTTCTGATCCAAACTCAGCCATGGAAGCAGCTGGCCTGGTCACCTTCGTCTAGTCCCCACCAGGTGCTCATTTCCAGTGCAGAGTCCATGATAAGTTCTCAATCCTGCAGCTGGGAGACCAATGGGAGCATGGCCAGCAGGGAGGCACACTCGAACACTGAGAATGACAGTCATGGGGAGACCCTGGGGCAATCTTTCAGGGTGGCCGAGAGGAACGGGAGCTCCTGAACAAACGGGACAGGGTGCCACAGAAGAAGGGATGAAGATTCACATTGAGAAACACTTTGTGGACGTGTCCCAGGCACTGTGCCAAGTGCTGCATCACTCCCCACTCTGGGATCTTCAAAGCGATGCCCAAGGGCACTGGTGCATTCGACAACTCAATGGACAGATGGCTCAGAAAGAAGAGGCAACTTTCCTGCTATCACACAGCTACTAAGCAGAGAGCCAAGATTCAAACAAGGTCAAGGATGAGGTACAAAATGTCTAGCAATCAATAGACTGGTTAAATAAGTCACTGTTTGTTTATGGAATACTGGGCAGCCCTTGACAGTTTTTGGTAGAAGACTATTTAATGACCTGGAAAGATGTTCAGTTTACATACTTGGGCGGGGAGAAAAAAAGCAGGTTACAAAACAGCATGTGCAGACGGGTTGCTAAAAAATAAAATAAAACACAGAAATATGATTTCCAAGGGGGAAAAAAAACCTAAATATTGAGCAGCAATTTTCCCAGATAATAAGAGTAGTTTTGATTTCTCTTCTGTGACTTTGTCTATTTGTTTCCCACAATGATCATTCTGTAGCTGAGACAAACGCGACAGAAGGAGCCGAGCTGTGTTCCTGTTGGGGGAAGAAGCTGGAGTCAAGACCCACACTGCAGTGCTGGGTCCTGGGGCTACACAGAACTGAGGATGGGGAGGGAAGCAGCTCCCTCCCTCGGAACAGATCAGACTTTCTGGAGCAGGCAGCAGGTGGGCAAGGCTGGGCCTCTGCCCCAGTGCTGAGTACCTGCCTCTATCCAGCCCAGCTCTGTGTGCACATCTGATTGAGTTCCACTCTTTGGAGCCTATACTTTCACGGCTGTGTCTCCAGCCAGCTGGGGGCAGGCAAAGTGGGGAAAGGGCAGAGTTGGACTGGGTTTATGCTGGATGCACAAGGAAGGAGTATGGAGAGCTGGGGAGAGTTGTTTAAACGTGTGCCTTAGTGCTAAGTCTTCAGGTTAGGGACGGGATGCCTCACTTAAAAATAACATGAGTTCGGTATTTAGCACTGTGGTTCTCATCCCAATAAGACTCAACAATGCTCTCTTTCAGACTTATTTAAAACATTTTGTAATAATTTAACAACCTGAAAGTAAATTTGTCAATCATATAACCTGCCTACAATCTAATGCCCTAATTGTATTATAAAGGAAAAACTAGTTTATAGTAAAACAATATGTATTCCAACATGTAAACACTCAAGCATGACTGCAGTTAGACAACACTCACACCCTGTCCTCCACCATCAGCCAAAGCATACAGAAATTTCCAAAACTCTTCCTAGGGGAGATGCAACCCTGAGAATCACTGATTAGAAAAAGAATAGCCGGCATATATGTATGCTTCCTCTGAGACAGGCATCCTTCTAAACTCTATCTATCTATCTATCTATATGTATATGTATATGTAGATATTTATTTATTTATTTATTTATTTATTTATTTTTTCACAACACTATGAGGTAGGTACACTTATTAGCCCCAATTTACAGATGAGAAACAGAGGCCCAGAGAAGTTGAGTTACTTGTCCAAGGTTACACAGCTAGTAAGCAGGGAAGCTGGGGAGGAGGATCGGGCTGAGGAAATTGGATCAGAGCTGAGTAGCACTGTCCTAGGCACCCTAACCTGTGTTGTGTCTCAATCTCAGCATTACTCATACTCTGGGTTAGATAATTCTTTGTTGTGGGGGCTGTCCTGTGCAGTGTAAGGTAGTTAGCAGTATCCCTGCTAATACTCCCTACCCATTAGATGCCAGCAGCACCCCCTCCATTTGTGACAACCTAAATGCCTCAGACATTGTTAAATGTCCCCTGGGGGGGTGAAATTGAAGTTGAGAGTCACGGGGCTAGAGTGATCCAGGCGGAATTCTGGAGAAGGCACGATCAGAATCAGGTTCAAATGTGGGTAGTTTCTGGAATTAAAAAAAAAAAAAGGACAGTGTTCTGAGGGGGAAGGACACGAATGACAGGGGTATAGTAGGAAGTACGTGGTCATACGAGGTCATGTGAAAGTGAGCATGGGTGGCCATGTGCACAGGGATAAAGAGAAAAGCTAAAATCACATGGGAAGAAGGAGAGAGAAGCTGCCTTCCTTCTTAGTTCCTCTCCTGACTTCACATCCTGCCCTGGGTGAGGACCCCTGATTAAGATGACACCTGAAAATGATTTTGGTTGAGGATCCCACTTGATCAGAATTTACCAGGATGTTCCAAGCCATTTCAGCGCCCCTAGGATGACTTTCAGACCCTCAGGTGAATCATACAGACACACGTGAGGTCTGTCTTCTTGTTATATAATCTCCACTCATGCTTAGCCAGTCTCCCAGTTGTACTTTCTCAGGTCCTTACAGCCATTTTCAGTCTCCTTGGCCTCAGCAGGCAGAGAGGGGTGGGGTGGGTCTCCTGGCCTATAACCGTGAGAAGGGTGAGAAGCAGGGGAGACCAGTGCCATGGGCTGATCAATAGGCAGCCTCCTGCAACACTTCCTTACCTCCTGGCTGTCCACTGAGACCCTCCGGGGGAGGAGGGGATTCTCAGACAGCCCTCTGGCGACTGCACTTGGCTCTTGACTGGAATAATTAGAGATGGAGCCAGGAATGATGTCATGCCTCTGCAGGAAAAGAGAAGATGACTTTGAGCAAGGCACTTACCTTGGCCTCAGCTCTCTCGTTTGTCAAGTGAGTTGAGGTGGACTTGACAAGTTTTAACGTTCCTGAGCCGACATTCTGATTTGACGATGAAAGTCCTCCTGGGCACGCTCCTCTGAGAAGAGTGTGGCAGCCATGGCTTTGCACGCCCAGCTCACTTCCCCTCCTCCTTCCTCCAGATTCCCAGCAGAGCGTCTTTAGCTCCAGGTGATACTGATGCAACTGTCAGTCATGGTGCTCCACCCACTTCCCAGAAAGTAGAGGTAGGCAAGTGTTCCAGGCCACCCAGTCAGAGGATCCTCCCTGTGAGGGGTGGTTCATTAATGGACATGTTCCCCAAGCACACCAGGTGAAACTCTTCCCTAAGATCCTAAGATAGAAAAGACAAAAATGACGTTTCCAGGGACTTATCAGCCAGGAAAGAGGTGAGTCTAAGGCTACCAGCTGTCATCTTTCTGATACCGGACGGAGGAAAGCCCTTCTACAGAATAAAGCCGATACACAGAGTGAGACAAAGTCAAGAGCCCAAGAGCGAGATAAAGCCCTGATGACATTGTGTAAACACCTGGATTAAACTGCCTGAAAGTGATACCTAGCTGTAGATTAATAAATTCCCTTTTTGTTTCAGCTTGTTTGATTTGGGTTCCTATAACATACAGCTAAAACAGTCTTAATACAATCCTTCAGCACGAGGACTGTGAGAGGGGCACTGAGCCCATGGAAGGGTAGACTATGCCAGCGTATACCTCCAGCCTGAGCCAGCAAACCCTATAACCCCAGCGCTTTTCCCTTGCCATGTGCTTCGATCATCTTGTAGCTTCAGCCTGTGGAGGGGAGCTCTCTCCTAACCTGAGCCCTGGCCCGGTGCCACCATGCACATGTTCCAAGCTCAAATTTGATGGCAGCTTTGAAAAAGGATGTTCTTGGCCCCAGCCACATAACACCCCAGGAAAGAAGCAAGTGGGATCTGTCACGCGCAGCCTACAGCAAGCTCTCCTCGGAGATGGGAAGCAGGGCTTCTCAGGGTGTAGTGCACATTAGCATGGGTTCTACACTCCGTACTTGCCCCCACTGTTGGAGGTCTGCATTCCCTGACACTGGGATTGCAGAGACCTGGGACTTAAAAGAGCACACCAGGCCAGGTCGATGCCTGCCCGGTTGGAATTGTCTTTCCCACTGCTCCAAGCTGCTGACTGGGAAACCAGCCCCAGCCACAGGGCCAAGAAGAACCTGAGTCTTCGTGTCGCTGGTTGGTATGCCCACAGCATCTGGGTTCTTAGAGCACGGCTCCACCCTGCTGTGGACTGAACTGTGTCCTCCCAAAATTCATTTGTTAAATCCCTAACTCCCAATGTGGCTGTATTTGGAGACAGGGCCTTCCAGAGGCACTTAAGGTTAAATGAGGTCATAAGTGTGGGGCCCTAACCAATAGCTTTGGTGTCCTTGTAAGAAGAAGAAAAGAGAGAGAACTCTTTCTCCAAGCACACAGCACCGAGGAGAGGCTATGTGAGCACACAGTGAGAAGGCAGCTGTCTGCACACCAGGAAGAGGAATCTCACCCAAATCCCACCATGCTGGCACCCTGATCTCAGACTTGCAGCCTTCAGAACTGCGAGAAAATAAATGTCTGTTGTTTAAGCCACTCAGTCTGTTATGACAGCCCAAGCCGACCCAAACACACTCCCCTCCGCCCCCACAGGAAGGCCCCACACACTCCCTTCTGTGGGAGTGGGGAAGTAATTCCTAGCAAAGAGTCTTCAGCTGCTCCCATGTGCCGGGCACTGTTCTAAGTCCTTTGCGTGCCTTGGTTCCCTGAATCCGAATCTGTACACAACCCTGTGAAGTAGGCAACAGTATAACCATCATACAGATGAGGCCACTGAAGCACAAAGAGGTTAAGGAGCCAAGGTCAAATAGAAACACTATAAAACTGGATTCCAACCCCAGCAATCTGAATCCAGCTCTCAACTCTGAGAAGCTAAGAGATAAGGAAAAGATGGCCCAGGGTCACCGGTGATAATCGGCAGGCCTGGAAGCTGTGGCCTTTCAGCCTGGCATTTAGACACCAGGCAACGCTGCGCTGTGGAATGAACTCGGGTCCTGTGGCTCCACACAGTCCACAGGAAGTGACCTGTCACTGTGGCCCTCCAGGAAGGTGTCCCTAGGGGACGTGTGACCTTGCCTAAGTCATGCTGTGAAAACAAGAGGTGGACGACAAGCCTGCTCAAAACCCTTTTCATTCATTCTGCAGTTCTAAAATCACGCAGCCACAGGCCCTCAGCGTGGGGGGTGCTGCCAGGGGAACTGTGTGGAATCAGTTCACTCCACATGTCCCCCTCATAGTGTGTAATCCTGGCTCGGGGCCTGGCATGGATTCCGACTTGGGCCCAAGGAAGGCAGCAGAATCTGCTTTTTGCCCAGACATCCCTGGGTACTAGAAATGAGGGCTCATCCCAGGCTCAGTCGTCCTCAGACTTTTCTGGAAGCCTTGTTCAACCCAGGTGGCCACGTGCCCCCAACCTGGCCACGCCCCCAAAAGTCCTTATGTGATGAGGCATTGAATCCTTCCAAGGCTCATCTTGTCTCCCGTGGTCTCCAGGGAAATGGTGGGTTTTAGTCCCTGGGGGAACAGATTGAGACGGCAGCCCAGATACTCTAAGGGACCCACAAGGGCTTCTGGGGGCTCCCTGTGATAGCACCCAAGACCCACCAGGTGTCGCCATGTCGCCAGTAGGATGAGGGGTGATGGTGGAGATTTTCCTCTGGCACTGACCCTGGAGACTGGGAAACAAAGGCAGGACCCCAGGGAGAGTAGAGCAGTGGCCCCGTCCCCCAGCCTCAAGGCCAACAGAAATACCCTTGAGAAGGCACATATTATGGTCGGTGAGCCTGGGGACAGAGGTCTCCATCCAAGGCCTGAAATGAAATGAGTATGAGGAGGAAGAACAATTCTCAGCCTGTGTTCAAGGCCGTGCCTTCTCATCCCAGCAGGCCACTGGGTGGCACTGGAGGCTCCCTGCACCCTCAGCACAGCCCTCTCCAAGAACTCAGTTCAGCCTCCTGGGGCCCTGCCTGGAGCTATCCCCAGTCCCCACCCCACAGAGGGGGTCAGCAGCCATGTAGACCACACTGTGTAGTGACTGGGGAAGCAGTTTGCCTCTCATCAGCTCCAGACATCAGAGCCTCCAGCCCCCATCCCCAAGCCAAGCTGGCTCAAAGTCAGGCAGGGCTGGGAGGCTCTGACTGGTCATTTCTAGCCTAAACCTCCTGAGGGCATGTCACACAGAAACCAGCAGGCCCCGCCCCCGACACTGGCTTCCCTCTCACCCTCCTTGAGCCCAAGGAGGGAGACTGGAGGAAGCACACTTTTCTGTCTCCCCCGATCCCAGCCGCTGAGCCCCGAAGCTCCACAAGCAGGACACCAGGGCCATGGCAGTGGGAGGCCTGGGAACGTTTTACTTGCCTCAGGCTCTATCCCCCCTGAGGACCCAGAGGTCGAGCTGCATTTCTGGCACTTCTCCTACCCCAGCTGCAGCTCGAGAGAGCAGGGTTGTAAATGAGGAGGGGGTGGCGCCCCTTGGGCCTGGGTCCTAGCCCTTCCAGCTCCACGTCCTTCCAACCCACAGCCTCATCTAGCTCTTTACTGGAAAGGAAAACCAAAGGGGGCGAGAGGGAGAGGCAATAGGTCAGTGAGTTCTCTCAAAGCTCTGTGAGTGAGGTAGATAAGGAAGTAGGGGATGGGCAGGGACCCAAGGAAAGCAGGGGTTATGGGGTGCACCCTTCACAGATATTGGGAGGCAGAGTGGGACAACGGAGTGAAAAGCTGGCTTAGATAGGACACATGGCATTTGGTCTGGGTGATAGCTACTGAAGGTACCACGAGGATGGCAGATACATCTAACAAAAAAATCCCCTTGGCATAAATCACCCAGCGTCTTTCCTTTATCCATCAATGCACAGATACAAACTGATCGCCGACTACAGGCTGCACTGTGCCGGGCAATATAGGGGAGCCACCAGAAGACATCTTGTTCTCAAAGGTATGACAGTCTAGCCTAGGCAGGAAGCGAAGACTTGTGAGCAAGAACACACATGTGTGTGCATGGCACATAATGCTGGCTGTGAAAGCTCATTGACAACTGTGTAAATGTGTGAGGCCCCAACTGTTAAATGTTTGCTTGTAGCTACTCTTTGGTCATCCCTAACATAAAAAAAAAAAAAAAAATACAACAAAGCTGCAAAACTCCAGGAAGCTCTGCCCAATTTCCATAGAGTGTCTGTGAGTCTATTAAAAATTGTGTGCCTGTATGCGTATGTGTGTGCACGTGTGTGCACATGAGCGGGCACGTCGGGAGCATTTGCAAGTTTGTGCTTTAGAAGCCCTGGAAGAAAGCGCTTTGTAAGAACTGCTGCACGTCAGAGCAGCAAAGGAACTGAGGGTCCCTCAGGCCTCGTGCTGTACAGAAGGGAGAAGAACGGTCCAAGGGATTGAACCCTGCGTGTCAGGTCACTTAGCCGTGCCCGAGTTAACAAAAGTGGTCACGAGGCTTTCTCAACTGATATGGGAGCTCCCTGGAGGTCCGAGGCAGAAGCGGAGTTGGAAGTAGAATATCAGAAAACTTGTCTTTTCTTCTGCCTGTGGCAACAGTCGGGAAGGTGGTGATACCCGGTGTCAGCTGTGCCAGCCTGGAGCATGTTGGCACATGTTGGCATACTAGAAGACAATGAAAGGAAGTGGCTAAGGCCTGGATCGTAGAGACAAACTTATTTGGCTAGAATCCTGGCCCTATTTACTTACTAGATGTTTCTTAACATCTCTAGGCCTCAGTGTCCTCATCTGGAAAACGAGGATGATAACCTAGCTGATGTGAAGATGAGATGAATGGATCTATGTGACAAATTAAGAGAGCTGCCTGGCATGCAGGTAAAGCCGACTTGAGGTGAGTCGGTATGATCATTCTCTGCCTTCATGCTGGCCAGCAGGAGTCCAGCTGGCCCACCTCAGCTAGACAGTGCTACTAGAGCCCAGAACTCACCCCCCTGGCTTCCAGCTCACAGGCTTCCCTTTTTTCTCATTTACTTTGTAATTCCCAAACCTGACCAGCAGGCAACTCACACAGAAGCTCTGGCCACCTCCTGGTGGAAATAAGGACAGCAGGCAAGTTGCTTGGTGCCAGCTTTGTCCTCTGGCTGGAGTGGGAGCATAGGGTGGGCTGGGAGCATTGGGCAGCAGATACGAGCGTGGAGGCTGGTGTCCTTGGAACAAGGTGCTGCGTATTCTCCTGCCCTGGGACTGTTTATTCTTGTGGCACTATACGAAATATATATCCTGTCGAGAGCTCCTGCCATCCAGAGCTTACACGAGGCTGTTGACATCCACACAAAGCGTTCTCTCTTTGTGCAGCTCCTTTTTATGTCTCTCATTGCTTTACTCTCTTAATTTCCATCCCCCCCCCCCCACATCATTGCGTTTCAGCGGGAGCCATGGAGCCGAGCTTGTCTTTATTTTAGGAATGAGGACCCTGAGCACAGACAGATGTTTTTCTTATTGCCGATGTGAGCCTTGCCGAGACTGCTGAATCCAGCTCATCCCGCGAGGCCAGGTACCAAGCCTTCCTTAGCAACAGTCACTGAATCACAGCCGAGAGCCCGACTGGGATCCCCCGAGGTGGGTCCCTCTAAAGCAGCCACGCTCGAGCCTGAGCCAGCAGAGCTGGTAAGAGGAGCAGTGTGGGCCCCGTGCTGGCACTGGCCCCGCCTGCCCCTCCACCTCTTTAAGAAACCATGACAAACAGCCTTGCCTGGTGCCCAAGTGCCTGCCAAGCCCTGTCGCATCAAAACCCTGATGGACTCAGCACGGAGTCTAATTTCAGCCCAGCAGGTGGGGAAACCAAGGCAGCAAGAGTCCAATGTGACCAAGGTCACACACAGCACTGGCCACCAGGCCGTGGAGGCTGACAACCAGGGCTGCCTGCTGAGCACTGAGCACTCAGCCTCACCCCCAACTGAGGCTCTGGGCCCAGCTCAGAGGATAAGCAGACACTTCCTGAATCCTGGCAGCAGCAGAGCCCAGAGAATGGCCAAGCATTTTCCATCTGCCCTCACAGCAGTTCCTTCTCTCAAGGGAAAACGGAGGCACTGAGGCTCCCTAGGAGTGCCCTGGGGGCATCAGAGCCAGGCCAGGAATCCAGCTCTAGAGAATTCTAGCTCCCAGCTAAGTGCCTGGAACAGCAGACATCAAAGATCTGGCCGGCCAAGGGAGAAGGGAAGATTAGATCACAAGAGCAGAATGAAGGAAACCGGGGGAGAGGAGAAACACAAGCCAAGAATGCATCCAGGCAACCTGAAAACTCCAGAGTAAAGCAGGCCCAGACACGGGCGGCTCCCCTCTGCCTAAGGTCCTCACCCTGGGACAACCTGGCATGTCGTGGCCCCTTTCGGGGGGTCGGGGGAGGTGCTGGTCCATACATACGTGCATGTATTAGTTCCTAAGTGTCATGAAGGTGATAGGAACAGGAAGCCTGCGTTGGTGCTCCGTGCACACACGCACACAAACACACATGTGCAGGTATCGGGCTAGGCGTGTGAGCCGCAAGAGCGTATGTGTGTTTGTGTGCAGTCTACAAACATGTTTTCAGCAAGCTCAAGGAGAAGCAATCAGTCATCTCTGAGGAATCTTAGCAACAGCCATCCCCAGAAAAGGCTTCTGCCAGCTGGAGCCACGATGAGTCAGCAGCGGCAGCTGTGGGAGGAGGCAAGCTCTCGCCCTGGAGCCAGCCTCCGTCTTCTCCCGGCCCGGCCTGGCCGCCCAGGTCACTGCTTTGGCACTGATGTCCCAGCACACATTCCTGGAACTGGCCAGCACAGGCAGCTAAAGGGTTTTTCCCTCCTCCTCCCTCTCCCTGTCCCTCTCCACACCCTCCCTTTTATTTTTCCTTCTCGCAGCAAAACCAAAACACGACATTCATGAGTTCAGGAGCTACAGCCAAATGGCAGGAGCTGGCAGCAGAGGGATTGGGACACAGGAGCTGCCAGGCCCAAGCAGGCCGGGGGACAAGGATACCTCCTGTCTGGCAGCAGAGAGGACCCTGCTAGGGATTGCTGAGCTCTGCTTAAGTCCTATGGGACAAAAGTGTCATTGCCTGGTGCTCCAGGGAATAGGAGGTCAAAGAGGGTGGCTCGCAGGGAAATAGGCTGTGTCTGCCTCTGCCCCAAGAGCAGAACCTGAGGTTACTAACACAGAGGATGGGGCAGGAGGGTGGCTGGAGGAACAGAGAGGATAAGTTATGGGTCATGGCTCTACTGCTCTCTTCGTGTGTTCGTTTCATCTTCACAGTAACCTATGGAAGCGTTATCATCTCCTTTTGCTGATAGGAAGATGGAGGTGTAGACAGGTAAAGGGATTTGTCCCAAGGTCACACATTATTATATCAATAATGTCGCTACATGAAATTAAACCAGTGGGAGCCACATTGGGGGCTTCAACCAATGAACCACACAGCCTTTCCTCCTGGGCTGCAGCTATACTGTGTGTGCCAGGATCACCGCACCTACAAAAAAATAAATACAATCAAAACAATAAAAGGCTAGTGCTGTCCCTCTCCCTCCCCGCTCCCGCAAGCAGACAGATCTGGGTGAAGAGCCATCTGCAATCTCAGCAGCGGCAGCGGCGGAGGCAGGGGCAGTCACAGCCTGGCCCAGTCCGAATCCCTGGCCTCTTTACTGGAGGCAGGAAATGAATAAAAGCTAAATGAGTTTGAAAATGCCAGGAGGCAGTGTTTATCCCCCCCTCCCCCTCCCCCTCCCCCTCTCCCTGGCAAGGACCGTGTATAGTTACAGTTTAATCTTGGAAATGCCAGACAGCTGTTCCCCGTTGCTAAGAGACTAGCCCACATTATGCAGATGTCAGGGACCTCAAATGTCTGCCGGAAATTACAGATCATGTCGGAGGAGCAGAGGGGCCTTCTCTCCACTGGGGATGCTCAGCGGGAGACCCCCCCGGGGGTGGGGATGGCAGAAATAAGGGACCCACCCCTTCCCGGTCTCCCCCTCCGAGACCTACATCCTTTGCTGTGCCAGCTCAGTGCCCTGGCTCCCTCCTTCATACTCAGTTCCCACCCCACATCCGGGCCTTCTTCCTCTGACAACAGTGCTGGCGCCCATCTCCACCCTCCCCCTCCAGTTTTCCTTCTGGGACATCTTTCTTCAGTCCAGTGTCTGTCTGTCTTGCAGTCTTTCCCGCCTCTGTGATGCCACGATGCCACTGAGCTGGCTGGGACTCAGCTGGGAGGAGGGTGGGGTGGGATCCCACCCCCTGAGCCCACCCCTGAGCCCACCCCTGAGCCCACCCCCTGAGACCTGGTCACCTAGGGCTAAAAATGGACACACACACACACACACACGCACACGCACACGCACACGCACACGCACACGCACACGCACACGCACACCCTCCCTGACATGCCCCCACCCCCAGAAACCCAAGCACAGCTGTTGTCAAGGCAACCGCAGGCTACCAGAGCTGCTGAATCCCCAATCCCCTGGGAAGGAGAGCTGCCATCTGGGGGCTGGAGGGAGGAGGGGAAGCCCTTTCCAAACCTCCACTCTGACAAGGACCCCGATTAAAGGTGACAGGGAACCCACCAGGGCCCTGGAGCGGGCAGGGGGCGGGCCCAGCTCCTCAGTCAGGCTGGAGAAGGGAATGGAGAGGCGGCCAGAGAGCAAGGGCATCCACAGGGTCTGCGGGATGACCCCCGGAGTCTCGTGGGTGTGGGAGGTGGGCTGGGGCCTGGGTGCAGAGTAGGTGCTGAGCACCTGTTCTTTCTCTGACAGCCCACAAGGTGCCCGAGGGCAGAAACTTAATCTCACTGCCCATGCACCCAAGCGACATCCACTCTCCCGGCTGCCAGCTGTGTGACCTTGGCTTCCTCCAGCCGTGTTAAAATAAAGCCAGGAGTACTTTGTGTGCCATGGAAGGTGGCTGTGCAGATAAGAAAGGTGCGTGCGTGTGTGTGTGTGTGTGTGTGTGTGTGTGTGTGTGTGTTTACACCTATAAAGAGAAGCAATTTAGAGAAAGGTTTGCAGATGCCCCCTGAGAGCAGGGCGGTGTTACCGCCCCCCTGGCCTTCCCTGGAGAAGCTGCTGAGGCTGGCGGGAAGGGAACACTATTTACCCGGCTCCCTTTCCACGTGCCCAGATCTTCCTCCCTCCAGCCTCAAAGAAAGCTTCACTGACTGTGTGTCTTGGCTTCTCTGGTTAGCTTCCCCCACCCCGCCACCCCTGGTACATTTCCACAGCAACAGTGATGTCAGATGAAGAAACTGAGGCACAGACTTCTGAGACCTGCCCAAACCATCACAGACCATTAGCTCTCCACGGCCCCTCAGAGCTGCCCACACCTTGCCTATGCCCTCCAGCCCCAGTCCCTGCCCTGGGTTTAAACCCCAGGAGGGCCATGACCTCTGTCCACACCAGGGAGATTCCCAGCCTCTTCTGGTATCAGCTATGTGAGCTGGGCAAAGAATCTTTGTTCTGCTTCCCCTTCTGGAAAGTGGAAGCAATAATAGTGTGGACCTCTTAGGGTTGCTGTGAGGATGGAATGAGATAGAACATATAACCCTCTTAGTTCCTGCTAAGCTCTCAATACCTTTTAGTTCTTAAAGTGGAGCCCACTGCTGGGCACTGCCCCCTTAGAAAGGTGCCAGGCCTGGGCAGGGAGAGGAGGGGGAATTCCTTGGCTTGCATGCCTGCCTGCCTGCTCTCCCTCAGCACAACGACTGGTTTCTGCCTCTTCGGAAGGTTCTAGAAGGGCTGTCCAGGACAGTGCACCTGGGAGAACTCTGAGGGCAGGCACCAGCCACAAAGACCTGGGGGGCTCAGAGAAAATGCTACGGCAGAGAAGGGGTAAATGGTGGCGGAAGTTACCTCCCCTGCGGAACTGCCGAGCCAGAAAGGCAGGCAGGAGCGACCTGAGACTGAGTCATGGCTGGCTCCCAGTTCATTCAGCCACTCATGGCCCTCCGAGGCCTTCACTTGGCAGGAGGGAGGACTGCAGCTGCTCCATCTCTCTTTGTTCCTCTGTCTCTCTCCTGGCTTCCCCCCATGCTTTCATCTCCTTTCTCCCAGCTCGCTCTCTCCCTCATTCACTTTCTCGCCCTCCTCCTCTTTCTCCCATTCTTCCACCAACCTCAGTTTCCTCCCCCTTTTCATCCTTCCCTTGAAGCTGATTTCTTGCTTTCTCATCCTTTCTTCTTCCTCAGAGCTCAGAATCACACTTGGCAGTCCTCCCCTCCCACCACCCCCTCTCCTCCTCGTCCTTCCCTCCACCCTCTCCTCCAGCAGTCTCTTTCCCTCCCGTCTCCAGTTCCTCCCTCCTCCTCCTTCCCTCCTGTTTCTCCTTTCTCTCCCCCATTCTCCCCAGACTTCTCTCTCTGTCTCCTCTTCACCTGCTGGAGACACTTTGAGTCCTCACACAGACAAAGTCAGGTCAAGGTCATCCATGAAGTCTTCGCCAGTCTGGGTCTGGGAGGTTGGGGTTGGGAAACCAAGGTCAGAGCTGAGCAGAAAATCAAAGTGGGCTGGGGAGAGTTTGTCTCAGTGCCCAGAGAACCCCTCCCAGCACCTGGAACCCTCTCCCTACCTGGGGATTTCTATGTCAGGTCACCTGCTTCTTACAAACACTGCTCCTGGCTTCCGGCTTCCTGCTGCATAAAAGCTCCCAGTGGAACTGGAAATGTCTGAGTCCCCACCCTCCTTGATTCTGCTTACCTCCTTACTCTCTGCCCTGGTGCAGAGGGAGTCCAGTGAGAACAGGCAAGGAAGAAACGAGAAGCAATAATAGCATGCTTTGAACTGGAACGAAAGTGGCTGGGGGAGGGTTGTACATATGTGAGATGCACATTGCGGTGGAAAAAGCACGAGCCTTTGAAACCAGACAGGCTGAGCTTGAATCTTGACCCTGCTTATTAGTCAATGACCTGGAGCAAGACACTCACTGCACCTCAGTGTCCACCTCTGTAAATGGGGGTAATAAGAAGAGCACCTTCCTCTGGAGGCTGTTTTGAGAATGCAGTGAGGGAATGCTCCTGAGCGCCAGTTCCTCTCTCCTTAGAGAAAGGAAGGTTTTGCAGAGGAGCCGGGGCTTGTTTTGAGGGGATGGATAATAATAGTAATCGTATTTCTGTTTTTGTTGACTTCAAGTGCTGTGCTAAGCACTTTGAATGCATTGTCTCTTTTAATCCCCCATCAAGCCTATGAGACAGTTATTTTATTATTCTTGTTCCATGGAAGAAGCAGTAGAGGCTCAGCAAGGCTAGGCAATTTGCCCTAAGTCACACAGCAAAGTGGAGAAGCATTCTTAACTCCTCTGCTATCACTTGGGATAGCAAGTGATGGGAAATGCAGCAAGAGTAACCACAGGCAAGACCAAGAACAGCGCTGCCTAAACCAGGTGATGAGCAGGTGATGGCCAGGACCTGGGTATAGCTATAGGGACATCTCACTGAGGTCAATGCAAACCCATCTCTCACCTTCAGGTCCGACTCAGAGTCTTCCTGTTCCTGTGTCAACACTCTGCCCTGCCTGAATTCTTGCTGCTCCATCTCTGGAACTCAATGTCCCCACCACTACCCCCTTCCTTTCCCTAAACACACCCTGCAATCCTGATAACCCCTGAGGTCGTGTCCTCTCCCTTGTATGGCACAAATAATCTCTCTTGATTTTTTGCCACCCTGTGTTGTATGCCAGGAACAATCGCTCCTTCTCTGGGGAATCAGGGCGGGGCCTGTGGGGCTGTTGCCCAAGATTAGGAATGAACCTGTGCGGGGAAAAGAGGGCAATGACCCTGGGAACATGGGAGGCAGGTAATTATGGGAAAAAAGGCTGGCAAGGCCTTAAAATAGATGGTTCCTGGTGGAAAGAGGTGTGCTAGGCGTACCTGAGCCAAACAGGTGTAGTTGCCCCACCTCTGTGTCCCAGCCCCAGCACCCTTCCCCCAATCAGCTCCTATTACACCGTGCCTTGCTTTCAAATAGAACTCCGCAGTTTCCATGGCGACTCACCCACGTGGTCTCTGCCTTAGAGGCTGAAGGGAGGAGTGAGAAGGGCAGAGGACTGGAGGTATATGGCGCTCCAGAGTCCCACCCTCCCAGTCCCCTGTCATTCCTCCTGCCATTCACCCTCACCTCCAGGGTCCCAGGTGAGGCCACACCAAGTCCCCAAGGAAAGAAAAGATGGGATTCCAGGACAAAGGCAGCAAGATCACTTCCCCAAAATGTATCCTTGACCTGAGTCATTCCGTGCTACTGCCATGGGGCAGCATTTTGTCATGCTCTGGTCTCTTCAGGGAGAGGCCAGAGAAGATCCTGAGCAGGAACACACCCTCTCTTGTGTCTCACCGTCCTTTCTTGTGAAATGGGGCTGGCATCTGGTTCTGGAGCCTGGGTTCAAATTCTTGCTTTGCTGCTTCAAGCTGTGTAACTTGGGCAAGGCGCTTAACCTCTCTGAGACTGTGTCCTCTCTTTACATGGGGATGGGCACATCTGCTTCTCAGTGGTGTCATGGGAAAGCAAATGAGATGCCACTTGGGAAAGTACTTTGTGAAAGAATAAACCTATGAAAGAGATAAAAGCAGAGATGATCCTGGTGAAATTGGAGGGTGCTCAGAGGCCTCCCCTATCTGGCCAGGGCCCCAGCTATACTGCATGGAACCCTGCAGTCCAGAAACCCTATTATTAAAGCCCTGATTGCTTTAAGCCCTCACCTTCCTGTGGGAACTGTATCTTCATCGATCTCCCCTGGACTTGACCCCTACCAAGAGCATCTCCTGGACAAATATCTAGTCTATAACCAAGTGTCCATGCACATGCCTCTCTGTCCCATGCCCGCTATGCTGATGCACTAGTGAGACTTTCCCTAGAGAAGACAGCATAGCTTCCTCTGGGTGTTTCCCACCCTTCTCCCTTCTCTCTTCTTCTTTCTTTAGACTGGGAGGCTCCCTCATGGTTACTGGCTGACAGCTTCTCTCTAGCCCTGTTGGTGGGGACTCATCTGGGCTTGGTCCCCTGAGAAAGAGCCAAACCCCTGGGAAGCCGAGCTCAGCAGAGGGGTGGGGTAAAGAGAGAGGAAGAAACAGGCCAAGGTGCCTGCCACACTCACTGCTCCAGTTAAAGGGGTTTGAACGACGCCATTTTTCTTTCACTTCCTTCCCAATCCCCATGCTCTGGCTCAAGAAGACCCCAAAGGCTGCACTCAACCACCCCCATAGAACCAGTGTGTCCCTTCCCTTCTCCCAAGAGCCTTTGGGTTTCCCTGAGCTATTTCCACCTGCCCTGGAAGCCCGAGTGAGCCACCTCCCTCTGCGGCCTCCCTCTTTCATCCATCAAGTAAGGGTGATCGCCGAGGTCCCTTGGCTCTAAAACACTGACTCGGCAATTCTCTGCAGCAGGCAGAAGTGACTGGTCCCACAGCCTCCTCCCCATTGCCCAGCCCCCTCCTCTTCTTTGTCACCTTACATGGCAGTGCCTCTGAGTCCCAGAGAGGGTGACTTTCATTATTTTTCTTTATTTTTATCAAAGGGTATTTTTTTGTAAAAAATCGTGTCTCCCCTGAGACAGTGCAGCCTCTGAGCCGCCTCCCCTTGTTTCCATGGCAACAGCAGCTGGCTCACATGTGTGGTTGCTATGGAAACAAGGCTGGTTCTTCTCTCATCTCACTTTTCCTTCCTTCCTCACCGTCTCACTACCCCCTCCTCCTTCTTCTTCCCATCACTTGGGATGCAAGAAAGGCCAGTGAGAGGCCTTGGGCACCGTGGCAACAGCATACTGAGTCCTGGCCCCTGGCTAGGCCACAGCTATGTGGACCAACACCTATGACTAGACCTTTCTCTCAGTCTAGGAAGCCCATCCTTCCACACACTGGGATGTGGCTTTTCTGGTAAAGGCATGGGGTACAAGCAGCCTTGAGCACTCTACACAAGGACCTAAGCAAGTCCTGACCCTGACAGGTGGAGACTGTCTTCTCCATCTACCCCTCCAACACTCAGCACAAAGCCCACCCCAGACATGTTCTCAGCTCCTTCAAATTACACATGAAGCCTTTTTCTGCCGCAGCGTGGATGTGCAAAAGAAAAGGAAGGATTCTTGGGGAGGAAATCAATGACAATAGAAATGAAGACAGAGGGGAAAGGGAACACAGAGAGCTCTGTTTTGTTTGTCCGTAGACGTTATTTAGATTA
Organism: Macroglossus sobrinus; assembly: GCA_004027375.1. Lineage (NCBI taxonomy): Eukaryota > Metazoa > Chordata > Mammalia > Chiroptera > Pteropodidae > Macroglossus > Macroglossus sobrinus. Next base: position 2,047,137 of record PVKZ01000054.1, on the reverse strand, counting down.
TGTGTAGTTTTTCCCACTGATGTGTAAGCACCTAAAGGGTAGGAACCTTGCCTGACTTGTCACTGATGAATCCTCAGTGTCTGGGGGGAGAGAGAAAGAACAATATATAGCAAAGTGATAATCGTGACTATTTCTTAGTGATTCTATAACCTTTTTGCCTCTCTTCTTCAGCAAACATGTATTCAATGTATAAAGAGAATAAACATCGTGTTTATTTGTTTGATCTTAGAGAAAAAAGGGAAAGGAACTTAAAAGAGGGCAGAGAACAGAGCAAGCCAGAGGCTCCTCTCCAGCAACACTGGGAGCAGGCGGGGCGACTGTCTGACCTGGTCTCGCGTGTCACATACTGGGGCCCAGAGAGCTGAGGTGACTCTCACAGTGGCATGAAAGAGGTGCCAGGGATCTTAAGTCAGAGCAGGAGGGAAAGGCTGTCAGCCCAAGTAAGGCAGGCCAAGAATGAGACTCTGGCATCTGCTGGATATTGACGTAGCAACAACGGTGCTGAGAGGCCCAAGGACACACACCAGCACAGGGCCTCTCCCCTCTTTGTACCTCAGCCCAATGCCCCTGAAGGTGGGGGCTGGCATCCCTCTCTCCACACCCCAACTCTGACCCTGTCTCTCAGGATTCAGACTGGGAATGTGGCTTAATTGTGCTAGAGAATGTGTGAAAGCTGCATACTGGCTGACAGTGCCAAAGAGGCAAGTTCCAGCTCCCTGTCTGTCTCTCCTGAGAGGCAGGGCTGGCGGGAGGCACGCTCAAGGTCAAAGGAAACGTCATGCAATGTCTTATCCTCAGTCAAGGGCACACCGCTCTGTTTCTTTCCCTCCACTTGCTGTCAACACACTGAGAGTGGATCCACGTACCTGGGAAATCTAAGCCACCTGGATTGTGGGGGGTGCAGAGGCCTGAAAGATCAGGCTAATGTTTCCACTATCCCCCCATTTGATAAACAGACATGACAGGAGAGGTGAGGGCTTACCCTGACTCATCCCCAGCCAACTAATCCTGCCAGCTGTAAAGTCAGAGAGAGGGGGACAGGGGGAGAACAAAGAGAAGCAGAGGAGGGAGGGACAGGAGGAGAAAGAGGGAAACTGCCCTTCCTGCTGCCACCACCACCCAGGGGAGGGCTTTGCTCCCCTGAGCGCTTCTGCAGTACAGCCAAGGTAAACAGACAGCGGGGCTCTAAAGGTCAGGGGAAAGGGGGAGGCCAGAGATGTGTGGGTGAGCATGAAATGGGGGAGGGTCAGGAGAGTTGATGACGGGGTGCTGCATTCAGTGCTCCGTAATTTAAAAAAGCTGAAAAATTAGTTTTGTACTTTTAAGGTCACAAAACCTTCACAGCAAGAAAACCACCACATCACAAGGCTCGGATCTGCCCTGTTTCCCCAGCCTGAGCCGAGGCCCTGAAGCACTGCTGTTCTCCTACTGCCGCCTCACCAAAGCCAAGCAAGAGTGCCGCTCTGGTCCTGTCTGGCTCCTCCTCACCGTGGCGGAGGAGAACCCAGGGTCAGCAGGCCTAGTGATGAGCAGTGGGTTGTGTCCACCAAAGTCTCAGAGAAATCACCTCCACAGCACCCCCAATGAGAGGTTCCTCACCCTCTGCTTGAATGCTTCCTGTGACAGGGGTCTTACTCCCTTATAGATATCTCACCTCCCCAATTCTGAGTTTCAGTGCCCTCTTGCCAATGTTTGTGCTCCCCTTTCCATTTTAAAAAAGAATTGTGCTTCCCAATTTTCTTTACAGAGATCAATGACAAATAACATCTGAGTCTATCTGTCGTCCATGAAAGCTAGCTCAGCCCCCACTGCAAGCAGATCTTCCTGATTCGAGCAAAACTTCAAAAACTCCCTATTTTTCCTTCCCACACCTTCCAGAACATTCTTTTATTCTTGGCCGTTTCTGCGAGCCTCAGCCCCGTGTGGGGCTCAGTGGAACATGGCTGTGGCTCCTTTATTCTTGCCCTTGGTTCTGCGCCCTTCCTCCAGCTTTGACTGTGTCCTTTTCCAGTCTGAGCTCATCTGCCAGCTCTGTGAGGATGCACTTCATCTCTTAGGCTCCTCCCCCTCTCCTTCTCATCAAGACCTTTCATGATTACACAATCAGAATTTCATTTTTGAGAGCTCCCAGACCATTTCAAGATCCTTCTCTTATCGGATCATGCCTGCCTGTTCCCTCTGTGTTTCGAATGTTACCTGACCAAGTCAGAAATGCTACCATTTTCCTTTTCGTGTCTGTTTCTTTGAAGTGGGGAGAGTATATCAGTTTCCTAAGGCTGTCCAATAAATGATCTCAAACCAGGTGGCTTAAAAACACAGACATTTATTCTTTTTACAGTTCTGGAGCCTAGCAGTCTGAGATCAAGGTGTCAGCAGAGCCGTGCTGCCTCTGGAGGCTCTAGGGAAGGATCCTTCCTCTTCAGCTTCTGATGTTTGCCGGCAATCCTTGGCGTCGTAGACGGGTCCCTCCCATCTCAGCGTCCATGGTTGCATGGCTTCCCCCTTGTGTGTTTCTCTGTGCCTGTGTCCAAATTTCCTTCTGCTTATAAGGATACAGGTGTTTGAACTTAAGGTCCACTCTACTCTGGTATGACTTCATCTTACCTGATCACATCTGTTTCCAAATAAGGTCCCATTCACAAGTTCCTGGAGCACATGAATTTTGGGGGACACTCTTCTACCCAGGATACTCCCTCACACTCATCTGTGATTTCTCCCTTTCTCTTAGCCCTACACCCCACAAGAAGTTTCAAGTCATCCTAACTCCTTCTCCTTGACATCCTGCCCATCTGGCCAGTCTTCACCATCCTGACAGCCAAGGTCTTTCTGTTCGGTGCCAGACTGAGTCCTGGTTTCTCTGCTTGGACATGGGAACTGGAGAATGTTACTTTCCCCGTCTGGGCTTCAGCTGCCTGGTCTGCAAAGTGGGGGTAACAGTTGTACCTACTTGATAGGATCGTCGTGATGACTAAGTGAAATATTCTTTCCAAAGAGAGAACAATGTCGGGCACAGGCGAGGCAGTAGAAGCGTGAAGCATCATTTCAGGCTTTTATCATTTTGAGCATGAATTACTGCAATGGCTTCCTGACCAACTGCTTTCCCGCTCTAGTCACCAGCACCCCAGTCTGTCCTCAAAACACAGATCTTACCTTGTCACTCCATGCCATCCAAACATGCTCCACTGCATTCAAGTTACAGTCCAAAAGTTTGCAGTGGAGAACACAGGGACTTCTTACCTCTTTATACAGTCTTATCTCATTTCTTGCCATCCTGTGCACATAGGTGCCATGCACACACCTGTGTATACACATAGCAACACAAACCATGCTCAAACCACGACAATATGACCTAAGCATGGCTCTCAGGAAGCACCAAGCTGTGTCCTGCCTCTGGGCCTTTGCACAACCACTCCTGTCCTGGATATCTGCTACTTCTCCCTCCAGATAAATTCATCTGGGTCCACCACCTCCAGGACACTGACCCCCAATCCTTACAACTTCTTGCCTGGGCAGGGCTTCCTGTTCTGCCCTGTCTCTGCCCCTCACAGCTGTGAACTGCTCTGGGACCAGGACTGTGGCCTTTCTCTGCATCTTCAGAATATTCCCTGGAGCCCGGTAGGTGTGAACACAAATGAAGCATGTATGAATAAATGAGACTGTATTTTCTGCACCCTGTAGAGACTCCTTTGGTCCACATTCCTCTATTTCTCATTTGACTTGACACGCACCTGTCTTCACCAGGTCCCTGGGACACTGCTTCCTGCCAGCCCCAGAGCCTCCGCCTCTCTGACTCCCCACTGTTCTGGGCCTTTTCCTGCATTCTAGGCCTCTCCAGACGGCCTGCTCTCTCCCTGCCCCTCAGTCTCAGCCCAACTTGTTTCCTTCCTTCCCTCCTTGGGCTGCTAGGGCTCTCCCTCTCTCTGGGCTGCAGTTGCTCCTATAATTGGATTATTTTTATGCATATGCGTTTTGGGGATACAATTGTGGGAAACCCTTCCGTGGCACAGGTGTGTGGAGCTGGGTGTCAGCCTAGAGCGGCCCAGGAGCCCCTGGGGGCTGGGAGGCAACAGAGAACATAAACACTCACCCCCAGGGACAGGCGCTCAACCCCACCACCCGGGGCAACCCCCCCCCAGGGCACCCCTCAGGACTTGCCAGGTCACCTGAGCCCCTCAGGGCTTTTTGCTGGAGGAGAAGAAGGTAGGAGGAGGAGGAAGCCTTTCTCCCGGGGGTTTGCCCACAGGAGAACCTTACAGGGCTGCTACAGGCACAGAGAAGAAAGGCCTCGGGTGCCCTGGGCTTCGAGGTCAAAGGAGCAAAGGCACAGTGGATCCCCTCCTGGCAGGGAGGCTGTGCTAGGTGACAGAATTATCCATAGCCCCAGGCCCAGCTGGAAGTATTTTAAGAGAGCCTCACCTGGCCCCTTTCTTCTTATAGGTTGGGGGGAGGCAAGAACAGAAAGCAGCCTGAAAAAGGCTTATCTGTATTCACAGGGCCCATCGCAGCAGCAGGGCCCAGCCTCAAACTCCTGACCTGATTTTCAACTGCCAACTGGTAGTCTCACGGGATTCAGAAACAGCATCTTCCCTCCACCCCCCAGCTCCAAAACCTCAGTGCTTTTCTTCTGGATGACGGCCAACCCTATCCACCTAGCACCCAGTCACCCAAGCCAGAAATTAGGGGGGTCCCTTTTGATGCCTCTCTCCCCCACCCCCACTGAGCCGGTCGCCCAGAGCGGTTACCACTACCTTCCACACACGACCCCCACCCGCAGCTGCTGCCGGCCCTGTGCCACCCCAGCCTCGCACTGGACCGCTCCGACAGCCCCCTAACTCACCCTTGCATTCCCTCTTTCCCAAATCACAACAGAACCACCGAGTCAGGAAACAGAAGCAAGTATGAGATAAATGGCGTGCTGATTTCCCATGACAAGACGGGATACGATGCCATCCACGTTTCCAGATTTTCTGGCCACCCTGCAGTCTCCACCCCGCAGCCTGAGTAGATTTGTTCCCGCAGATCCGGTCCTGGGTCTGTACTGTTCAAATCCTCCATAGAATCCCACTGAACTTAAAGGAAAAGTCCAGAGGTGTGAATGTGAGGCCTCCTAAGGCAGGATGGCGCTGCCCGTGAGGAGAGGTGGGTGATTTTCTACCCAGACCTACTCTGAACCGACCTCTCACCCCAGGATGGACTGTCCTCCTTGACTCTTAAGCAACAGCCCTCCTTCAAAATGCCCAAATTTCAAGCTGCTGGAAGTATATACCCCCTACTCTGGAAGTTCTCTCAGTTTCCCCAAGAAAGTTAATCTCCAAGCCTTCTTTCTGCCTGCCAGCTCCTCGGGAAAGCCACTGACAGGTGGGCATTCACGAGCTGAAAGGCCAGGCCCGGGGCAAGGCCCAATAGTTGGGCCCAGTCTGCTGTGGACGTCATGAGAGGCTGGTGTCAGGACCTGGGCCCAGCAGACAGACAGTGAGTCCCTCAGCCCAGACGCAGACAGACAGTGAGTCCCTCAGCCCAGACGCCAAGGGCAGCAGGAGCTCTCACCTTCCCCAGTGTCTCCTCCATTTGTATTCAAGACTCGCTCTGGCTGTGATGAAACAGTAGGCATTTTCTAGCTGTCCCTGCTTCTTTCCGCATTATTCATGGGTCCCTCTCTCTGCTGCAGACAGGCACAGGCTGAAACCATGCTCCACTCAGAGTACAAAAGTAAAGGCCCTGGTGAAATGGTGACCCCTCGCTGCTCCTCCCACCTTCCTTTTTTCTTTTCTGTCCTTTTCTTAAGTGAAAAGGGTCAAGAAGAGGGTCTGTGATGGCCACACATGCCTCTCGGGTCCACTGGGGCCCTTTTGCCATTTGCTGCTTCTCCTCCAGACCTGCTGCCTGGTCCCTGGGCCAGGCTCTGCCGTCGGTTTCAGGAGAGCTGACAGGTGAGCCCAGGAGAAGCCCTTTCCTGCAGAGTGGACTCACGTTTCTCTCGTCCCGCTCACAGCTCTGGGGCCTGCCTTTCAAGTAAAGAAAGAGATCCTTTGGGGACCACTAGACCTGAGGAAATCAGAAGAACATGTCCTCTTCTCATGTTTTTACTCCCATGGCCCAAGGCTGGTGACAGGCCACCTTGGGCTGCTCCCACTCCCTGTGCCTGCTCTGTTGTCCAGTCTTCCCTTAGCCATCCCTGGGGCTGCCTCCCCAGGCCCAGCTGAGCACTAGGGACACAAAGAAGGCATGGCAGGGCCTCCTCCTGAAGCAAGGAGGAAGGAGGGGTGCCACCTCCTCTGAGAACCCCCAGCAGACTGCCTCAGGGACTCACACAACTTCCCTGGAGGACACGTGTGCGCACGCGCGCGCACACACACACACACACACACACACACACACACACAGAGCAGGGTCCAGAGGGGCCCATCTGTGGTGTTCGGGGCAGGGAAGTAAACTCATCTAGTAACTATGCTGCAAGTGTTCATCTAACTACATTTACTCTTACACTACTCTTTGAGGCAGGAGGTACTTATTCTTCTTCACAGATAAAAAAAAAAGGCTAGAGAAGTTAATGTGACCAATCACACAGCCAGCAAGGCAGCGCTCAGAGTCTCTGGCTCCAAAGCACCCTTTTGAGCCAACTCCTGGCAAGGTGAAGGTCCTTTTGTAAACATGCCCCATGTTGCCTCCGAATCCTTCTGTGCCACCTTTCCAAGGACTGGTTCAGGATGGCCTGGGCATGCCACGCCCAGCTCAGCCTGCTGGGGATTCAGCCGCTCTGCTCTGCGCTCTGCGTGCCCCAGAAGCACCCAACTGCTAATCAGAAGCACTGGTAACCAGGCAACCAGCCTCCCTGGCTTCAGATAAGCAGAAACAGCTGGGAGCTGCAGGCTGGGAAGCTGTCAGTGGGGAGGAAGAAAGGGGAGCCAGCCAGCCAGTCAGCGGGTTATTTTGAGCCTGTTATTCTCGCCTTCCCAAACCTCAACTTGAGCTAGGGCCTTTCCTAAAAGCTTGTCCTTGCCACTGCCTCAGGGGAGGGGTCTCCTGGGACTTGGCCTAGTCCTGAGCCAGCACAACTTGGGGGAAGTACTGGGAGAACACGGACCCTCCCTCTTTCTGTGAGCAAGGAAAAGAAGGCAAGCTAGTCACAGGCCGCCAAGATGTGGGGCCCTGGAGTCACTCAGTAAACAGAAGTAGTTGAGGTGCACCTCTCCAGGCCTCCAGGCCTCCAGGCCTCAGTGAAGGGTTTGAAGGGTTTTCCTCTTCTCCCACATCAGGCCAGCCATGAAGATAGGTTCAGGTGAGAAACCCACCCCACCCCACCCCACCCCATGATGGCAATGGTAACTGGGCAATGTGGGGAGTGAACCATCAGACCAGCTGGGCTTAGCTCAGTCTCGACTCTGCCCATCACAAGCTTGGCCACACCTCTGTGAGCCTCCATTTTCTCCTCTGTGAAATGGAGATGATAATACCCACCCCACAGGCTAGAGGAGGGATGTAAGTAAGAGAAAGCACGAGAAACGCCCAGCAGTGTCTGGTGCTGCTGGTGTTGTCATGGTTCTCCTCCCTTCCTCCTGTTGGGGCCTGCCCTGCCCAGCCCTGACATCTCTCACACAAGTTCTGTCCTCTCCCAGGCTATTTCTGTCTCTGATTCTAAAGGTCAGGCCCTCCCGGGATGTGGCAGCTGCTGCCTCTTCTCCACCTCTAAGTGGTGTTAGTCCCATGCCTGGGGGACAGTGGTTGCCCCAGATGGTTCGCACCCCCCTCCCTTGCCTTCACCCAAGATTGGCCTGGGCATGCCCAACCCCTCCCGCTTTACACACGTTTTCTAAGACGGCCCCAAGCCTGGAGCGGAGCTGTTTATTGACTGACTCACGGACTGCAGCCAGTGGCCCGAATGCTCTTGCCGCTCCTTCAGCTCCAGGACAACCAGGGCTCACTGCTGACCACCCAGGCCCCTCTGCCTGAGTTCCAGCTCCAGGTGATCCCAGGCCCTCCTGGGGACTGATGGACTTTTCCTATAAGGAGGCGTAAAGGAAAGGACCCAAAGAGACAGCATGCCCGCCCCAGGCAGGAAATCATCACTGTAAGCTTCAGAATTATACTCCCCTCCCCTGCCCACTCCTTCCCACTCCAGCTACTGTCCCCTCTCCTCTGCTGGCCATGAGTTCTGGAGTCTGTGATTGGGGCTGGCAAGAGGTGTGTAATCTAGAAGCCCTCTCCTCAAGCTGGCCTTGCACCAGGTGTCCCCTACCTTCAGCATCAGTACCGACCAGCACCCCTGCATTGCGGGGAGGAGGGAGAGGAGTAGGTGAGTGACACATCCCTTAACAAGAGCTTCAGCACCCTGGCAGTGACTGAGGGAGGCTTTGTGGACAGGTATGACTTTCTCCAATTGTTTCCAAAAAAACTTCAGGAGACTCAAGCCCCATCAGTACCCCATAAGCACTTCTGGAGGATGTGACTGACCTGTCCAAAACTAATGGCACTGTGTCAATAGTGCTTTCTAGTCACATTTCATGTGCTCATTAACAGCAATGTCCCCACTATTGTCGTTCCCATTTTATAAAGGAAAACATGAAGGCAGAAGGGACTGAATCAACCTCTGGAGGTCACACCAACCCTTTGTCCCCAGTCCCACTGCTCTGTTGATCATTTTCACATAGCAGTTCTTTCAAGGGGTCCACAGAGTGTCTGGACCCAGGGGCCAGGTCCAAGGGCTGACTCTTCTTGCCCAGCCCACCCTAAGTATGACCTGAGTTTCCAAAAGGAAAGGTATGAGGGTGGGGCTGCCGCTGGCCTGGGCTGACAAGCACAATGGAGGTCATATTAGTGGTGGTGGAGAGGAAGGAGGGGATATAACCTCATAGCCCCAAACCCAGAAAATCAGAAAGGAGGAAACAGGGGCTTCTGGACCTGAAGGTAGGGAAGAGAGCAGTGCCCACTCTCCCCACAGCCCAGCCCCAGTGGATTTCTCCTATTGTTTCTGCCACCCCTAATCTCCTCCCCTCTTGGTTTATCCCACTCCTGCTGCAGAATTTCCTGGAGAGGAACAGGGAGCAAAAGCAAGATAAACAGAACTGAAGGGGGCTTGAAAGGAACATTCCAGAGCTAAAAATAACAGGGTCAGCTGGCTGGAAGAGCTAGAGGCCCCTAGTCCCTGCCCACTCCACCCCTGCAGGGTGGCCCCCAGCGCTGAACTGAGCCTCCAATGGAATCAGAGAAGTCTAGATGCTAATCTGCTATCTCCAAGCCCAGGTCCATCCCAGACCCCACCCCTTGGGGCACCACAGGCAAGGGGTGGGGGGACAACCTCAGCAAAGCCCGCCCCCTCCATGGCCACTGCAGCAGACCCATAGCTCAACAGCTGACCCTCCCTCCTGCCTTTTCTATGATTATTATTTTTGACAAAATACAAGTTTGCAGCCCTATGGGCAGAGGCAGGGCTCCTACAGACCAGGAAGGATCTGTTCTCCCTATAAACACACCCCTCCCTCCACTGGTGAGCAGTTCTAGTCTTACATAGGTAAGGGAAGGGAGAGCATGGAGAAAAAAAGAAAATTCCAGGAGAAAACTCATTATTAAACACTTATCCTGTGCCAGGATAGTGCTAGGCTGTCCTGTCCATCATTTCACTCTATTCTCACAGAAAATAGGTATTTTTATATCCCTATTTTTCAGTTAAGGAAACAGAGGATCAGAGATGCAAAGAAAAAACTAAGTCATCACTGATAGCCCAGATAGGAGTGGTGGCCCAGTTCCCTGGGGCTGCCTCCCACGGGGCTGGTTCTCCCTCACTAGAAGCCAGTTCTCCCACACCCCACCCCCACACCCCATCCCCACCAGCTGGAGAGGTCAAGGCCTGGGGCAAAGCAATCACACCTGCCAGAATTCAGAGCCTTCTGGAAGTGTAGCCCACTCCCCAACCGCAGCCTGTGCCTTGTGGGCCCGGGTCCTTGAGGACTCCCAGGGGTAGAGTTCTCTCCACCTAGGGGCACTGCTGCTCTTCGGGTGAGTACTGCTGGGAACAGGGGCAGGGAGTCGGGGTTGCCCAGATGGCTTAATAAAGAGCACCCCCCCTCCTCACATCATGATGCCCTTGGGGTGTCCCTGCAGGAATCCAGACTGTGAGTGGACGAGTTTCAGGGAACCACTACCGGCTTCAGTACCTCACAGACACAAAGATGCCCTTTCCTGAAAAGCTGGAAGGCCTTGGACAGCACCGGCCAAGCCCCACTGCTCCGCCCACGTTGGGGTTTGCTCTCCTCCCAGCCATGGGCAGGGAGGAAACAGATTGTTAAACGCAGAGCAAGCAGGACAGGCTTAATGTGACTTAGCTGCTGTCCTCAGCTGGCCAGCAGAAGGGTTTTCGTGCAGGCCATGGGAGGCAGCTGCTGTCCTCCTGAGGTGCAGGGAAGCTGGAGGAATTCAGTCTCCTGGTTGACTAACTCCAAGTACATCCAAGTACATCCTGATAACTTCTACTTGAATACATCTAGTGATGGGAGGATCATCCCTGTGAGAAAGCTCTGATTTCTGATTCTTGTGGTGTTGAGCTAGGTCTCATTTCTACCCACTTTTCTCTGTCCTTCCAGGCATCCATCCGAATCTGCCTAAATTAGCCTCTCACTTTCTAACAGTGCTCCTCACTTCAAGGTCCTGCTTTCCACCCCACCCCCCACTTATTCTTTACCTGGAAGTCAGAGCATAAGTCAGATTCTTTCACTCACCATTCACCCGCATAAACCTTACAACGGTTGTCAATGCACTTCAAACAAAAAACAAACTCCTTCCTATTGGCTATAAGGCCTCTCAGCACTGGCTTCTGCCCCACCTCCCTGACCACTGGCCTTCAAGAAGCATGCCAAGCTTCTTCTTGCCTCAGGACCTTTGCACATGCTGGTCCTTCTCCCTAGAATTTCATTCCATTAATTCTTCCCATGCCTAACTCCTTCTGAACCTTCAGGCCTCAGAGCATCACCTTCTCAGGAAGATCTCCCCTGCCTGCCCTATCTAAATTAGATCCTCTGTTATAAGCTTTTTTCATTTCATCTATCCCACTTAAAATGTATTTTCTCACTCATTCATTTATGTTATTGTCTGTCTACCACACTACCATATAAGCTCCATGAGAATAGGAACCCTGTTCTTGCCCACTGCTTTACTTACTCATCTTACATCGGGCCTGACACCTGTAGTCACACAGAGAAGCCTTGTTGGATATAAATAACACCCTTGCCCTTGTCCAGTCTACAGTATTTGGAATCTAGTCCTCCTTTGAAACAGAGAGATGGACATGAAAACCACCCAAGGGTCCTGAACCCTGTCAGAGGAGAAATACATTTAAGAAAAACTACTATGGCCATGCCACCCTGAACACGCCCGATCCCGTGTGATCTCAGAAGCTGACAGGGTCAGGCCTGGTTAGTACTTGGATGGGAGACCACCTAGTAAGACCAAGTGCTATAGGCATAAAAAATAAAATAAAAAATAAGAGATTGTAAATTGACAAATTTCTTGTAATCTGTGAGGTCAACCAAGGGTTGCCTCACCTAAAAAAAAAGAAAAGAAAAGAAAAGAAAAAGAAAAAGAAAAAAAAAACTGGCCAGTTCTCATGATTCATCCATTCATTCATCCACTTAGTAATTCCTTTGCAAAAATGAGCACTTCCTGATAGCCAGAAACTGTGCTGGGGATTGACATTTTAGTGGTAAACAATATTGATGAAATCCTTGCTTCAAGGACCTTACACTCACACAATGAACATTTGGTTATAAACAAGTAAACAACAAAACAATGACAGGTAGTGATAAGGGTGTGGCAAATACTAAAACTGGGTCTTGGGAGCAGAGTGTGAGTGGGGTAGTCAAGGATTGTGAGCACAGGGCATGATATTCTTGAACTCCCCTCACCCCAGCCCACTTTATCACCAAGTATCAAGATGTTATGGGTAGGAAGCCTAGAGTGAGAAGGATCTAATAAAGCATACCCTTGGCCAGCTAGCTCCCGTTAAAAATGACACAGGAAGCTGTGTCCCTTTGAAGCTCTGTGTCCACTGAGCCCTTTAGAGGCGCCCGGCAGCTGCATAAAGGAAAGCTGCAGAAATTTCTTCTCTGGAGCGTGAAGTCAGCCCCGCTGGGTCCTCTGTGTTACATATCCACCCAGTGGATCTGCTTACTTAAAACGAGGGGGCACTCGCAAGCCACTACTCTCCCAGGTAGATGCAGGAAACTGGGCTCCACTCTGACACAACTCTGCAGTGAGTAAAAGCAAAATCAAACCACAATGAATGTGTAATATCTGATTTGGATGCTAAGATGATCCAACATAACAAAACCAATGACAGATCTAGGTGACACAGTTCAATGCAATGCATGTCTGCATGTGAGCAGTCAGGGCAGCTTCATCTCGGCACAGGCTCCCTTGGGTGGTACACCTCTGGGGGCAGGTGTGTACTTGGGCAGAGCACATCTCTCCCTCATGGGTTTCACACACTTTCTTACCTTTCTCCCTTTCATTTATTCATTCATTCGTCAAACTTGGACATCCCCAGCATGATCCAAGTCCTTGGTAGTCTCTGGAGTAGGGGAGAAAGTAGACGAGAATGATATGGGGAGTCCTCTTCTCAAATATCTCAAGTCCCTGTTTTCTTTCTCGGGGAGTACAGCCCCACCTACCTGCTGCCCTGGGAGGAGATATTTAGACTCCTCCATTTCATCAGCCTCTTCTTCCCAAGCACCAAATGCAGTCACTTCTACCTCTTAAACAGCTAGGTGTTAGGCCAGGCCATTGTCCCTACCCTAGGTTACTAAGTAGCTTCCCTTTGCCTCTCTATCCTATCACATCACCCACCCTCCCAAGGCCCTGTGTAGGCACAGACATCTTTAACAAACACATCTGGTCTCGCCATTTCCTCCCAAAGGCCCACAGACCTCTGAGAGCCTGTCCCATCCCAGTTCTGCCTGGCTGGCCCCTGGTAGCCCCTCCCTCCACACTGGACTGAATGAAGCGTGTGCCTCCAGAGGTCCCAACAGTCCCTTCCTGGACCCAATCTCCCCTGTGGGGTGCAGCACGGTGTCTAGAACACAGTGGCACTAGCTGGTGGCACGCTGGGCCAAGAAGACCCGTCAGAATTTTCCTCCTCACAGAGCTGGGTAACCATGTGGAGGCCCCGCAGAAGGAGCCAGCAATTGGAGGGGCCAGGCAGCAGCTGGTGTCGTCATGGAAACTGCGAGCAGTGCCACCGGGCCTGGCCTTTTCACTCTGCCTTTTTGGCAGGCTTCCTCAGCCACCCTGAAACCCATTCAGCCAGGCATGCCAGGGCCTTGCCCCTGCCCCCCACCGCCCTCTATCCTCTTTGGCCAGCTCTTCCTCCCCACCCCTTCCTCCCCTCCTCTTCCTCCCAGCCACCCTCCCTTCTGCCGCCTTTGCCAAAGCGCTGGGAGGGGAAAGCTGGGCCAAGGAAGGACTCAGATTTTCAATTCTAAGCAGATTTTCCCTCCACAGGCAGCCAACCCTTTCATGCATTTTTTTCCCCTATTATCATAAACGCAGGAACTTGCATTAGGATGAATGAGCAGAAACTCCTGTCTTTGTCAGAGCCTTGGCAGTATGCCAGGCATAGAATGACCTAAAACATTCAGAACTAAATGGAGCTGGAGAGGGGGTGGAGATCCCTTGTCTGAGAAATGGAATGGTGCTGGGGGGTGGCCCTTGTCTCTAATTATAATACTAGTGTTTGTCATGTGCCCAGACACTGTGCTAAGCCCTGTGCACAGATTCCTGCTTAATCCTCACAAAATTCTTATGTCCTATTTATCTCCCACTTTTATAGATGATGAAACAGAATCAGGGGTTTTAAGGAATAAGCCCAAGACCACACAGCAAATGAGTGGGATTTGAACCCTTCATACTCTGGAGACTGAACCACAAGTTCAAGGTCACCTTCCTGAGGACTGGTTCATAGCTCCACAACAAGTTCCCATCACCCAGACCCTCCAGACCCTCCACCTACCCTGTCCCTCCCTTCAGCCCTCAGCCTCCCTTATTTTATTTTTCAGTATAATTTTGCAAATCAGACTGATTTCTCTATTTGCTGCCCCCAATAAGATATAGATGGGAGACCCCCACCCCCAGGCAGAGGGAAGAGGGAGTCTTCAAGATCCAGCCAAGGCACGTGTGTTGCCTAGAGGGCGGAGAGCTTACTCTGCAAATCTTCATGTCTCATGTTTGTCTCCAGTGTACAATCTCTGACACAGATCAGGTGCTCAGCAAATGGCTCCTGTGTGTGTGCTGAATATTTCACATCATCCCTCACCAGAGCCACAGTCCACCCTTTTCCACTCTCTTGTGCCCTGGAGCCAGACCTCTAAGGATTATGTCACAGAGCTCACTTGCTCTGTGGCACCTGACTGGATTCAGCCAAAGGGAAATTAGAGGCAGCAGGAGAATGAGGTGGGGTATTCACCACTCGCTTCCTCACTGGACCACGGGTTGGCAGCAGCTCTACCAAAGGCCACAGTTCCCATCCTACATTTCTAAAGCTCAGCTAGGCCCACCCACTATCCTGTTGTGAGCCTTGGATGCCTCACTATTCATTGTTAGTTCTCTTTAGCTTGTTTACAACTTCAAAAATACAGTAGTGCTCTTGTGGAACTCCCCTCGATCGTCCTGTTTGAGATACAATCTTCTGTTCCCTTCAAGGACAAATGCAAGCTCCTACTATATGTCATGCCCTCTTCTAGATGGCAGGGATATAGTAATGAACATAGCAGGAAAAAACCCTCCCTCATGGAGCTGGCGTGGAGTAAGACAGACAATAAACAAACAAACAAACAAACAACAGACACAATACCATATCAGGAAGGGATAAGTGAACAAAAAAATAAAAGAAGTGATGAATGCAATCATTTAGATGGCATGACTAAATGTTAGAGATGATCTAATCTAAAACTCTCACTTTACAAATGAAGGAAAGGAGGTCCAGAGAGGATGGTCAAGGTCACACGGTAAACTATTGGTTAAAGAAGGGTGGGTTCCAGCTGTCCTTGACTCTGCAGTGGGGCCATGACCAGAGGGATGAAGCTTGGCCCTTGGAAGTGGAGGCAGATGTAAAAATCTTTGAAGTTTCCTCTGCTTCTTTCCCTTTTTGAATGACAATTTTCCAGACGCAGCAGTGGGGGCAGCAATGAGTTTACTGGAAGGCTTAGGCAGCCCGCAGAAAGGAAGGCGTCACCTGGCAGGAACAATGGGAGTGCATCTTTTCCAACTTGGGTGTACCTTGCTGCCCACCCGAGCAGAAGGTGTTGTGGATCCTGGAGCCCTAGGATCCCAGAGCAGGGATGTGTGGGTAGACTGGGGCTGCAGAGTGCTGGGAGCTGGGGAAAGAGCTGGCACTGTGGGCCTAGCTGCTTGGGAAGGGTATTGTTCTTTTGTTGCTGACCAAGCCCCAGCCCACGTGCAGAGCTTGGCTAGAAATCTACAACTGGCCTGGTTGACTGGGTCATTCGTTTCCCAAGCCCCACAGTTCCCATTCCACCCAGCTCACCACTTTGGCAAGGCCCCAGCGACCTGCTGGGTGGAGGCAAACCGCGGTAATCATGTACTGAGTCTGCAGTACTCAGAGAACAATTCATACTTTATCTCAATACATGATAATCTTTGTAAAGATCCTGTGAGGTGTTATTATCCCCATTTCACAGACGGGGAAACAGACTTATCAAAGTTGTTTGACTTGCCCAGGGCCGAAGAGCAAAAGGATTCAAAACCAGACTTGTCTAACAGGAAAGCCTGGGATCTTGCCCCACCTGACTCTCAGACTCCTGCCAGGGGGCTTCTTGCCATCCCACCCTCCCAAATGGCCCAGAACATGGGACATGTAGAACATAGAACATGCAGGCCATACTCCTCTTCTCTATCTGCAGTTTCCTGGGCCCTGGCTGTCCCCTTGGCTGCCTCTTGGTCCACAGAGTCTCTGTCCTTGCTCAGCATAGCTTTCCTACCATGTGGCCCTGCACCAGGCTCTTGGCCCTGAGGCCAGACTGGGGTTGCCATGGCGATGCCCTACCTCAGGACTGCCTTGCAGGCCCCACAAGCCACTGGAATGTCTCTGAAATCCCACCCTCCAGGCCAGTATCCAAACCGCCTCTCCCAGAAGGCCACTCTCATCACGAGCAACAGGAAAATCTTTTCAGATCCCCCCCTGACTTTCAGTTTGGAAAACAGATGGCCACCATTGTGAAGCCCCCATAAGCCCTTTATTTCCCCCTTTCCCTTCCACGCTATCTTCTTTTCTCTCTGCCCAACATCATGTGGTGGTTACAAGCACAGACAGAGCCTGAGCTCAAATTTCAGTTCTTCCACTTCCCAGACATTTGACCTTGGACTCATCCTTGGGGCTTGATTTCCTGTCCTTCATCGGGATGATAATAATCATATCTATGTCCTTGACTTTTCTGCAAATTAAAGAGACTTAATGAATCAGATTCAGTGCCACCTCAGTAAGACCTTACCCATCCTCTCTACTTAAAATTACAAACCTGTTCCCATCTCATACCCCCATCCCCCTTCCCGTCATTTTTTCCTCCACAGCACATACCCCCATCTTATACACCAGTTCACCAATTTCTTTTGGTTGTGGACTATTTTCCCTCCTCTAAAACGTAAGGACAGGGTTTTGTTTTTGTTTTTGTTTTTGTTTTTGTTTTTTAATCTGTTCCCATGGCTGTGTCCCTTGTCTCTCAAACAGTGCCTGGCACACAGAGGGCACTCAAAAAATATTTGTTGAATAAATGGATGAATGGGGACAGGCCAATGGCACAGGCAGTTTTCACAGGGTGTGATTATGAGACACCCCGTGTTTTGCCAGGTGGATAAAGCAACTGGCATGAGGCCTGGCCCGCGGTTAGTGCTTGAGGTTGGCTGATGCTATTGTCTTGTTCCTTTTACTTTCCTCCACCCACACTCATACCTTGGGCCTCCCAGGGACGCCCTTGAGAAGCTCTGTGGGGAGCCCACAGAGGAAAGCCCCGGCTGAGGCAGCATCCTGACCTGGGAGCCGGCCACTCCAGCTTCTGACCCATCCCACGGGGACGATCCCTGGCTGTCAGGCCATCCCTTCCCTCCTCTCACCCACGCGGGAGGTCAAGTCAGGACAGATCACGGGAACAGTGGCCTCAGGTCACCCTCTCACTGCCCAGTCTGGCTGCTCTGCCCAGGGCTGAGGCAGGAAGGAGTCCCAGCAAAGGTCAGAGGCTATGCAGGCAGCTCAGGGCAGGTGGCCTGGGGGCCAAGGTGCTGCCCTACCTTACTGGGGTCCCTCTGCAGACTTCCGGGCCACCTCCTCCACGGGGCCACTTTCACTTTCTGTTTCCTCCACCGAAGCAAGGACAACCAGGCCAGGGGTTTCCAGGATCAGCTCACAGAAATGGGGTAAGTGTTGGGAGGCAGTGTCAGAAGGATTGGCCCTTGAGGGCCCTCTGGGCATGGGGAGAAAAGGGACTCAGTAGCTTTCTGTGCTCCCCTCCACCCTTCAACTAATTATACCCCTTTATATTCCCTCAGTAGAGCTAAGCACCAAAGCACCATCCTGGTGATTTTACTGGATCCTCACTCTAGGACAGGGAGCATGGAGAAGACAGGATTTAGAGGAGAGCAAAAATGTCTCCAGCTCAGAGGTGACCGGAGCCATGGAGCCAGAATTCAAACACTTTGAAATGCTTCTGTTTTGCCAGATTTCCCCCACTGTTCCCAGAGGCCCACCTTTGAGCCAGGGAGCCCTGCTCAATTTCTGTTCACCTAGAAGGAAGCAGGCACGAGGCCTGGCAGGACCTGGAGTGGATATATGGCTGGCACCTCCAAGACACCCTTAAGGAAAAGAACTCTCTGCTTCTGGGTTCTCCCACAGAGCCAAGTGTGTCTGAGGAGCTGGCATGGAGAGGAAGTGACATCTGGAAGGACACTCAGAGCCATCCTAGGAGAGAGGCTGTGTTCCTTCTCCTTTTTCTCGATAAATACCTGGCCTGAAGACCTAGAGCTAGTAGTGGACAGGGCAGGAATTCTCAGCCAGGTCTGGATCACTCCGAAGCCTTCCTGCTGGTTCCTGGGGCCGTGGCTTCCCCCATCACAAGCCCATGAACTTGCACACAAACACTCTACGCAGGCCCGTGTCTGTCCTTGCTGAGCCTCCCCAAGGCTGCCCTTTGAATCTCGTGTTCCCTCTCAGTCCTGCCCCTCCTTTGTGCAGTCACATATTAAATGTTACCGAGTGCCACTATGTCCTAGACCTTATTCTAGGTACTGGGGACACAGCAGGATCATACAAAACAAAAAGTCGTCACTGTCAAGAAGCTTTTATGAAGGGAGGGGAGTGGACAGACAAAAAAGAGTCAACAATATATATATATATGAACACAGGTAGCAGTAAATGCTGTGAAGGACATAAAGCAGAATTACTACTTTATGTAGTAATGTGGAGAACGACTGGCAGTAGGACAGTCTCACTGAGGAGGTGACATTTATGCTGTGATCAGAGTCAGCAGTGCAAAGAGGGGGTGGCACAAAGGCTCCGAGGTGGAAACAAGCCCAGCGTAGGTCTGGGTGTCTGGGACAGCCCCTATTCACACGTGTTGTCCTGGTGTCATTTTCAATAGTTCTCCCTTCCTGGTCAAGAGTGGCCTGTTTGGAAGATGTTACTGACGCCGAGGCAGGAAGCCATCGGAAGAAATCATGTGACTGATGTCTTGAAAAGATCTCACTGGCTGTTTCCTAAAGAATAAATTAGGGGGGCAAGAGGGCAGAGGAGCCAGGCCGGCAGGCAACTGTAGCCACCCAGGCGTTCTGGGATGTCCCCTTTCACTAGATTCCAGTAGGGGCGATAAGGAGTGGAGAGGAGCGTTTGTGAAGAACCCCAAGGACCACCCCTTTCCACTCCCAGATTCAGGCCCCTGAGCCAGCCCTGGACATTTCTAAGCGGACCCTGAAAGCTAAGGGACCTCTCCTCATGTTTTTTTTTGTTTGTTTGTCAGTAGGAAGGGTCACCTGTATACAGCCCCTCCCAGGCTGGCTAGCCCAGCACCAGCCAGAGCCCACCCTGCCTCTCCGCAGAAGGCTGGCTGGCAAAGCCTGCTGCGTGACCTTGGGCTGCAAAGTCAAAGTGAGTCACTTCCTCCCTAGGGCCTCCCCCTGAGCAGGCAGCTGGCGTTGCTCCCTGCCCCCTCCTGATGGGCCTGGGGCTGGCGCTGGCACAACAGACCACGAACACGCTCTGCTCTGAATGCTAAGTGCTTGTGCCTGTGCCGAGCCCAGCGCCCGCCCCAGGCTCATTTGTCACCCTCTGCTGACTCAGCACTTCTGGAGAAGGCTTTTTCCTGTGCCTTACAGAGGGAGGCTGGGAAATGAGGAGGCCCTGGCTCTTCCTTCCCTTCCCTCCAGGGTGTGTGTTAGGGGTGTCAGTGTGTGGGTGCTGTCATGTGAATATGCATATGCGAGTCTGAGCGTCACTGGGTCTGTGTGTGCCTCCAATGTGGATCAACATGGTGTGCATTTCTGGGTCTGTGTGTCTTTTATGTGTGTGTTTATGTGTGTGCCTGTCCTGTGGGTCTTTGTATATGTCAGTCGGTACCTGTGTTGGCTTCTGTACCTTTGCATGTGGTATATCTGTGTGCTGTCTATCTGTGTGTGTGTAGTATATCTGCATATGTTGTACGTGTCTGTCTGTGGCACATTTGTGTGCGTGCGTGTCATGTGCATGTCTAGGTAAGTGAGTGTGTACTTCACTATCGCATTGCAGGCCTGTCTCCTCCTCTCTTCCTCCATCTTACATTCTCCCCTCAGACATTACCTTACTCCCAGAGCGACCCTCACCTTCCTCCCCCGGTCTCTCAGCTCTCGCCCATGCCTTCTGCCTCCAGTCTAAACACAGGACCTCAGGGATTAAAAGCACAGGCTCTGGAATCAGGCAGATCTAGGTTTCAGCCGTGGCTCTGCATTTGCCAGCTGAGTGACATTGATTAAGATACTTACCTTTTCTGAACCTCAGTTTCCTCACTTATAAAACAGAAGTGATCATATCTCCCTAATAAAGATAATCTCATGATGCAGCCTGGTGTATTGCAAAGGGTTCCTGTTATTTCTCCTTAAAGCAATAGGCCCAGTGTCAGGCACACAGCCAGGATCTAATGAACAGCACTCAAGAACAAAAGCACTGAGCTGTAGTCTCCTTGGCTGCTGGGGAAGGGAGGGGTGTGGGAGAGATGACCTGGATTGGGAGCTGGGCAGAGAAGCTGTTTGCATGACAGCTACTGCAAAGTAAAGACAAGTGGTGACCTGATTTAGTGCTGCCTTAAGCAGCCAAGGAAGCAAGGAAGGAAGTTGCAGGCAAGGAGTTTGGAGCTGCTCTCCATGTCCTTCCCTTCCCTAGACCACGTGCTTCCTGACACCCCCAGCTCCAGCAAGGGCCCAAGGGGAGCAACACAACTCCTGCTCACACGCACCAGCCCCGGAACAGCCCTCATGATTTGTCCTGGGAGATCACTCACATCCATCTGTCTAGATCTTCTTAACAACCCCTGTTAAGTCCGCACTTCAGAGTTGCTGCCTAGTCTCAGTTTTAGATTTAGAGAGTAGGGGGAACCACGGATCCAGCTCATGACTTTGCTGTAGCCAGCTTTGTGGCCCTGGGCAAGTCACTACCCTTCACTGTGCCTGAGTGTCCACATCTATGAAATGAGGGAGATTGCTCTCAGGTTCCTTTCAGCTCACACAGTCCCAGGTGCTTCTAAGCCTCAGTCCTGGCTAGGTCTATGCTATCAGATGCTACCAAAGACTAAGACATCAGGGAAGACTCTGCCACCACCAGGCCCTGTCCCAGCGCTACCTCCCAGCTCTCCCTGGGAAAACCAGCAGACAACCAGTTATGTGGACAGAATGAGGGGTCTGGAAATGAGACTCAGAAAAAGCCCAAAGTAGAAAAAGACACCAGAGAGCTTCTGTCATTCCTGATTGGCCCTTCCTATGCCAGGGAATCCAACATCAAGCTGGAAACAGGACACTGGGTTCTCTGTTCAGCTTAGGCCTAGATCTACAGGTGAGGCCAGGAGTCATTTCTGTTTTGGGGGCCTGTGACTCTTGGAGAGAAAAGGGGTGATAAGCATCTTTGGCCTTCCTGACACACAGGGTTATTCAAGCACGAGGTGAGGCCCGTTGCAAAGCAGACATGCCCATTTCTGTCCAGACATAGTCCGGGCGGGCAGTGGGTGGCTACAGCCTGTCCTTACATGGGGCTGAAGGGGCCCAGCCACTCAGTGACTCACTCACTTACCCAGCTGGCTGAAACCCAGGCTCCACCCTTCCCTTCTCTTGCTACCCACAAAAGCCCCTTAACATAGCATTCTTGTCTCGCTGACACTAATGTAGAGGACATTTCCAAAGGTTCAGGATGACAATAGGGAAGTAAACAGAAGGCCATGTGACCACTTAATTAACCAACTCTGGAACCACCTACCTCTGGGCTTTCTGGTGTGTGATTTTACTAACTCTTCATTGTTTAAGTTGCTTGAGTTATATATTTTATTCTCGCAGGGTTCTTGCAGCCCGAAGTGGCCCACCAGATATGAGCTTGGTGGGCCTCCTGAGAGATTAATCTTATCTCAGACGACCTGCCAGGAACAGGCCTCTTGTACCTACCCTGGAGGACCCTGAGAGTCCAGGGGGATCAGAGGAAGTCTGGTTGGAACCTGATGGAGGTTCCAATGTATGGTGTATGGTGTAGTAGTGAGAATATACAGGGAGGAGCTCATCAAGAAAACTGGGGCCAACTTCCAGGTGTTAAGGGTTGAAGACCCTGCGGAATGAAGAATCAACTGAGCGATGTTCTTTCTGAGTGTAGGCTGAGACCCATTCGTGGATCCTGAAATCAGTTTAGTGGATTACACACAGAATATTTTTTTAAAAAGAAATAGGATGGAAAAACATAAGCATAAGTTACAGATGGTAGAACTTTTGTTTCAGCGTATGTAAACGCTCATCTGAGTAACGGGTTGAGATGTGAAATGCATTTCTTACTGCGGGTCCTGGTTTTAAAAGTTTGAAAGCCTCTTGCTCTGGAAAACAAAGAAGTGAAGCCCAGAGCATGCCCTTTGTGCATGTGAGGGGCAGGAGTCTCTGTCCTAACATTCCATTCAAACATCCCCAAGAGTGTCTACTTTCCTAAGCATGGAATGAGCCATCCCTGTTAGGTCTGGAGCCACTTCAACCCCTCCAGAGGGATGGGGCTTTTACTGATTCTCCGCCCCCAGAATGTTTTCGTGTTTCCCAAGAACCTCAGGGCAAGTCGGTCAAGATTTTTGGAGACAAAGTCAATTCTGAGCCTTTTCTAAGTGGCATGCACCACCGTGTCCCCATTTCTGATCCCAAAAACAGGCAGAGGGCAGAGGCCAGCCAAGGATGCCAGGAAGGCAGGTTTGGCCCCTGGGGAAGTCTATCCTCAGAGGCCCTCCCCTCCCATTTCCACTATTTGGCAGAATCTCGAATGCAGTGGGGCGGAACAGAGAAAAAACTAGAAAGCTCGACTTCTGCCACTAGGGCCGGAAGCCCCTCTGTGGCCCCAGCCGGTGGTGGTTAGCCCCTGTTTGTCATTTTGCAAATCTGGCCTACCCACCTCCGGCGAAAACTCCCAGCATCACTCCAGGGGGCAATGACTAATTACAAAACACATTTTCTCTCTTTTCGTGCTGCCGCCCCGCCCACGGCGCCCCCGCCTATCCCGATGCCGCCAGCCCCGAACCAGACTCCCTGCTAGACTGGCTTGAATGAACTCTTGGCCCAGCCCCTCCTCCCCAGTCTGCACCCTCGGGGTTCTTTCCTTCCCTCTCACTTTACTTTCGCTTTCTAGTCGCTCTCACTTCTCTGACTGCTGAAGTCGTGGGCTACACCCAGTTAGTTAGATCTCGATTCAAGGACGACAGTCAACAAATATTTATTCAAGGCGTTTTGTTCCCGGCTTCAAGTATGCAGTAATAGCACAGGGCAAGCAAGCTTCCTGCACACACAGCTTCTGGAGGCCTGAGTGATACAGAGATGTAATCAAGTGATTAAAAACAGTGGGCCTGGGCTCTGCAGCTTAATACATGGTGCTGGTGAGGCACATAAAATAGATGTATGTACACTGACCTGGAACAAGTTCCCTGGTAAAATGTTAAAATGAAAAAGACAGGTGGCAGGACATGTAGAAGATATTGTGGTTTGC
Source organism: Macroglossus sobrinus (assembly GCA_004027375.1). Classification (NCBI taxonomy): domain Eukaryota; kingdom Metazoa; phylum Chordata; class Mammalia; order Chiroptera; family Pteropodidae; genus Macroglossus; species Macroglossus sobrinus. The sequence goes on along the minus strand of PVKZ01000054.1, from coordinate 2,023,910 downwards.
TTGGTTTCCGGGGACAAGTCACTTTCTCCCTCTGCTGTGGAAGGTACAGAGACATAGTCCCCCTTGCCTTGGCTGGTGTGGTTTGAGGATGGAGATCTAGAGCTATGGCAGCCTTTTTGTTCCATGAGGAAAAGCTCTAGAGCTGGGGAAGGGGGGAAGGGGAGCAAACACTAAATGGAGCCTGAAAAGGAACACCACACATCAAAAGACAGAAAAGAGACAGAGAACCAGGTCTGTGGGGACATGGAGTGAATGGATCAAACCTTAATGGAAATCAGCATTATATCTAGACCTCTGCAGTTACGGAGTCTTTAAATTCCATTTTGTTTGTTGATTTAAGTCTATTTTTGCTAGGATTTCTTTCACTTTAAAAAGAAGACTCATTTTAAGGATATTTGTTGTAGTTTTGTTAATAAGTTAAGTATTAGAAAATCCAAGTTCCCTTTTTTAAGGATTAAATAAGTGATGGTACTTCTAACCATGATATACTAAGCAGCCAAAATTAAAAAAAAAAAACTCTATAGCTGGTGACATGAAAAGATATATCCTAGACATATCAATAAGTGGGGAAAAAAGTTCAGAAGACTATGTAAAGTATGCTATCATTTGTGTAAGGAAATAAGTTGTATAAACTAACATGTTTCTAAAAATGCTTAAAATATCTCTTGAAAGATACTCAAGAAATTGGTAACAATGGGACCTGAATCACTAGGAAACTGAGGCGAGAAGGAGGCTTATTTTTTTACTCTATGCCCTTTTTTTACTTTTTGAATTTTATACCATGTGTATATAACACCTGTTCAAAAAATGAAATTAATTAACAAAAACCTTTTTAATTTAAAATGAAGAGTCCTAAATGATAGTGTATGCACGCGGGAATATTTATAACTGTCACATGCACCCGCATGCAAGCACATGTCATGTTTCAGATGTTCCAAAAGGTCTGGAATAATAGGCACCAAACTGTTAATAGCCGTTACCTCAAGGATGAGGAATTGGAGTGTGTGTGTGTGTGTGTGTGTGTGTGTGTGTGTCTAGGCAAGCAGCAGGGAATGGTTGGTTTACCAACTAAAAAGTCACTTCACATTATATTTCAGACACTCTTCTAAACTTTACAAGTATCGATTGATTTTGTCCTTACCCTAGGAGCTGAGGAAGGTCACCTCCATCACCCTTACTTAATACACGGAGAAATGGACACCAAAAGGACTTGTGTAACTTGCTCAGAAAGGAACGGCTAATGAGTGACAGAGCTGGGATTTGAACTGAGGCAATTTAGCCTGAGGTGGCTGCATTTTTACCCAGGACATTATCCTGCTTTTCTGACTCCCTAGGTAGGGCTGCTCAGTCCCAAGCAATGTGCTGGCACAGAAAACCCTTTCATGCCCCTCTTGTCACTGAACCCTTTCCCAGACCACCTCAAGGGGGGCGGCCCAGCCTGTTTCTTCCTTGCATGGGGAAGACAGAAACCACTCCCCTTTTTCTCCACACTATATCTCACCTGGAAAAGAGGAAACTGGAGGCTGATGGGGCCCCACAGGACTCCACGTTGTTTAAGCTCTATTTACACGCCCCATTTACATAGGGGAATATAGAAAGGATTCATAATCCTGAGTGCTAATGAGGTTCTGAGATAGAGCGTGCTCTGGTGGGACTGCAATGCAATGTTTTTGAGGGACCAACTGGATAAAAGCCATCCTAATTAGGAATGCACATACTCTCAGAACTCACCATTCCCCTTTTAAGATAGTATCCCACAGAAATAAGTGAACAAGCATGCTTACTGCAGCATTTCCATAAATTCTAATAGGTGATGGAGTTCCACGCAGCTGTCAAAAGGAATAAAGTAGCTCTGACGTACGAACAGGCACAGAGGATGTCCGTTGTATACTGTTTAAAAAACCAAGTTGCAAAATAATATGTGAACTATAACTCAAGTTTTTAAAAAATAAATAAAAACAATGCGCATAGAAAACGTGTGTATATAGAAAATGGTCTGCAAGGATATACAGTTGGCCCTTGATCAAAATGAGTTTGAACTGCATACTTCCACTTATACAGGGATTTTTTTCAGTAAATATACAGTCAAGCCTTGCATCCCTGGGTTTCACGTCTGCCAATTCAACCAGCTGCAGATGCAGAGTGTCAACTGTATGCATTGTTCTACAGCATTTTATATAAGGGACTTGAGCATCCTTAGATTCTGGTATCTGTGTGGCGTCTTGGAAACAATAGTTAGGAGACTATAGTTCAGTTTTGGGGAAGTCAAAAATTATATGCAGATTTTCATGGGCTTGGGGATGGCCTCCCTAACCCCCACATTATTCATTGGTTTACCAAAATGATGATAGAATTAGGAAGGAAAGGGGAGGAGAGGAAAAACTTTATATTTTTTATCTGTATACTTCAACATTGTCCAAGTCATTATAAGATATAGTTTGTAATTAAACATTTTTAAAAATTAATAATTAATATATAAACTTTTCATGGTTCAAGCATCAGCTTGCCAACTGTCTCTTCATCTCTTCCACACAGTCTTATCTGTTCCTTCTACCATTTGCTATCTTTGGACCTCAGGCTCCTGAGCTGGTTGTAAGACTCCAGAGCCCATTCGAACCATGTTCACTAATCCATCCCTAATCCTGGCTCCCCAGCAGCTCAAACCAGCAGCTGTCCGCTCCTGTGGGAGGTGGGCAGGAGTCCCCCTGGTTTACATCCATCATAAAAAGAGAAGCAGCTGTGGCTCTGTGGATGCTCGGAACTCCAAGACGTGTCAGCCTCGAGCAGAGGGGCCTGGCCGCTCCCCAGAGGGCACATTTCTTCCTCTCCTTCCTGGACACATCCACAGCAGTCAGAGCGTTTCTGAAGAGCTGGGTGGGACTCCAGAGACGGTGTGATCCACTGATCTCACTCCGCAGGTGAGAACACTGCATCCAGGCCAAACCTTTGCCACCTGCCTCTTGGCAAGTGCCTTTTCTTAAAAATGTCAGAGTCTGAACGCTCACTCTTATTAACTGCGCAATAAAGAAATTCCATCGGGCAAGCCACCATCGCTGTCAGTGGTTCTCAGCTGCGATGGCACCTTGAAATCACCTCGGGAGATCTGAAGCTACCGACAACTGGGTCCTACCTCGGACATTCTTTTTTATTTTAACTGGGGGGCAGCATCCTGAGCACCGAGATTTTGGCACTCCTTACGTGTTCCCAATGTACAGCCATGGTTGAGAACTACTAGTCAATGTCATGTCATGTCATGTCATTTGTGTACACATGCTGTGTGCATATGTAACCCATGCGTGGAAACCTATGTACACACACAACGTACAAAGCTGGATTTCCCAATATACAAAGCAATATGTGTGCTGAGGTCACCAGCAAAGCAAGACACAACCTGGAATTGCCTCAGAAAAATCTGAATAGCTTAAAAATAGCCAGAGGCTAGGACCGCAGCCCCGGCACCTATAGAATCTGACCGTCCCTGAGTGGGGTCTGTGCTTCGTGAAGGTTCGTTCTGGGCTGTGGAGGGCCAGCCAGGACTGAGAACCATAGCCAGTGCCTAAAGATAGGGGAGAGAGGAAGAAAGACGAGACAGAGGGAGGGGGCAGGGTGCGACAGCTGCCCAAGGAAAAAGCCCAGAGGCTCTGGGACAGGTGGAGGACAAGGCCCAGCGGAGAAGGGGCTCTAGGGGCTCTATAGAAAACAAATATGCATGTTTACCAGCAGCGATGAATCCTGCCTCTGTTCCCCAGGCTCATGGAGTGGGACCAGGGACAACTGTTCACCATCAATAGAGATAGAAAGACACAAAGGCCCTCAAACAGGGCCTCCTGTTTTCCATCGTAGGTGCCTCCATGAGAGCAAAGACTATCTCATTTGTTGACTCTGTCTCCCCAGAGCCTGGAACATAATAGATACTCAATAAACACCTGTTGAATGGAAAAACTGACTGAACTTTGCCCACACTTTTCCTCTGTCAAGACTGTCACAATTTTCTCAGTCTGTGGGTTTCTTGTACAGAGCAGGGTTTAAAATGGCAGTGCCAAGAGAACTTCAGAAAGAGAGGGGAGAAGGTTGTGTGGCCCCATCCTCCCACCAACTCCATTTCCTCCACTTTCTCGGGATTTTAGAATCTGAATGGAAGGGAGGGGAGTGCAGTTGGCTGCCCACAGCTGCCCTTTCAAATCAGAAGGTTGGAGGAAGGAGGACAGGAGGAAGAGGGAGTGGGGTAGGAGATGAACAAGCAGAGAAGAGAGGAGTGTGCTAGGAGCACGCAACGGCTGCCAGTGACTGAAAGGTGCTGGATCTGTCCAGAGAAAAAGGGACAAGTTAGAGAAGGCCCAGACATGGTCACTGAGCGACCAGGGTTTAACTCCAGCTACCACACTCCCTATCTAAGTGACTTCCAGAATGGGGTGAGGGATGTGTGGAAAAGAAGTGGGGAGGAAAGGAAAGCATCACTCTCCGTTTGAGTAACACTGGGCTATTTCTCCTCCCGGGAGTCTCCACCCTAATAAGAGATGACTGCATGATAATGACATGACACTCCTTCTATCACCCTGGATGCCTGATTTAGAACACTAGGTAAGCTTGGGGCCCAGGTATATGTGTGTAAGTGTGCATACCAATGCAGATGTAAACACAGCTTGGGTGTGCTCACAGATGTCAACACAACCTCTTGAGAAGATGGTACCTGCAGACACAGGCCAGGAAACAGATTCCCCAGGTCACAGGTGAGTATGTATTCAAGCTCTTTTTTAACTTGTATTTGTGTGTCCTAAGCAGGAAGCACAGAATGCCAGGCCCTCGGCCAGGAGTTCATTTTAAAGCTGTATTGAATGAGCACATTGGCCTCTTCATTCTGGGGTACTTGAGCCCACTCCCCACCAGACCTGAAGCAAGGGCCTTGGCCTCCAGGAATTGCAGGCTGAGCCACTGCCCTTGACATTTTTTTCTACTTGTCTGAACACTGGGAGGTGTTTTAATGTCACCAGCAAGCTCCTCTCACCTGTGATATCTGGTTGCAGGCCTGGGTGTGTGTCTGGTCTGTTGATGAGCTCAAGTCTGGCCCTGGGGCAGTGAGGAGGGGAGGGGACAGGCCAGAGATGGTACAGACTGGAGGCTGCCCAGGGCTGTCCCTGGAGCCCTTCAGTTGGCCAAGGGCCGGGCTAGTGTTAACCCCTGCCTGCCCAGGGCCAAATTCTGCCCACCATGAACAACTCCCTCTCAACCTCCAGGAGCTACCACACCTCCTCCCCAAGGAGTGGATGTAGGAGTGAGGACAGGTGAAGGGCGCTACTTTTCCTGCTAATTCTTCCAACTTTTGCTTACCAGAGGGGTAGCCTCCAAATCATAGACCCCAGATACTCCCCAGAAGACAAGCTGGGCCGGAACCAAGGCCATTTCCAAGGGGCCATGGTCATTGCTTATTTCTGGACAGCCCCCATACCCATCCACCTCACTGGCCCCTCCCACAGGGGGCTGGCCCTGCCTGTCAGATCACCTCTGTGTCCCAGTGCCCGGCACAGGGCCTGCCTCTGTTGGAGTCCTGTTAAGGAGAATGACCCTTTTAAACCTATTCAGATCCTCCACCCCTCCCCATCTTTTGCTAGAGATTCAGACTCAGCAGGTTTGGGTGTGGCCTGAAATCCCTAAAAGCATCTAAGTGAATCTGCAGCCTGGCTGGCCCCATTCACCTTCTCACTGACCTGAGGTTGTCCCAAGGCTATCTTCTGTGGTGTTTGCATTCCGGAGAGAAGGAGAGCTCAGAGTGGAATTTCAGATAGTGTCAGATAGTAAAGTGCAGTGGTTATGAATGTATACTCAAGAAGTTCAAATTCCCAATCTTGACCTTGGGCAAGTTGCTTAACCTCCTTGGGCCTCAGTGTCCTCAACTGTAAGATGAGATGGTAAAGCTCAAGGGTACTCTCTGAAATAGAAGGCACGGGCAAGTCAGACAGAGCTGGGTGTCAGAGCTCGTGCTTGGGATCAAGCTCCTGACCCCTACCTCTGCCTGGCCCTCCCATAAGGGGAAAGGGCAGTCCAGGCCTACCTAGTGAGAGTATGGCAAAGGATGAGCTGAATGGCTTTGGCTATGCAGAAGGCTGGTTTTACACACTAACCCTTATCCTGTGCCTTATCCTGAATCATATTTGTGCTGCCCTAATTTCTAAGAATTTAGACACTCCTTTGAGGACCAAATTTCTCATGGGAATAAAAACTCGATTCTCCACTAAAACCATTTTCTCCATTGAAACACTTTGCACAGATATTGGATTCTAACAAATCCAAGTTTTAATCCCCATTTCACTGCTTACTGGTGGAACAACATAGAACAAACCTTGGCTCTGAGAGCCTCAGTTTCCCATCTGTAAAGCAGAGAGAGTCATCTCTGTTTTGCAGGCTTTTGAGAAGATTAAATTAATTCAGTATGCTTTCAACAAACTTTTACTGAGCACCTATGATGCGCCAAGCATTGGCGATACAACTATAAATATAAGAGAGACAGATGGAGTGCATGTTTCTGAGGCCTTCAGACAGATATTAATCAATATTAACCCCAATATCTATGTTACCTATTGTGTTGAGTGTTATGAAGGCAAAGTGCTCATGAGGAAATTGTGTAAACTCAATTTTGAAGGATAACTAGGTGTGATCTACTTCACTGCACCTAAAACATTATTGATTGTCAACACACTATTATTTTAGATAATACCGAGAAAGAAAAACTCTGCCAATTAACCATGACACCATACCTTCTAACCCTTAGAAATGTTCTATGTTGTGCTTACTAGAAGAACTCTTTTAGACTTTCCTTCAGCCCCAGAGGAGTTTTCTATCCCCCCCCCCCACCAACCATTTAAAACAAAGAAGGGTCTGTAATGGCAGGAGTCAGAATAGGGTGAAATCCAAGAGAAATCCACCTTGCCCTGCAGCAAGCTTGCCTGGTGCTAAATCCCTGAGCTGGTAGCAGGTAGGCTCCCAGGCTCTGGTTCCACAAAAGGGGAAACAGGCCAAGAGGGCCATGTGGCTCAGGCAGAGAGAAGGGCAAGAAGGGTGGGGAAGGAGTCCTGGCTGAGGGCTCACTGCTGAGCTCAGATTTTGGTTGAATGGAAGTGTCCAGAAGGAAGAGTCAAATGCCAGACTGGGGGCTGTTAACCACCATAGGGTGTAAAATGCATCCTGTTGTCAAAGATGCTTCTTCCTCAGAAGCACAGAACACCTCTAGTTTCCAGATTTTGGTTTCTAAATACCATTCTCCACTAAAAGAAACCAGGGCACTTTGGGAAAACAACCAATTCCAGGGCTGGTTTAGGAAAGTACAAGGTGATCCTGGAACATCTTATTGTGCCAGAAAGTGACAATGTGCTAAAACAAAATTAATAAATAATGGGGACCTGTCAGTAAGAATGAGAGCCAGCTTAAAGAGGTTTCTACTGGACAAATTTGGCCTAACTTGAGTACTAAAATAAAAAATGAGAACTATAGATTATAAACCCCAAAAGTAAAATAATAATCCATGAGTCCAACTGATATAAACAAATACACAAATGATTGGGAAAGAAAAGAACACTCTTCCTTAGCAAAGAATCCTAAGAAACAAATGTAGAAAAATGATGAAACTGGAAAATAATCATTGGCTTATCACCATGATATTGTTTTAGGCGAGAATCATAAATAGATGCCACGACAAGTGGGTGATAAGAAACAACATGTTTACATAGTACACTGAGCAGAAAAATTTTTTCTTTTGCTGTATAGGACACTGAGTAGGACAACTGGGCATGGCCCTAGTGTCCAGCACACTAGAACAAAAGTAAGTATGGTAAAAAGGTAACATTTGGGAAGCTTTAGTGAGAAGAATGTGGGAATTAGTTGTACTGTTTTTTGCAATTTTTACATAGTTTAAAACTATTTCAGAGTAAAAAATTGTGTTTTTTTTTAAGTGTATATCTTAAAATTGATAAAAAATACAGTAAATGAACTAGGGGAGGATGTAAATGAGCCTTCCAGGCAGAAACACTCATGAGTGCCAAAGCCCTGATGCCCGACAAGCATATTCATTTGAAAACCACAACCAAAACCAAAGAAAGCCTGAGTCCTGGGGGCGAAGCAGCAGGAGCACAGTGAACTGAGAGGTGGGCAGGGGCCAGGCCGTGTTGAGGGTTTGGGGTCTTGGCGATGATAGCAGGGAAGAGCCATTAAAATTCTTTAAGCAGTAGATGGAGGGAATGTGGCCTTATTTGTGTTCATCACTCTGGCCCTTGGCTGACCCTCAATAAACGATGGCCATTAATAATGCCTTGTCTGCTCTGACTCTCTGCTGTCTCTTCCCCTTGGGACCTTTTTGCTCAATGGAGTTGACAGCAGGTGGCCCCATACCCACTTGCTGCCAGGTTGACCTCCAGAGCATCCAAGCCCAACCCCATCTTCTCTCTCTCAGCCCAGCTCCCTGGGCACACAAACCCACCAACTTCCTTCTGTCTGTATTGGTTTCTCTTCTGGAAGTCCCAGGGCTCAGCGAAGCCTGGAGAGGTTTGAGTTCAAGGTGAATGAATGGGCTGTTTGATGGGAATCTCTCGGGGCAACCTCCAGGCTTGGTACAGTTCGAGCAGCTGTGGGCTTCCTTTTTTCCTGATGAATCACTGCTCTGTTGTCTGTGACTGTGTGTGCCCTCCCTGCCCCCCTCCCCCTGTCATGCCTGGGGCCCTGCAGTAAGAACAGCGGACTGGCTATGTGCACCGAGCAGCTCCTCCTGTGACTAGCATTCACTACAGCACTTTCTGTGCCAAGTATTCTTAGGCATTATGTGCATTCCTCAGCCGTCCTTTGCAGCAACCCTGAGACAGACCACACCATTATGTCCATTTTGCAGAAGAGCACACTGAAGATTGAAAGGTTTATTGGCGTGTTCAAATTCGCACAACTGACCCAAAGATTCAACCCAGGCCCTCTGACTCCTGAAGCCTACATTTCTGCCTGTGACACCACCCTGCCTCTTCTGGTGGCCCGTGGGGCTTCAGCATTATAAGCAGCCAGGCCATGTGGACAGAGGAGCTGAACATAACTGAGGGCCCTGCTATGCCAGGAAGGGGTTAATTGGGATGCCCTCAGCAAGCTCTGGTTTGGTGAGGCTGGTTGTCATGGCAACAGCTTGGCTTTTGGGGAGAGGGAGGCCAGCACAGCATGATCTTCTGAATCACTGGATGTACACACAGCCCATATGTTTATTTTATGGTGAACATCTTCCTCTGAAACTGCATGTGGCCACCCAGAGTGGGGGTGCAGGGCAAGGGTGAGGGCAAGGGTTCCCCGAGCATGCCAAGCCAGGCGGCCCTGGCCCTGCTGTGGTCCCTCTCCCAGAGTGCTCTCCCCAGCATGCCCTGGAGGCTTCCCACCAGGAAGACCCAGGGCTTCTGCTTTCAGCTCCCAGATCCCCATACTAGGTCAAAACTAGGGAAGAACGCAGATCTGGGGCCAGAAAGAGTTCATCAATCATTCATTTATTCATTCTTTTACCAGATATTTACTGCTTGCCCATAATACACTAAAGCTAAGTGCTGTGACCTGGGGTTATAGCTGATGAAAGTCGGCAGGCTCTGCCTGCACTCATGCAGCTGCCTTTCCACTGGGCCGGAAGTCCCCACCTTACACTTTCTGTGTCACCGTGGGTAAGTCCCTTTCCCTTTCTGAGTTCATCTGCAGAATGGGGCCCATAATGCCCACATCTGCAGAGACGCTATGTAGATGATACAATATATTTGAAGCATTTACCTGCATGCCCAGCACATAGTAAAGCTAAATATGCAATTATGACATACATGCCAGTAGGCTATTCACTGTTCCCTCCAGTCTCAGAAGGAGTCAAGTAATGATAAAGATCCACAAATGAAGAACTCCAGGCTCTGGGCTTCAAGGGACACTGTGAGGCAAACTCTCAGTACTGACTCAGAGAGACAGGCTCTTCCATCACTGGACATGTGACCTTGACTTTACTTTGCCCATTTGTAATGTGAAATGATCTTATTGGATCTGATGAACAGCACCACAGTAGATACTTGACCATTTTGTCCCACCATCTGAGCCACCCTCAGGACAGAAGAGCCCAAGACCACTTCCCAAGGCATACGACTTCGTTCCTGGCCTCCTAGTTCTGGTTTCCACTCCAACCCAACTAGTGTTTTGCCTACAATATGAACCTCAGTAGCTTTCTGTTGATTTGATTCAAGTTTGATTATTTAAGCCCAGCTACCTTAGCCAAGGAGAACATTCCCTCCCAATGCCTGTCCGGGACTCTGCCCTCTCTGCTCCCTGCAATCTCATCTCCCACCAATCCCACGCTGGTGTGCCCTAGGCAGTAGGAAGCAAGAATTTGACTGTGTGTCCCTCCCTACCTCACAGGAGCCTGTGTTGACAGAATGACCCCTGAGGTCCTCCACGTCAGCCCTGGAACCATGCTGTGAAGCCTCAGCACGTGGCAGGCCTGGGCGGGGACAGAAAGGTCAGCTAGACTGATTACAGATAAGAGCAAGTGTAGACCCAACCCACACTCAGGGAAACACCAAAGAAGGGGAAAAACATTTAAGAATTTCATATTTGATATTTCAAAAAGTCCAAAACTTCAAAGTAGTCATCATAGGAAAATTCAAAATGTTAAAGGATTCCTTCACACTTAGTATTTTGTGGCTTAGTGTCGATTTTATTTTGCACTGCTCATGGGGGTGGAGATGGCCTCATTTTTTTCAGAGCCAGTGCCTCTAGAAGTCTTAATCACGGCCTGGGAGATGGAAGTGGGGCACACAGTCTATATCTAGAGGACAGAGAGGGAAGATGCTTTCTTCTCGTTTCCTTCAGTCTGACACCAAAGGAGGCGAGATTAAGCTTGGTCGGATGTGGTACTGATGAGTTGTCCAAAATTTTCTTCTCTCTCCAATCTTGAGCTTCCTTCTTTTTGGCTGGGTGTCAGGATACATATTTATACCAGGACAGGGTTTACAGAGCAGATTGCAGTTGTCATTTGTTGGTGAAATTCTTTGTAGAAGGTCAGTGGGCTGGGAGGAGGCTGGGGGTGGGGGGCCTGTGAGGCCAGCAGAGGAGCTGCAGAGATAAAGAAGCTCCCAGCCAGGCCAGCCCCTGAGCTGGCAAATTTTTTTAAAAGGATACAGCCAAACCATAGAAGAAAAGGACAGGCTGACAGACATTCCTAGCAAACACATCCCCATGAGGAAATCAGAAAATGCTTGGATAGCAATTGGAAAGGATACGGATGTGGAGAGAGGAGAAAGGAGTCCAATGAGAATGTCTGAGGATTTCTTTTCTTTCTTCCTTTTTAAATAGACTTCATTGAGCAGAAAGTACATGGGTTTCCCATATACCCTTGCTCCCCCAAACACACACACACACACACACACACACACACACACACAGCCTCCCCCATCAATATCCCCACTAGGGCGGCACATTCATTACAACTGATGAACCTACCGTGACTCATCATTATTACCCAAGGTCCATAGTTTACATTAGGGTTCACTTTTAATGTTTCACATTCCGTGGATTTGAACAAATGTATAACATCCTATATTTACGATCATAATATCATACAGAATAGTTTCACTGCCCTGAAACTCCTCTGTGCTCTGCCTGTTCACCTTCCCGGGCAACCACTGATCTTTTCACCATCTCCATAGTTTTCCCTTTTCCACAATGCCATATAGTTGGCTTCTTTCATCTTTAAGATTCCTCCATGCCCTTCCATGGCTTAACAGCTTATTTCTTTTTTAATGCTGAATGATATTTCATTGTCCAAAGTTTGTTTATCCACTCACTTACTGAAGGACATCTTGGTAGCTTTCAAGTTTGGGGAATTATGAATAAAGCTGTTATAAACATCTGTGTGCAGGCTTGTGTGTGGACATAAGTTTCAACTCCTTTAGGTAAATAACGAGAAGTGTGATGGCTGGGATGTATGGGAAGAACATAGTTTTGTAAGAAACTGCCAAACTGTCTTCCAAACTGGCCGTACCATTTTGCATTCCCACCAGCAACGAATGACAGTTCCTGTTGCAACACATCCTCACCAGCATTTGCTATTGTCAGTGCTTCGGAATTTAGCCTCTCAAATTGGTATATTATAGTATCTTGTCATTTCAATTTGCAATTCCCTAGTGACAGACTTTGTGAAGCATCTTTTCATATGCTTATTTTCTACCTATATTTTCTCTTTGGTGAGGTGTCTGTTCAGGTCTTTGGCCCATTATTTAATTGGGTTGTCCGTTTTCTTATTGCTGAGTTTTAAGAGTTCTTCGTTTGTTTTGAATAATAGTCTTTCATTAGATGTGCCTTTTGCAAATATTTCCTCCAAGTTTGTGACTTTTTTTCTCATTCTTCTGAACCTCAGCTTTTGAGCTGATGGTTCTAGCCCTTTGTGGAGCCAGATGTGGTCCAAGGTCCAGCCATTTCCACCCAATTAAGAACTCCTCTGAGGGGCAGTCTTTGCTCTGGGTACCCCAGTGATCTGGCAGAGACTTTATCAGATCTCTACTGGGGTCTAATAACCCTACCTGGTCCCACTCAATAGTCATTCTCCCTATTTCTTCTCAGGGGCTATTCCCCACTAATCCTTGTGCACACGTAACTCTGTTTCAGCATCTGCTTCAGACCCAATTGACCTAGAACTAGAAAGTAAAGAAGTCAGTGATGGGACAGAGAGAGATGGGGGATGATGATTTAAATTGGGAGGTCAGAGAAGACCCCAATGTCATCACATTTGGGCTGAAACCTGGAGCCAGGACAGCACTAGTAGCAAAGGAGTCCAGGGAAAGGAACATAGGGTGCAAAGGCTCTTGCCCATGTAGCTGAGGCAGGGGTGCCAGAGGAGTTGAAGCAGCTAAGGCCACAAAGATTTCAAAGATTGGGATGGGGGCACATCGTGTAGGCCACAGTCAGAAGCTTGGATTTATTCCAGATGCAGTGGAAAGCCACTGGAGGGTTTTCAGCTTAGAAGTAACATGATTTGATTTGCATTTTTTAAAGCTTGCACTGGCTGCTAGGTGGAAAATGGATTACAAGGGAGCAAAAGGGGAAGCAAGGAGACCCGTCTGGCATTTTATTGCTCTGGTTAATATAAATATCCCAGCTCAACAACTTCTCTCCTGCAAAGACAATCGTGGTGGCCAGTTGCATAGAACCCATGCATACTGCAAACACACCTCATAGTCCCCCACCTTCTAAAACACCCACAGACACTCCTGGACAGAGGTTTACACACATGCATCCATATTCTGCAACACGAACAGAGGCATCCAAGTCTCATGCACATACGCTCCCATACATGGCACCAGCAGAGATATTTTCATTCACATGCAAGCACACATTCCCATTTATACACTCCTTCACACATTATGAGATATTTTCATGCACACACACACAGCTACACATATCTCTACACAGCTACACAGACACATCATTTCCCATTTTCCAAAGAGAAGCAGGTCTGAACAAGGGAGGTGACTGGGAAAAATGTGTCAGGGGCTTTATAAGAAGAGCTGGTAATTGCAAACCTACTTAGTCATTGGAGAAAGAAAATGCCCAAACAAATGCCTGCTTTACTCTTACTTGCACCTGATGGTTGGGTCAGCCAGCTATTAAGGAGACTGCCTTAAAGCCTTCATTCATCAGGTTGGGGCCTCCCCCACCCCCACTCGTAGTTCCTCCTCACTCAGCCACTGCTGCCATCTTCCTGCCCCCCGCCCCGCCCCCCAGGATTCATCAGCTCTCACTACACTGCTAATGACTCACAGGGCATGAGTTTATACTTTGGGTAGATCTGGACGCCTTAGAAAGGCCTTTTCAAAGCCCTGTAGGACCTGGCCCCAGCTCCCTCGCCCCGCAGCTGGCTCCTCTGCAGCATTTCCTCCCCTCCAGCTCTGAGCCCCAGCCACAGTGACCTTCCAGCAACTAGCAGCTCTTCAAACAAACACCTTCAGCTTTTTACATATGCTGCCCCCACTGCCAGCTGGAAGAGCTTCCTTACCTTTCCAGCCTCCATGTAGGAGCTACCTCCTCAGGGGAGTCTCCCCTGATTGTCCTACTATACCACTCCAATTAGAACTCCCGCCTGTGCTCATCTCCTTCTTAGCATGTACTGCACTGCCTAGCACCTGCTGGGTTGGTTATACTGGTCTATCTCCCCTTCGGAGCACAGAACATATCTGTTCTGTGCACTGATGCCTGGGACATAATAGGTACTCAATAAATATTTCTTGAGTAGATGAAGGCTGCTCCTGTATACCACTAAAACTAGAAAGAGATTATTTTTGGAAAGGGTTCGTTCTTCCTTCTGTCTTCTTTGTTATCCCAGGCACCACCTGGTGATCACTAAGTCTCCAGCTTGCATTGTAGGAAACTGTTCTACCTCTTCTACCATCTACCTCTCCTACCTTTAACCAACTCTGGTGTGCGTTGCTGGAATAACGCTGGGCCCCTGAGTTGGGACAGGAGATAATGGGGGAGATATTCAAGTTAAACTATATAATTTCCATGACTTCCTATGGGGAGAAGGCAGTGAACATGAGAGAGAGAGAGAACTGTATCTGTTGTCAGGAAGGATCAGGCCGGACACCTGAGGACCGAAAAGAGCAAGAGGAAGTCCCATGAGAAAGACCTTGAACAACCTAGATAGGCAAAGCAGTTGGCTGATTAAAGGGAAGGGCTTGCTGGAGCATCCGCACTGCTGAGGCATCTGTGCTGTGCCAGGAGAGGTGGCCCAGTAACTAAGACCCTGTGCAGTGCTGCTGGGAACGGACACTGGTCAAACAGGATCCCGGCCTTTCTGACCCCAGCAGCATCTTACTTCCTGTCCTAAGGAACAAAGATATATGAAAACCAATAGTTACTACAAAATGAGTGTCTATTACAGAGAAAGCAAGCACATCCTACTGCCACTTCCTTGTCTACACTGTGACAGACATCACTAATCAATAATGGGTGCACCTATCACCTCCAGGCCAGGATAAGGTATCAGAATTCAACACAGGGCTCCAAGGAGTTGTTACTGATCAGTTGGAGCTGGCACATAAGGTGGATCCTTTTTGCCATCACTTCTCCCTTAAGTGCCAAGTGCTTAATTCATCTCTCATTCAGTTCTCATAACAAATCCATGAGATAAAAAATAACTTTTATTTCCCCAATGAAGAGCAAAGAAGGATCAGCATGGTTAGGAGACTTGACCAAGTTCATACAGGAAATAAGAATTAGGCTGAGAATTCAGCCCCTAGTAGATTTGTCTCCACAGTCCCTACTCTTGCCACTTTACCATGCTGCCTGCCTCCATCGTGCATCTGTATCACCATGCTGTAGGCATTTGTGAGGTTCTGTTGCCTCCCAATCTCCAAACTCTCTGTTCATTTGAGGTCTCTGCAGGAAATTAGTGTTATTGCCAATGGCCAATTGAGGAGCCCTTCAAAAAGAGATTATTTACCGAGGGTGGGCAGTGCTAGGGAAAACTAAAAGGAAAGGTGAAGACCCTGATGGGACAGGGTAGGAGTCAGGGGGACGGGGATGGGGAAGGAGATGACTGGAAGCTGGAAAGAGCCATAGCTCTTTCCAGAAGAAGCAAAAGGAACAAATACCCCAATTTACCTGCTCCCACCCTCCAGTCTCCTCCATGGTGTGTCCTATTGGAGAATCCCAACCGGAAATCAGAAGGCATGGGGGTTCAGCTAATGCAGCCCACACAGGTCAGCCTCCTGGACTTCCGAGTTGGAGGGAAAGAATAGAAGGATGGAACTATAGAGAAGCAAACCTAGAAGGCCATCCAGAATGCTCCTTTTCTATTTGGGCCTGAGGGTGGAAACTTGTCCCCCACCCCCAGAGGAGTACTTCCAGGCCAATAGTGTAAGTTTCTATCTGAATCCGAGGGCATCAGGACCAGAAAAGCCAGTAGTGTAAGTCCCAGTACAAGGGCAGAAGAAGACCAGCATCCCTGCTCAACAGTCAGGCGGAGAAAGAAAATTCTCCCCTCCTCTGCCTTTTTGTTCTATTTAGGACCACAACTGATTAGATGAAGCCCACCCCATTGGGAAGGGCGATCTGCTTTGCTCAGTCTACAGATTCAAACATGAATTTTATTCAAAGCACCTTACAGACACACCCAGAATAATGTCTGATTAAATATCTGGACATCTCGTAGCCCAGTTAAGTTGGGACATGTAAAATTAACCATCATTACACTGTAGTTTGCAGAAGAGTAGTGACAGCAAAGGCATCCTAAGAAGACAGCCCTGTGGCGTGACCTTGGCAATGATGCTGACTGCCCACCTGCCAAGCTGGGTCTTTAGACTTCCTGTTGATGCTGTGAGCATCCCCAAATCCTTCCCACAAATCTTTTCTCTACTTAAGAATGCCATAGTCCATTCTGCTGTTTGAAATATGAATCCTGACTGGCACGACCACCCAGGACACATCAATGATGCATATGGTGGTGGGTGGTCCCCTGATCCCAGCAATGTACCAGGGGAGGATGCATATAAGCTGCACATCAGGGAGGTCCTCGCAGCCTTCTCAGTTCCTCTTTTGAATGTCGTGTTTCTGCCACTCATGAAATTAGGCAAGCTTGCTCTGAGGTCATTTGTGTTTTCAACTGAGCTGCCTCTGGGACACCTCAGGGAAGTGAGTCCTACTGTGTGTGCCCCACTCCCAGGCATGTTTAGCTTTTGGAGACTAAAGAAGAACAAACTGCACCAGCCCCAGAAAAGACCCTGCCACAGTCCATGTGTGACTGCTCTGGAAGTCCACAGCCATGTAAGAGATGCCACTCCTAGAGGAATCCTCTGAGGGAAGGGCCCCTCCAAATGCACTGGGTGGACACCCCCACCTCCTGAGCAACTTCCCTCTGCCAGAAGCCTGCAGCTGACATGCGTTTATCTTGCCTGACCAGCCCCAAGGAAGAGCCAGCTGCTTTACCACCTCCACCTTCACTCCAAGGCCCAGGATTCGGATGTTTCTCTGGATGTTCAATATTTGCTCAGGGAATTAGGAAAAAAGCAAAGCAGAAATCACCAAGGTGACAGGCTGGTGCCTGAGGTAACTGGGCTATACCAGCCCCAGGCAGGAGGGGCAGGGACAAGGAGGCCTGGAGACCCTCAGCCCAGTGGCAGCCTGACAACAGATAGGGAGGAACCAAGGGGAATGTCCGCCCTTCCTTCTCCACACACCCGCTCTCGGGGCTCCAGCCCACAGGGGGCTTTGCACACATCAGCCCCAGTGTCTGACTCTTCTGTGGTATTGATGTACAGGAACTAGGGGCCAGGGCTCCTGTAGTCACCAAGCTGCAGTGAGAATGTGCATGTGTCCCCTGCCCTCAGAGGGCCTAGGGTTTGTAAGGGACACAGCTGAATACATGCTCTGGTGGGAAACTGCAGGATGGCACAGGCATGTTGCAGGGATGCCTTGAACTGGCTCATCTCCCTGGGACCCCCAAAGCTCCTGCTTTTCCTCCAGCTCCTCCGGCTCCTGATGACGAGCCTGTGGCTGAGCTCCCAAATGCCTCCTCCATCTGCTCTCACAACAGGGCTGGAGACAGATCCTGGGACACCTCCTCCCTGCCCTGGCCCTGCCCCGACACACTGGCTTCCTCTGCTCTAGGTGTCACTGTCTCAGCTGGCAGCCCCCAAATTCATGGGAAAGGGTCTATTCCCAGGGTAACTGGGTGTACACCCTCTCCCAGGACAGAGAGAACCTCCTCGCACACATAGTCTTGTACTAAATACAGCATGGTGATCTCTGCTGAGGAGGCGTGGAACAAGCCCCAGCCCACAGCAGCAAACAGGAATGGGAAGGCCACTGCCCCATGCTTCAGGGACCTCTTCATCAGGCCTGAGCCCATGTATGTCTGGTCCATGCACGTGTCGGCCTACCATGCACAACCGGCCGGCCCCTTGTCTGAAGCAGCTGAGCAAAGTGGGACCGCTAGGGCAGGGAATTCACCACTGCTACGGGATCCCCTTGCCCCACTGGTCTCCCCTTGCCCCACTGGTCTCCCCAACCTTCCCAAACTGCTCGCTTGAAACTCAGCTCCTGCTATGGCAGCCTGTAGCAGCTCCAGACTGCCCAGGGCAAAAGTGGGAGGGCGGCCTAAGCATTTGTGAGCTTCTCTCTCCCCTGGGCTCTGTGGGTCAGGAGCGGGGTATTGGGTGGATTGGGCCAGCTGGGGCTGGGAGCACAAAGTACAGAAGAATCAGCTTTCATCTTGGCTTTTTAAAGCAAACGACACCACCCCCACCTCCCCCCCAGCCTGAAGCTGGCTGGCATTGCACCATAAATCTCCAGGATGCTGCAGCTGTGACTGGATTATTTATAACTCCAATCTTACATTTCTAACACGGAAACATCACACAAAGGAAAAGGTAATGAAATCTCACCTCTCCTGCTTGTCCCTCACTCCAATCTGCAAGGCTTTCCAGAAGCCCTTGTGGCTGAAGGAGGGAAGAGAGAAGCCCGCCCTCCTCCACCCCTGCCCGTCTCCCTCTCCCTCCCTCGTCCTGTCAGTCACACACACGCATACAGTGCCCCTCACCCTACGTTCTCTCCCACACACATTCCCTCACGTTTTCTTTCTCTCACACACATACATTTCTTCCCAGATGCACAGACGATTCTGTTCCCTCTCTCGTCCTCTCCGCTCACCCGGCCTAGGCCCTTCCTATCTCCCAGACACACCCCACAGGTCCTCGCCCTTTTTCTTCCACCACCACCCTCTCCCTGTGTGACTCGCTCCCTTCACTTGTGTGTTTGCTTTTTTGCTTTGTCAGTGAAGACGGTGGCAGATTAATTACCAGGCCTGTCCTCTGCGAGGCCCGTCAGCATCTTGTCAATAGTGGGTAGAATTGTCAGCTTACATTCGTCTTGCTCTGCCTTTGAAATTCCTGTGGGCATTATCTCCTGAGAAGGACCCACTGCATGGCACATGGCAGTGAAGACATGCGTGCCCAGGCTTGACATACACAAACACACAGAAAACACAGGCCACAGAACACACCTCTCTCTCTCTCTCTCTCTCTCTCTCTCTCTCTCTCTCTCTCTCTGCAAGAGGGAGCATCTAAGAACATGCTCTGTAAATTGGATGCCAGGCGGGGCTGGGTATTTATGGCGCAGAAGACAAGAGGTTCCTCATCCTTCCTCCTGCGTTACTGTCTCAGTGGAGATACATAGAATCAGCCTTGCATTACACCATCCCATAGGCACAAATCGGAAATTCTGAGCCCTGCATAAGCTCCTATGGAGAGCCAAGGCCCAGCCCTCTCCCTCCCCGGTCCCCCTCAGCCACTCTGAACCAGGACCAGGCCCAGGCCCAGAGAAGAATAATCAGAAAGCAGCACTTGCCAATGAAGCCCAACCTGACATGGACAAAGACACTTTCATCTGGTCACAGCGACTGGGGACTCTGTGTGTGCAGGTGTGTGCTGGAATGCAGGGAAGTAACAGATTATAACAGTTCACTCTCATCTGGGGCCAGAGAAGGGGCCTGGAGACAGAAATTCTGCAACCCACCATCGGGTAGCATTTCTTGAAAGTCTCTTCTGTTTTTAATCTGAATTCACCTGGCCTTCAGTGTTATTTGCCTTAACATATCTGTCATCATCGCAGTATAAAAATGTCTTAAATTACCTATAATCAAATATTCAATTTTTTTCCTGAAATCTTTACTTAATATAGACCTTCCTAGAAGCTGAGTCTCAAAAATCTCCGGGCTCACCTCAGAGACTCTGAAAGTACAAACACCTCAGTGAAAGATCTAGGGGACCAGTCTATAGGGTAAGGATATGGGGTATGAATCTATGGGGTGAAGGTAAGAACAAGAACTCTTGGGTTTTTATCCTGGCTTTGCCAATTATTAGCTGTGTGACCTTAGCTACATCACTTAACCTCTCTGTGCTTCAGAACCTTGGCCTGTAAAACGAGCATAATAATAGCACCATCACCTAGGGCTTTTATGAGGATTAAATGCATTCATGAACATAAAGTGCTTAGAATAGTGGCTGACACAATATAGATGTCTGTATTTATTTTTCTATAGAAAACCAACACAAAGTCACAGATTCAACCACAGGGACTGATATTGGAGATCAATCCTGCCTCCCTTTTAGGATGTGCTTCTGTCCCTGGCCCGTACCCCACCTCCAACTGCAGACCTTGACCATGCATCCTACCTGCAAGGTAGTCGATCAATAAAGGTTCTCCTCTGTTCCAGGCGCTGTTGCCAGACTGGGCATTCAGTGTCATGAAAGACCTCGCAGAGGGGGAGGCAGAAACAACATCTGGACCATAATCAGAATTGAAGACCCAAAAATGAGTAAATGCCTTTCCTTCTGTCAAAGAGTTACTGCCTAGCTACAGGGAGTAAGAGAGGCAGACAGTTTAAAGAAGTAAGCGCGGTACAGTGTGATTATGATGACATCCTCCTGTGGCCTGGAACACTCTTGCCTTGCGCATACATCAGGTCTCTTTTCTGAGCTCACTTTACCTGCAGGGCCTTCTAAAACCACTTGCGTAAAATAAAGACACTCTCTTCATCCTGTCAATCACTCTCCTTCCCTCTACTTTATCTAGAACTTACCACCATCTGATATATATTGATACATGTATTTGTTTGTGGTCTGCCACCGGTGATGTAAGCTTCCTGAAGGCAGGACCTAAAATAGGTGACAAAGTCCCACTCTCACTTGCCACGGCCTTTTATTACTTAAATAGCAGGGAATGCAGAGCCATGCATGAATTTGATCTCGGCTGAATTTATGTGCATCTATCTACGGATGAGTCAAGTTGTGAGTTTCTGGAACTTTTCCCCATTAGACTATGAGCATATCAACAACAAGGACTTTGGGCTTATTTATGACCACATTCGGAATGCTGAATAAATGATCATTGACCAGACAACCAAGCAAAGCAAGGACAGTCCATGTTTCCTGACTCAGGGCTTCATCACATCTCTCATTCCTCCCCATAACCCAGGTGTCTGCTCGGAAGAGTAGGGCAAGAGGTTCCTGCTGGGCAGAGACACTTCCGGGTTTTGATAACCTGCCTCCACCAGATTGGTATCTATTCCAAGTTATCATTTGTGCATAATCTACAGGGAGCTGAGAGAAATGATCACATAATCCAGGGGTTCTGTGTCATTCTGTAGCAGCCCCTTCCTCCTATAGCCATGGACGCCTGGCTCCATTTAGATGAAGGTTCCTCATATCATCTCCCAGCATCTTATCTCCCCACAGCCCCTGGGCTGATAAGAAACAGAACCCATGACAGGTGCAGCTGGTCAGCTTTCCAGACAGGTTAGGAGCCCCTCCTCTTTGGGGGACCTGGAGGGGTGGAATCAGCTGAGAAGGAAACATCACTGCTCCTGCCACAAATAGGCCCCAGGGCCCTACACTCCCGAAAAGCTAAAGGGTGCATTCCACCTCCCTCTTCAGCCCAGGCACAGCCAGTTTCTTGATACCCCCAGGGCACAGGTGAAGCAAATACCTGACCTATCTGTAGCCTCTCCCAGAGCTCAGGGGTCTCAGAGCTCTAGAAGCAACAGCCTCCCTGCCTGCAGCTTGTCCACCCCCACATCTGCCTTCGCTAACTCTGAAACCAGCTTTTTTCTTTAGAAAGATATAGGCATCAGTGCGGCATAATTGACAACTATAGATGACTTCACAGTTTACAATAATCTCTTGTCTCATTTGATCGCCTTTATAATGCTGAGCAGGGCTGTTGAGAACAGGACATTGTGGACATCACTCATTCACAGGGTCCCCAGGAGTCAGAATGGACTGAAAGGCAGGTAACACAAACAATGCTCTGAAGGAGGCACTATTCTTTCTGCTTGACAAAAAAAAAAAAAATTAAAAATTAAAAATAAAAATCCAAAGCTCCGAGTGACTTTTCTGAGATCACTAGTACAGAAGAAATTTGAACTCACTTCTGCCCAGTCCCAGAGCCTAAGTGAACTCTTTCGAAACACTCCACTTCTGATTTTACAGCCTTTTCTGGGGGTGCACTTGCTGGGAAAGAAACATATAACCCTAATCGCCCAGAGCCATGGGGCCAAAGCTAAAACTCAGAAAAAGAACTGGATAATTAAAGACAAAAATCTTGAACTCCAATCTCAGCCTTTAACCTTCCTCCTTCCCAAGCCTTTAACCAGAGTGTCTATTGGTCAACACCAGCTTCAGAATGAGAATCTCCAGCCCCTGCACTGAAGGCTGGCCTGAAACGCTCCCCCAACCCCGACCCCCACCAGACTGCAGGCCAAAAAAGGAGAGAGGGGCTGCAAGTGTGGGAGGGGCTCAGATTATGCAGTATTGAGAACACAGCCCTGAAGCAGAAAGCCTTGGGTTCAAATCTCAGTTCCACTTCTTCTTAGGTGGGGGTCCTAGTCCATCCCTGCACCTCAGCCGCCACTCCCCCACTTCTCACCCAAACAAGGATAGGAGTAGCTCTCTCGTGGGTGCTGTGAGGATGAAATGAGATCGTGCGCAGAGAGGTCTCCCTGCAGGCCGACCCTACCCTTAGAGCTGGATTGTGGGGTCGAGGTGCTGCAGGAGCCAGGGAGAGGGAACAGGTGAGGAGACAGGTTCCAGCCCCAGTTCAGCTACACTGAGACCTTGAGCCAGTGCCTGAAAGCTCTCTAGCTCCTGGGCTCATCTCTAGGACGGAAGGACTCACAATGCTTAGCAGGGCTGTCCTAAGGCTTGGAAGTCTCGTAGAGGAAATGCCTTGCAATCATGAAGTACTCCAAATCCACTCATTCCTTTCCTTCGCAGCCCTGGAATGTGAAATTTCCTTCAGAAAACATCTAACCTCCAGCTTTGGTTTATTATCAGGAAGAATACATGGCTTCATACGCACTGTGCCAGACACTAAATAAATGTCTGTTCCCTTGGAGAGGTAAAAAGGGGACAAGCTGCATGGGCACTGGGGGGGTGGGTGGGGGGAAGAAGCTGAGCAGACAGCAGGGCAGAGGTGGATGGGTTGGGGGTGTGAGGTGCCTCTGACTGTATGGGGAGTGCTCAGAGGTGGAGGCTTGTCCTCATGCTCACTCGCTCACTTCAGGAAAAGGGAGGAGTGAGGCAAAGCCAAGAAGGCTCTGTTCCACCTGCCACTTGTTTGCGGGTGACTTCCTGTCTGGGCCTGTTTTCCTTTTGCAAAATGAAGAGCTCTGAAAGATCTCTCCAACTTGGAATTTTCTAGAAGGTCCAAATCAGCCTCTTCCTCCAGGATAGTCTCTGATTGTGCTAAGGGGGCCTGGTCCTCCGGCTCTTCTGCCTGCCTTATTTGTCTCCCACCACTGTACCCTCCTACCCTCTACTTCTCAGACATGCTGGGTTTATTTTTAACCAGAGTTTACAAACAGGATCTGGAAAAGCCAGTCTGCAGAAGAAGTTCCAGCTTTTGCTCCCTCCCTCCCCCACAGTGCGAGGGTGAGTAACTTGGGACAGGGAGACCTGCCCATAGGTGTGGAGTGAAGGGCAGCAGGCCTGGGGACTAACACAGCCCAGCCTTCCCTACCCATCTGGAGGGCTGGAAGGGTGCCTGGGCTGTCCCTGGTTGTGTGCTGGAGAAGAGAGGGTGCACCCATGGCATGGGGAGGAAGTGGAACCTTCTGGGCTTTACTGATGTCACCTCCCCAGCCAGGGCTGATTGGCCCAGGGCTTCCCTCTCCCCTGGGGAGTCTCTGGGCTAAGTGGCCCAATGCCCTGTATTGCAGGCCAGGCCTCCGTCCTGCTCTGGCACAGGAGAGGGGGCAGGCGAGGCCAGGTTACCCAACAGGCAGATTAAGCATGTGCTTAGGGCACTGGCAGTAAAAGTACATCAACAAAATGTTTGATTTGGTTTGAGTTTTTTGAAAGTCTGATTCTTAGTATTTCAAAAATAGCAGGGAAAAGAGCCATCTTGGGAAAAATCAGAACTTTGTGGGACTTCTTCACACTGGTTCAGGGTGGCTTTTATTTTGAATTTGAATTTGATGTGAGTGGGTGGGGGGAGGTGCACCTTAGCCTCTCAGTTCCCAGGGCTGCTAAAGGTCTTAATCCAGCTCAGTGTAAGTCAAGGATCAGAAGTGGGTGGAGACAGGGGGGTGTTGAGGAGGAGGGAGCATGTGACCTCAGCCCAAAGCTCTATGCCCTGGAGGGGGAGGCCTTCTGGAGAGAAGGGGGCACTGCGCTATTATATAGTTGACCCCGGCCACCCAGTGAGGTGTGTGAGGTGTGTGAGGTGTGTGGGGTGTGTGTTAGAGTAGAAAGACTCCTGGGAAACTAAGGTGTGACTAATGGTAGGGGCAGGATCACTCAGGGCCCTGGAATAAGGCCCAGCAGCCTGGAATTCCCACCCCTGAACCAGAGCTGCAATTTCTTCCCCTTCTGCTCACTCTGGAAGTGGCAAGGCTCTTGGCAAGAAGCAGCCAAAGATGGTAGCCACTTAGGAGGGGGAGCTGGCAGCCAGTTTCCTGGATGACGGCTCTACGGATGTCACTGGAACTCCGAGGCCCCTGCAGGACACCGCAGGGATTCGTGCCCCTTCTCCTATAGCCTCCTAGAGTAGGAGCAACTGCCTTTCTGGCCCAACCAAGGACCCGAGGGTAAACATTTGCTAAGCACCTTCTATAAATCAGGCACTTTCCGTATATTACCTCATGAACCCTCGGCCACCCTATCCTGTGCTCACCCTATGCCCATTCTACAGATGAGAAAACAGGCTCAGAGATGTCCAGCACCTGCTGAAGAGCTCACAGCTATCTTGTGGCAGGGTGAGGATATAAACCCACAAACCCAGTTGTCCAATTCTGTCCAGCACACTTGACTCAGCACCACAGGTCTCACCCCTGCTGCAGGCTTCTTGAGAGACAAAGCCACAAGCTGCTCCCCTTACCCTCCTCTGGCTCCACCATGTACCTTTCAACTTCTATGGGGCCAGGCACAGACGCGGGCCCTCTCACATGCATTATGGACAAGGAGACGTACAAACACCCCCAGACCCCAGAACAAGACAGGCTATATAATTAGCAGGCCCAAGGTAAAATGAGGTCCCTTGTTCAAAAGTATTAAAAATTTCAAGATGGCAACAGCAATGCATTAAACCATTCCTTTTGAATGTGGGTCCCAGGGCCACTGCATGGGTCCACGACCATGATGCCAGTCCTGCCTGAAACCCACACCATCCCCAAATCAAAATCCTTCCTTACCTGGGAAATCACATAGCCAAGGCAGGTGGATTGGATTCCAAGGGCCCCAATAGCATGGGCCTTAGGAAGCAAATCCTCCCCTGGCCCAGAGGCCTCACCACTGTCCTCAGGTGCTCAGGACCCTGCACGCTCATCCTCCAGGTCATGTCTGCACGTAACGAGGGGTCTGCCCATCTATATCCCAATCTATACCTAAGAGTGCTGTCTCAGCCGGGCGAGACGAATGGACCCCGACGATGTCTGATGGCGCAGGTGATAGAGCTAAGCCCCACCTTCCTTTTTGACCAAGTCCTAGCACCTCCTCTTTCACCCATTCCTCAATCCTTGCTCTTTCCTCATCTGACCAACATTTAGTAAACATCGAGGGACTCTGCTGATGCGTCAAGAATAATACGAATAATTTCACTCTAGAGCAGTGCCTAATCCCTGCTCCATCAAAGTTTGCAGAAGTGAGAGAGAGAGTGTCTATATAACGTCACCTGGGTGCCCGACATTGTGCTGGGCAGGCCTACTCACACACGCGATCTTGTTTAATCTTCCCTACAGCCCAGCAGGTGGACATCATGCTCTTTTTGGCCTGGGAGGGGGCTGAGACTCTGAGAGTAACTCACAGAAGCTCCCATAGCAACTAACTGTAGAGAAGAGATGGGAATCCAGTCCCAGAGGTTTCTTCAATGCTAGCACAAGCTGCTCCTAAACCTGCCGGCAAAGAGTCCAGTCTGACCCAGGAGAGGGCCCAGAAATAGATAAACGATGTACAAAGGGCCTTCTGTCAGCCTTGTGCTGGCTTCCTTCCTCCGTTCCCAGTGCACGAGGCACCCAGTTCTGTCCCAAACGAGTCCCTCCACCTGTGCGTTCTATGTACCAAGCTTTACTCAGAGCGTTTTATGGGCATTTACATGTTTAATCCACCCAATAGCACTATGAAATAGATACAATTCTCATGCCCGTTTTCCTGGTGGAGAATCTAAGGGACAGAGGAGTGAAGCAAATAAACAGAAGAGATGGGATTCAAACTCAGCTGTCTAGCCTCAGAATCCATGCTCTTGACCAGTACCTTCAGAGGTACCTCTGGAGGCAACCTGCCTAGGTTTAAATTCTGGTACACCGACAGCACCGCATGTTAGCTGTGTAACCTTGGGCAAGATTCTAAATCTTCCTACGTCTGGGTCCTTCATCTGTAAAATGCACCTGTTTTGTAGGGTTTTCATGTGGACTAGATGAGTTAGCATGTGTAAAGCTCTTAGAACAATGCCTGGCATATAGTAAGCGCTACATAAATACTGGTCATTACTGATATGACTTTTCAGCACCCTGTACTGCCTCTCCTAGATGTTTCTTCCCCTCTTCAAGGTTGTTATTCATTAATTACTGTCCCCCTTCTGGTATACCTAACTTCTTCCCAACTAGGTCTTCCCCTATAAACATGCTTATGTCTCTCTCAACTTGCATCAAAGAAATTACCCTCACTTTCCCCCTGGCTGCTAGGTTCTCTCCTTCCTTTCAGATATAAGACCTTGGGACAAGCTGGGCCTTCTGCTGTCCTCACACTTTACCAGCTGTCACTTCACCACCCTGCGTCCTTGCTTCTGCCCATCTCCATCCCGTTCATACCGCTGTGGCCAGTCTCCACGAACCACCTGCTGCCAGTATGAAGGGACACCTTTCAGGCTTTATCTCCATCCTGTAGCATCTCCTTTGGAAGGCAGGACAATACTTCCTGTGACTGTCCTCCCATCTCTCCTCCTCTTCACCCTGGGCTCCTCCCCTCAACCCTGGAAGGTAAACCTCTCCCAACATTCCATGTCTTCTCATTCTGCCCCCTTTCCCTCAGGGACCTCATTGAAACTCATATCTCTCACTGCTACCCACAGGAAGACAACATCTCTCAGCCTCTGCTCAGACCTGTCTGTAGAGTCCAGACTGGGATGTCTACCTGCTTACCTGGCATCTCCCCACCCACCGGCTGGCCCACAGAACCTCAGGCCAGTGTCCAAAACTAGCCAGACATCTTCCCCTAAACCTGCTCCAGTGCTGCCTTCCCTGGGCCCCCTAGACGAGGACCAGCCCTGCCTCCCTCCTTTCTCAGCCTCTCCCTCATGCATCTGGGCATCAGGGCCTGCCTTCTTTCAACAGCTTTCAGATCCTTCCTGAACCACACAGCCCCTTCTGAATTTGGCTTCACCACCCGCTGCCTGGATCACTGCAATCACCTACGAGCTGGTTTCTCACACTTGGTTCCCTTTCCCTGCTAATCTACTCCTCGCACTGCTGCCAGAAAGATCTTTTCAGGTGGCAAATCAGACTGTGTCCCTCTGCTCATATCTTTTCATGGACGTTTAAGATTAATTCCAAGCCCCTCAGCTTAGCCCAGGAGGTCTTGCTTACTGGTCCTGCCCCTCGTCTCCCTATATTCCAGCCAAACCAAGCTAACTCCCTGCCCTTCTCTGGCAGAATCTTGATCTCCTGCCTCCTAGCCTCCCTCTTCCCTCTCTCTCCTTCCTCTACAGGCCCCACCTTCTAGAAAGGGTCTCTCCCCAGTGCCCCAGCTGTGCTCCTGTGGCCCCATTGTCATAGCACCTACCTATTCCCTTCCCTTCCCAGCACTGAGAGTGTGTGGGGAGAGGGGGGAAGGGGCACCAGAGCCAAGCGAGAATAAGGGTGACGACAATAGCCAACATTCATTGAGAGCCAACGAACCAAGCCAAAATGGTGCTGACAATATCACGCACTGTTTTAATTCTTCCAACAACCTCGCGAGGGGTATTCCCATTTCATACGACAGCAAAGCCCTGAGAGGTCAAGCAACTTGCCCAAAGCTAACAGCAGAGCCAGGATTTGGACCCAAACATCAATCAACCAATGTTTCTTGGGAGAATACAAGTTTTCACTAAAGGATGGACCTTCAATAATCATCTGAAGGAGAAGCAGAGGTGATGGGAAGATAGAAGGATTGGGAAACAACACTGCAGACAGAAGCAGCAGCCTGCTCTAGGCTTCTCCAGCCACCTCTGCCATCCTGAGGCAGCGGAAACCCTGCCACAGGCATTCAACCTCAGTGGGGAGGAGGGAGAACCCTGGGAAGAAGCCACTGGCAGGTAGGACAGGAGATGAAGGGATAAGGAGGCCAGGCTCTGACTCAGCTGGTTCCCAGGGAGAAGGACTTGACCTGGACCATATGGGATTAAAAGAAGAGGCACAGGCTGTCAGAGGCCCTCCCTGTTCCCAGGGTGTGGAAGGCAGACACCTGCTGACCCCGGCTGCCTCCATGGGGGAGGGACAGGCTAAGGACAGGTAGGAGTCAGTTACGAGGCGAGGGCTGTGCCTGGGGCTGAAGAGGAGCTACAGGTGCCAGTTCGATGCTCTAAGGCTGCCTCTGCCACCCCCAACCCCAGTTGGGTTGCCCCATGCTCACCTAGGTGGCATGGAGGCCCTTCTGGGGCAGGACCAGCCTCGAGCCTGAGAAGCTGCCTCCAGACAAATGGCCTGCCAGGTAGTTTAACCCCAGGTAAGGGGCCGCCCCTGTGCTGGCCCCTTGTGTCCTCCCTTGTGTCCTACCCTGGGAATCTCCTAGTCGCTTCTCTCCCCGTCTCATAAAATGATCCTAATTCCAGAGGGCTTCCTTTCCCCCAAGTGGGCATGTTGGCTACTCTTGGAGTCAGGAATCAGTTGCCGGACCTAGCAAGACAGAGCTTTGCCGGCCTCCGGGCTCCAGGCAGACAAGGGAGGAGGGGGGAGTTGGTAGGATGTAGTCACATGACCGTCTGGGCCAAAACCCAGGGGCACAAAGTTAATTCCTTCTTGTTCACGTGGCCCAGCATTCCACAGCTGCCTCTCCCCAGGGTGCTGGCTGCCAGGTCGCCCCCAGCCAGCCCCCAGCGACCCAAACCTGTTCTCAGAGTCAGCCAGACCTCCTGGAGCTGTGGCTCCTGAGTCACTAACCCGTGGCTCCAGATTTTAAATGCTCATTCCTCCTTGCAACAAAAACCTAGGCCTCTCAGAAGGGTTGTGCTGGTGGAGATGGGGGTGTGGGGCCAGAGGAGCTTGTGAACGACCTTAGAATGTGAGAGGAGGAGTGAGGCCAGGCAGGGACAAGTTCTGTCCTGCTTTGTGCCTTGGTTGCCTTGTCTGTGAGATGGGGGTGATAATAGTACCTACCATGGGTATTTTCCTGTCAAAAGAGAATAAGGGCAAGAAGTGACCTCAAAGGTTTGCCATAATAAAGGAGAACTAGTATATGACAATGCCTTGCCCACTGTCTGGTCGAACGTTACACTCGTTAATGTTTCTCCATTGCTCTTTTCTTTTAGACACAGTTTCCAGGTCTGTTACCTAAGAAAACAATTCTAATGCCTGACTAGTGGGATAGGGGATACCCCAGACCCAGATTGGGGCTCTTACCCAAGTCCAGTTTCTTGCCTTTCCTGTCTTTGGCTTGTCCCAAAATCTACCCCCAGGATATATATAATCTAAGCTTCTGTGAGCATCTAATAGTGCTGAAATTGTACATGAAATAACTGCCAGCAGGACTCTCCTCATCGGAAGGAAACTGAAGACCTAGAATGGAAAAGAAACTGATTTACTATTCATGGAGTATCTTTTGACTTTTTTTTTAAAAATCATGTACATGTAATATCTTTTTGAAAATTAAAATACTCTACCCCTGGGATAGAGAAAAGGTGGAGGGCTTTGCTTGCTGTGCTAAGACATTTGGACTTTCTCCTGTGTGCAACAAGGAGCCAAGGAAGATTTCTAAGCAAGGATATATAAGAGAATTGACTGCTATAGAGTCGTGGCCTGGAGTAGGCAGAGACTGGAGCCAGCAGAACAGTTGGGAGGTTGGGAGGTTGGGACACTTTTCTCAAGTCTAGCCTAAAGCAGGGACCCATTGATTGTGGGTCCACAATATGGTACCCTCAGAGAGTTAAGTTACCCCAAAAGAGACAGGACAACAAAGCTGGGTCCAAGAGTTAACTGCCACTTCTTTTTCTCTTAAAGAAGCAAGACTGCCAGGGAAGACAGGAGCTCATAGGGCTGATGCTCCTCATAGGAACAATATGCCTTAGGAATTAGAACTCCCATCTGCTTTCTACCCACCTCTCTGTTCTCTCGAAGCTGAGACAGAGGTAGGAGCGTTCTTTAATTCTATTTGGAGGTAGCAGGCAGCTGAGGGAGACTTCAGAAGAACAGCCTTGCTCTAGAAACTCTGATTGGACATAATCACTTGGTCAGCAACACCATGTGTCCCCAGAACAATGAACCTAGGAAATGTCCCCTTCTAGAGGCTTCCTGACAGCCCCTCCTGTGGACAACCTCACTCACTGGCACTGGCCATGTCACTGTGAGACTCTGGGAGATGGGGAGAAGGCTAAGGGACGGGGTTCAAGCTCTGAGCTTGGGTTTCCTGGGCCCTGCAGGTCAAAAGTCAAAGACCCTCTGCATGCAGCAACGTAGGAGTCCTGGGAGAGTCCAGGCTCCAAGTTGCCTTGGGCTTGACTTGCATTCCAAGGATGGCCTTGGGTATTTCACCTCTCTGACCTTAAATGGCACATCTGTAAAATAGATGAGATCACACCCTCTTCATACTTGGCTGGTGCACTCTGCATCCACCCTGCACGTCACAAAGCATCTGGCGTGCCACTTGTCTCCTTCAGTTCCCTCTTTAGCAGTGGGGAGAGATGGCCAGGCAAAAGTTGGTGACAGAGAGAGAGGAGAGAAGCCCCAAATTCAAGGGAAGGTAGGAGGAGTCCTGGTCAATCTTTCTTTCTCTCTCCCTACTTATTTCTATGCCCAGATGTTTGCTTATCTGACTGTCTCTAAACCTTCAGAAGTTTTCAGTCAGCAAAGGGGGAGGTGGTATGAAGGTCCACAGCTAAAAGGCTGAAAAAAGACTCCACTAGTTCAGGCCCACCTGATATTTACAGTCAGAAATCTAGAAACCTCTCCTGAACATCCCCTTCCCCCAAAAGGTCTGGCTGCAACACACCAGGGAACAAATAGTTGTTCCTAGTCCTCCAAGAGTGAGTAAAAATACTGATCCCCACCCCACCAGGTACTCATTCTCCTTTTGCCCACCTCATCATCACTCTTTCTCAAATACAGCTCATTAAGCGAAGTGTCCTTCATTTTTTAAAATACGTCTATCAGAGCTGTTTCCTAGTAGGGATCTAGCCCAGACTCTGCCACTGTGTGACCTTAAACAAGTTGCTGCACCTCTCTGTGCCTTGGGGCCCTCATCTCTAAGAGGTGAATGGATGAGACCTAAATTCTAACCTCAAGTTCCACGGATGGGCTTTAGATGTACATGAACCCCTTTAAAAACTGAGACCTTACGATTGTATATTCCCCCTTGCATCTTTTGAATTTTGAATCAGACTATATTATCTCTTCAAAAATAAATACATAAAATTTATACTGAAAAGGAAAGGGAAAGAAAATGTATGTAGATCCATGTTTATGGGAGTACCTGTACTTTCTGGGGAAGGATTTGTAATTTTTATCAGATTTTTATAAGGGGTCTCTAAACTCAGAAAGGTTTAGAAAGTATTTCACTAGATGACCTTAAGAGTCATTCCCAGTTCCAATTTCCTTGTTTTGATAAAGTATGAGAGAAAACAAAAGTGGATTCCAGTACTCATCACATTAACAGCTTAGGGTGGATGTACATAAATCTTACATTTAATAACA
The DNA here is from genome assembly GCA_004027375.1 of Macroglossus sobrinus. Classification (NCBI taxonomy): domain Eukaryota; kingdom Metazoa; phylum Chordata; class Mammalia; order Chiroptera; family Pteropodidae; genus Macroglossus; species Macroglossus sobrinus. Next base: position 1,992,001 of record PVKZ01000054.1, on the reverse strand, counting down.
CAGGCATGCATGCTCACGTGAGCTGAGCAGGTTCACATGTGAATGCAGAACTTGACATGGTGGATCTCCTATAGTGCAGCCTTCAGAGAGCAAGGTCAAATAATGACGCCCATCAGCCTATTCCCTTGCTCTTCTCCTTCCCCACCCCCACCAGTGCCCTACAGAAACAACCAGCTTGGGTAAGCTGTACAAACCATGCATATAAATAAATACAATATGGATTTTTAAATGTTGCTACTTTGGCTCTGAAGGGGAAGGGAGTGAAAAGGATGGGAAATGGGGGAGGTGGGGACATCAGGGTGAACTGGAGATGAGGGAAACTCAGGCTCACCCAGAGATCTCTGCCTGAATCTCTGAAAACCACAAAAATTCTCAGGTGCTGGAGAGGTCTGCAGGGTGGAAGGCTTCAGGGAAGGAGCAATCTAGCTGTGAGATCAAAGCTAGGCTGGTTAAGGCAACCAGACTAGCGGCTGAATGGGTCAGAGCAAAGAGAAAGGTCACTCAGTTCCAAAAATGAAGAGAGCTGAAGCCATTTAACAAATGGCTCCTAGCTATGTAAACTTTAATTAACTGCACCATGATAATTCACTTCCAGCCTGAGTTCCACCCCAACCCACTCTCTCCTTCTCACTCCCACCCTCTTCTCCCCCAGGTCTCATCCAGGCAGGTTTCCTTAGTGAAACCCACAGGCTGCCTTTGCTAGGTGCCTCATTATTACAGCTACTGTCTTTCCTGTTCATAATGCACCCAGAAACAAGAAGGGGGGCAAACTACACTGTTCTCAGCAGCTAATGACAGGTCCTTTTCTACATCAATGCACTAAATCAAGGGTCTCGTAATCCTAAAAGTTCCGGAACGTAATACCATAGCAATGAAGGGACAGTGGCGGGCCAGCAGGAACAGATCTGCATAGATTGTCAGATAAGAGGACTGACTCCCACTTGGAGTCACCGGACAGTGCTCACAGGTGCTTATGAGTCTGGACAGGCTGTCCACACATCTAAGTTCATTTGCACAGTTCAGTGCTGTGGCTGCACCCACCACCGCTCCTTCATTCAATGGCGGTTAAATTACACCCGTGACACTCTATCTCTGTATTCTCAGGCTGCTGAGCTTTTCCCATTTTAAGAGCGTGTGTATTGGGAGTGGGGGTTGGGAACACCTTAGAGGATCTTCCAGGGGAAGCATCCTTGGTTTTTATTAATGAGCTTATGGAAAAGCAAACCCAGACCTTTAAGTGAAATGTGTGACTGGTAGCCAGGCGAGGATGGGTTTTAGAATTAACTCTTCCCACAGTCTGCTATGCATTATCACCCCCAAGTTAATTACCCCGGAGGATGAAAATAGGTTTCATGACTCATAAGCATCAACACTTGGCAGCAGATGAAAATGCAAGGACACATTTGCAGGAAGCTGACACGAATATCTATTTATATGTGGGGAGATTCTTAAAGAGGTGAGACAGGCACCTTCCCTGCACCAGGATTAAGAGGCTGCAGCGAATCCATCAATTGCTATTTATCCACGCCCCCACACACACATACATACACTGTCATGGTTTCCACTACTTCAATGATGGTAGTGGCAAAGCAGGAACAGAAACTAAAAGAGTGTTATTAACAGCAAGTCCCAACATTAGCCCAACCTCCACACCGGTGTTCTAGGCTAACCCGGGATTTGTTTTTCCCCAAACATGTCTGCACCCATACCACCTCCCTATCCTCCCTCTCCCTCTTTGATGGGGGCGCACCATGTCTCTTCCCTTATTCGCTTATTCCTCTGGCCTTGGTGGGGACTGTCCTGGCCCAGCTGGCCCCAACCAGGAATGGGGAGTGGCCAGAAATAGATTGGATCGCCGGTTGTTTTGCTTCTTCCCTCCTGTTCTCTACTCTTGTTCCATTTGCCTCCCAGGAAAGTACAAGGTTCACACCAGGGTTGTTTGCCTTCCCCGAGCTCTGGAAGGGCTCCAGTCTGGTCTCCACGAAGGGGGCTCAGGGCTCTAAAGGACATTCCTGTCCCCAGTCCCCTTCCCCACCCTTCTGTACCGCAGAAATGCCACCAGAAAGTCGATTGCAGAATAATTGCATTTCTCCACCAGTGGGAATGGGTTTTATTTGGTATCGTTAAGTGACCTTTGCTCAAGAACTGGGTTCGGGTTGTTTTCTCTTCCCCATTCCTCACAACTGTCTTCTAAGTACTGACTTCAGAAATGCCTTGCTTTTCCAATGCAACAGCTGGAAGCTGCTGAGAACTCTCCTGACTGTGTAGTACATGCATGTTTCCCAGTTGCCCACACCCCTATTGCCTCCACTGATGGCTCTCAACGCTGCAGCACTCTGCTTTAAATGTGCAATCACAGTGATTTCTGCCACATCTAAGAGGCAAAGCACCCTAGTTTTTTCCCCCCACTTGCAGAAGTGACAGCTGCACTGGGTATTAGCATATACTCAGGGCCACAAGGCAAGGCACCAAAAAACCATTCTTGACAATGCCACTTGCAGCTGGGGCAGCATATCTGTAAGAAAAGAGAGATGCTGAAGAGTAAACAGAAATCGCTTAGTCAGCAACTGTCCCAGCCCCAGAGGTGAATGTAAATAGCCCGGTACTGAGGGGGAGGGGTAGTCGACCAACACAGGGCCTTACACGATGCCATCTCTGGGGGCTTTCAAAGGCACCAGCATTTATGTTCTATGTTGGAGGTAGGGCTTCCCCGTGTTGGAGCTGTGTGGCCTCACCCCTAGAAAAACACACTTGCTGACTCAGGGCAGAATTAATATCAATTGAATTTATTACAAGTTACTAAGCTCCAAGGCACATTACAGTGTTCTGTTAACTACAGAAATGTATAAAGGACAAACAGAGCAGATTCTCCATGTCTAGCATTTCACTCTACTGTTCAAAAGCATCCGTGCATCAATAAAGCAAAAACAAAACAACACGTGAAGATCCAACACATTCAGGTCAGTAGAAACAAACCCAAACATTTTCCCTCACAAACTTGCAACAAAAAACACCCCGCCCCCCCAACACCCCCCTTACCATTTTGCAAACAAAACAAAAACAAAACAAAACAGAACAAAATAAAGTGAAGACTTTAACACTTGGGGCTGTTTAGAAAGAAGCTGTCACCATTTTATAGCATCATTTTTTTAGGCAGCAACACTGGCCTTGGCGAAAAAAAAGTCATTTTCTTTTGTGTTTTTTTTTTCCTTTCAGAGAGTGCATAACATTTACAAAAATACACACCAGCAGCAGTCGTTGCTAAGGGCTATTAATTCTGTACCTAGGCAAACACTCTGCCACCAAATAAATGCTAACAAATATGATGCAAATGACCCAACCAATATTATACTGCTTAACACAAACCAGCTTATCCTTCAAATGAAGAAGTTACATACCTTTGTTTCAAAATATAGAAACATACGACGAAAATAATGTCTATACATAAGACTAACTTTTTGCAGTTTGTTATATTCACAATTCTACATCTTGGGGGGTGAGGGAAGGGAGGGTCGATGTGGGTGGGGGGAGGGGCCCTCTGGATTGGAAAGGAGATGGTCTGGGGCAAAGAAGGTGGCTGTCTTGTGGTTCAAGGGTCTCTCTCCTTTTTCACTTTAACATCCCCAGCTAAGATCGTCGCAATTTCACCCTGCATGAAGGCCCAAGGTACATTCGACCCTACTAAGGGGCATTTCTCTCCGCTGGGGCAGTATACCTCGCCGGTGGCCCCCTGGGCCTTGATACTCTCTCTAGAGCAAGGGAAGCAGAATTTGTGACTGGGAACGGATGGGCACTGAACGAAATGCGTGTCCTCCAAACGTTCGTGGCAAATGGTACAGCACAGGGGCCCACTATTGGCCATAGGGGAATCCGGAATGTTTTGGGGGTGCACTTGGTCCATGCCTGGGTGGGTGCTAGGCGGCGGGGGCGCCACCTGCAAATTCAGGTCCCCGTTCCGTGAAGCCAAGCGGCGCTGCCCAGGCACAGAGGCCGGCGACACTGGGCTACTGCTGTTGCGCCGCGCGGACGCAGTGGTGGAGTGCACGGAACTGCCGTCCTTGGGCGAGTGCGCGGTGCCGAGAGTGTCTGCCACCGACATGAGGGCCGCCATGGGGGACGGGCCGTTCTGAGGAGCCGACTCAGGCGGAGTGGTCCGGTTGGAATGGGGTCCCAGAGTTGGAGGCGGAGGGGGCGGACCCCCAGCCGCATGCCCTGGCGCCGCAAAGCCCCCAGCAGACATGGTGAGCTTTAGTGCCTCGCTCTGGTTCGCCATCCACTGCTGCCTCTGCTGCTCCTCGCCCAGCTTCAGCGCGCCCTCGGCGGAGTCCGGAGGCTCAGGGGACGCCTTTCTCTTGCGCAGACTTGCAGCTGCGCCTCGGCCTGAGGGGGCGGCGGGCGGCAGGGCTCCGGTACCCGGGGGTGCACTGGGGGCGCGACTTAGACTCACCAGCGCCGTGGGCAGCATGGGGCAGCTGGCGTCCAGGTAGGGCTGGGGCAGCATGTCCGCGCCGGGCACGCCCTCCTTGAAGAAGCGCACGGCCTCAGGCAGCAAATCTCCAAGGAGGCGCCAGTCTCCGGAGCCGTGCTTCTTCTCGTACTCCAGATACTTGAAGCCAGAGGATAGACCCCGGCCGAAGTCCTTCATACAGTCCTGGTACATTTGCTTGGCCACCCCAGATGCGCTGGAGTACACGTTGCCTGAGCCCGTGGGATACTCAATGAACAGTTTCAGCTCGTAGTCCATGCCGGGCTTGGAGACAGCATCGAAGGCGAAGACGCGACCCAGCAGGGAGTGGTCCTTCTTGAAACGCACCTCGTAGGGCGTGCAGCCAGCCAGCGTGAGGAGCGTGTCGCGGACCATCTTGGGCTTGTTGGCCCACTCCTCCGCGCGGTTGCGCAGGCTCTCGCTAAGCTCGGCCAGGGCCTCGGCGTTACGCTGCTTCTCCTTCAGCTCGCGCTCCTGGTCGGTGCTCGACACTGAGCCGGGCCTTTTGCCACCTGCACCCACGCCCACGTCGGCCACCGACGACGAGGTCGAAGACGACGCCGATGAAGACGCGGCGGATACGCCTGGCGCGCCCGCGAGACAAGCGGGGCCCCCAGGGGCCCCTGGGGGCGCGGGCGTCGGGGGCCCCCGGCTGCCCAGGCCATGGGGCGGCGGTGGGGGCAGTACAGCGGCGCTGGCCGGACCGTTAAGCAGCGTCTGCGGCAGCAAGTTGGGGGGCACCGTGAGCTGGGGGGCTCCGCCACCCCCCGGGTTGGGCAGCCCCGTCACTAAGCCACCGTGCGTCCCGCGCCGAGACGCCACGGACGCCGCCGCCGAAGACGAGTTAGGGCTCTGGCGGTTCAGCTCCGGGGGTCCCTCCTCCGGTACCGGCTTGGGGAAGCCGTTGGGGCCCCCCAGGCCGTTGGGCAGCCGCGCAGCGTGACTGCCGCCTCCCAGACTCACCGGCGGTGGCGGGTACTCGAAGCGGCTGCGCTGTTCCACCGCCGCCGCGGCGGCGGCGGCGGCGGCTGCGCTCAGGCCGTAGCGCTCCAGGCCGGACGGGGCCGCCAGCACCGCAGGTTTGCTGGACCCATCGACGTGGTTAAGCTGTTGTGGCTGGGGCTGCGACTGCTGCTGCTGCTGCTGCTGCTGCGCGGCGGCCGCCGCCGCCGCCGCCGCTGCCGCCGCCGCCGCCTCCTTAGCGGACAGGGCCACCGTCTTGACCCCGACGGGCGGCGGCGGCCCGGGGGAGCGGCCGTCTTGGAAGCAGCCGTGCGCCCGCTTCAGCTGGCGCGCGGTCTCGATCACGAACTCGATGCGATCGGCACCCTCGTAGTTGACGCAACCGCGGCATACGGGTTCCGAGAAGTCCCAGATCATGGCCCAGGGCATACGAGGCAGGTCGCACAGGTAGCAGGATTGTCTCCGGGACGAGGACACCTGCGCCGCCGACATGATGCCAGCCCTGGAGAAGGTAGGCCCCCGCCCGGGCTGTCTCCGCGGCGCCTTCTCCTCCGAGAGGACTGGCCGGCTGGGGAGGGAGTCCGGCAGCGGGGGAAGAAGGGGGGGGCGAGAAAGTTCTGCCCCAGGGGCTGGAGGGAGCGCGAGTCTCCACCGCCGGCGCAGCGCCTCTCCGCGGGGGCTCCACCAGCCGAGCGGCGGAGTTCAGCACGTTCCTCGCCCCCACCTCCTACTGCGGCTGTCTCGTCGGGAGGGGAGCTCAGGCGCCTTCTTCCTGGTGCCGCGGACCCTGGCTGGAAGCTTCAGGCCCGGGGGGAGGGGGCGAGGGTGCCGGGTGCTGGCCGCCGTTGGCTCTTGGCCCCCTCCCCGGAGAGGCTGGTGCGTGAAAGCTCGAAAGGGGCTGTCTTTTCCTCTCCCCTGAGGCGGTGGGTGTCCCCCTACGCGCTTCGTCCTCTACCTGCCAGGCCCCCTGGGGCGAGGGCTAGAGGGTTCAGTGTCACCCGGTGCCCGGGTCCAATCTTGCTGAAGTCGCTGCTTCCCCGGGGGAGGTTGGGGAAGCCGAGAGAGGAGCTTCTCCCCTCCTCAGCGTCGGCTGTTCCGCTGGTGGCGGCTGGGTTTGCACCGCCGGAGGGAGCCGCTGCGGCCACTGCTTCCAGGACGCACGAGAGCAGGAGAGGAGCGCACGCACGCAGACTCCCGCCGCCCCCAGGCCTGGCCCGCGCCCCGGCCGCCGCGGCTGGCGGCTCTCACGTTGGCTGCAGGGCGCTCACGCGGCGCCTGGGCGCGGGTCGCATCCCTTCCCGCTCGCACTCGCCCGGAATGTGGGGTTGTGATTGTTACTCTACGTTCCGGAGGCGCGTCTCGGCGCTCCCGCTCGCGCTGCGGCTCGCGCTGTCCCCTGCTTGGCCGCGCGGGATGCCGCCCGGGCGGAGCGCTGACGTCACCGCCATGCTCTGCACCAGTTCTCCCCCCGCTTACACTTCCTCTGTGGAGCCCACTTGTTGCTCGGGAAAGGCGCATGCGCGGCTGGACGCCCAGATTCCTCCCTGTCGGCCCCTCCTCCACGCCTCCGCCCTCCCCTCCCCCTTCGCCGTGTGTGTACAACAGCTGAGGCCCGGCGAGCTAATGCTGGAAGTCCAGCGCTGGGGGTGGAAATTAAACAGACGATGACCTTTCCTTTCCCCGCCCAGCTTTCCCAAGTAAAAACGCATTTAAAAATCACAAGCGTCGTTTCCGATCCTGCTCCCCACCCCACCCCGGGCAGTGAATTCAAATGCCCTGTTTCAAATTTTTGTTAGGAATTTCATGTAGGATATTACCCTTTTCGTCTGCAATCAAACCTTTTCCCCCTCGGTATAGATGTTGTATTCATTGTTACCACTAATGCCGAAGCACCTGCAAAATTAGCTGTTTTCCAATCTTCCAGAAACTGCCTTTTGTTTTTGTGTCCCGGTCCAGGAACCTGAGCTTCAACGAAGGAGCTAAATGAATTCATGGTGAGCTACCCCTCCTCCCAGCCTCAGTCTAAAAATTTTGGCTTAATGTCTAAAGAAGCTACGAGCACCCTGAGGCCTTTAAGGAAAACAGTCAGCTAGCTGCGCACAGCTGCAGTTGCGGGTAGGGGAGGTGCTGGAGAGGCCAAACAGGTGAGTGGTTTTTCCGGGTTTGATAAAAGAAGGCGGGGCAGCATTTAGTAATATTGAGATCTCTTTGTAAAGTGCGGCGCAGTTTACAAAATTCTTTCTCACGTGCTGTGCTTTCATTCCATAGTGCCCCAGAAGGCTGAGCAAGGCCATGATTTCTGTTACAAAATCATTGCTCATCATTATTGCTTGCTACAGAATAGATACTTTGGTCATAGCTCTAGTTGGGGTATTTCCACTGATTCTGCTAAGTGTTGGGTCTGTTTAGGAATTTTGTTTGTTTTGTTTCCTTCATGAAAATTGAGATAATCCTGAGTAAGGCTGGTGGAGGGGAGGCAATATACTGGGATTTCCGGTTCTGTCTGGCAGGTCAGGATGGAATTTTCTATCAGTTATAGTAAGTTCTCACTTAACATGGTCAATAGGTTCTGGGATCTTAAGCAGAAACCAGTTTTACCATAGTCTAATTGATATAAATGAGAAGTTCCTACAGCATTCTACCAATATTGATGTTATAATGAAATGACCTTGAAAGAAATACCATTATTAGAGGACCTGGTGTACTGGCTTTGTGACTTTGAACTTGTTACTTACCCTTATATAACTTCTGTTCCATCTGTAAAACAGGATCATAGCTCTCAATTTATTAGAACTGTTTGACATTTCATTTTGTGTCATAATAGGAAGTAAGTCACTGAGACTTGCTGTGAGCCAGACATTGCTGGGTGGTTTACTTGCATCACCATTAAACCCTCAATATTATCTACAAGGTAAATTCTATTATTAATTCTGTTTTATGGGTTCAGAATGTAAAGAGGTTAAATAACTTGCCCAAGGTCACACAGCCATTGAAATGGAGCTGGGATCTGAATCCGGTAAATCTGATTTGAGATGTGGCCTTGACAACCTCAGGTTCTCAGAAGTAGTTTAGGGTGCTCAAAATTTCCATTGGCCCACCCCTTCTTTGTTACATACAATCTCCTGTAAAGTACAATACAAATACATCTTCATAACCAGCCCTCATCCTCCCCTTCCAAACAGATTGTGCTGAGTTCTTCCATATACAGAAATTGTGGATCTGCCCCTGCCACAGATTACAACATAAATACATTGTATGGGATGCAGATCACAGAGTCAGGCTCACAGGAAGCTGTCAGTAAGTGTTGCTTATTATTAGTATTGATATTAAGGTTTCTACTATCACAAAGTTAACACCTGAATGTACTTTGTAAATTGCTTTAAATGTAATCTTACTATTATTACTGTTACTGCTAAGTATAATAAAGTTCAGTTGAAGCAACCAGAAACATTTATTTTTATTTTGACACGACTTTCAGAGCCTGTTCCCCCTTCCAGCATTTCCTAGCACGCAATCTACCACTCATTCTGAGGCCCTAAGTGCAAAGAGGAAATTTTAAGGATAAGGAGAAAGGGGGAAAGGAAGACTCCTAGGGAGCCCCTCTTTCTTCTCAAGGCAGCCAGATTTCTGTTTCTGCAAAACAGTGAGCTCACTGTGCACTCCCCAACAATAATAAACTTTCCCTGGCCTTGCTGGCTCCAGGCAGTAAAGAGCTGCTCCAGGAGCCTTGCCTAACCCTTCCAGACTTCAGCTTTCCCCATACCGCAGCTACCCTGGAGTGAGTCAAAACCTAGGGCTGGGAAATGGAATGACATCCCTATCAGCCCAAAGCTTGGGCTCATTAGCTTTGGCTAGGCTGAGTTGCCCATTTCTTTACATTTATATTTTTTCAGCTTATCTATTTATTAAACCAAAAATACTGAGAACTAGCAGTTTAGCCCAAACCCTCTAGCCAGGCTGCGAGAGAAAGCAAGTTGGATTCTGTCACAGTGTTATGTTTGGTATGCACGCACGCATATGTCTCCATCTCCTTGTCTGTCTCTGCCCTGATAAAAGGAGACAGATACACACACACACACACACACACACACACACACACACGCACACGCACATATATACATACATAAAGACACACACAAGTGTGGGGTGTCTTCAGCCACACTGAGTTAGAAATAAACACGCATTTAAACAAGCTTCCATACAGTCTCATAATCCTTTAATTTAAAAAGCATAGCTCTCTTGATACTCTTCCTGCCCTCAAAAACTCACCATCATTTATGGTGATAAATTTCATCTGAACTGCTTGCCTGAGATAGTCGTCTGGGGATGTGTCAGGCACTGTGAGTGGCAAGAACACAAATGTTTTGGAGATAGATTTTCCCTTGCAGGAGAATCCCATGTGACAATACTGAGTCCACAGTGGAAAGGAACAGGCGGGGGTGGGGCCAATCTAAGAAACCAGGTAGAGAGAGCTACAGTACTCTGATGGTGAGGTCTGCAGACGAGCGGACCCAGGCTCAACCAGGCACACGGGGAGATGCCTGCAGTCCTCCCTAAAGTCCCTTTCTGCTGCTGTTGTCTCCAGCTTGCCATCTGAGCTGGTACCCTCAGAAAACCCTGCCCTGAACTGGAGCACAAGGTCAGCTCTCCACTTGGCCTTTCCTAACAGCCCAACGTTAGGGGTAAAAGGGTCGCAGCGTACCCACGGGGCTTCGAAGCTCCCTACAGTCAACCCCCTGCTCCCCCTCCTCCTGCCCCCCGCAGTTTCGTGGCAGTGATGGGTCTGGCTGGGGACCCTTCAGCCTTGTATCCCTGTAGCCAGCTGGGATACCTTCGAGGAGGCCCAAGCTGAACCTCACGTAACCCCGCTGCAACTCTAGTGGCCAAGCACTCGCGCAGGAGAAAGCCCTTTTTTGGTAACAGCCCCGCGGTAAGCAGGACCCGTTCTTCAGCCTGCTAGAGCCTCATCGCTTCTTGAGCAGATGAAAACAAACGTCTGGGTTGGGCGCTCCTCTGGTTCTCCAAGAGCCCCCTCCCCCACAAGTCAGGGACCCCCCCGGGGCTGTGGGGGTGAAGGAATCGAATCGGCCAGGTAATTTACACATTCACTCCCAGGCCCTTCCGTGGCGGAAGTATTTGCCTTTTCCTAAAGGATTAATTCTGGCATTAAAAAAAAAAAGAAGAAGAAAAAAAAAAGTATTAGTTTAGGCCAGGGCGTAGGGTTACGCAAGAGCCACTCGAGCGTGAAATCCCAGGAACAACGTGATTCGCTGAGAACCCCGGGGGAGAGGAGACTGCGTCGCCAGCCAGGACCTGCCCAGCCTGGGGCTCGTGAGCCGGCGGCAGCTCTGTGCAAAATTGGGTGGACGGAGTGGTTGGCGCTGGCACGGCGGCCAGAGCGAGCGATCAGATCTCTGACTGCTTTCTTCCTGAAGGGGCGGGGAGCGGGGAAGCGAAGAAAGGCGAGCAGGGTGGGGGGAGTCGCGTCTGGTTCCTGCCTCCTCCCCGCTTCCTTTCCTCGCCAGCGTGCCAGGGCATGGGGGAGCCCAGCACTGTCCTCAGCAAAAGCTGGTGTGTTTTTTTTAGGTCCAAAAATAAAGGAACCCTGGAATGAGCCTGCCAGGAACCAGGCCTAGAGGGGAAAAAAAGGGGAAGCGCCAGACGAGGGGTCTAGTCACTGAACTGGTGGGTTTAAAACAAACACTCATACCCCAAAAAGGGGATAACTGGTAAGGAGTGCTTGGCGGGCTAGAGTGGGCCAACAGCCTGGCAAGGACTGTCAAAGCTACAGGTGCGCATATCCCTGAACCCTCCACCCCGCCCCTCATGCTCCTCGGCCTCAGCAGGGAGCAGGAGTGCCAGTGGGTTCCCACTGGCCTGCACCGGAGCTGGGGATTTCCAGGATCCAGCCTCGCAGACCCATCGCCGCCGGCGCTTTCCTGCTGGGGCTGCCAGAAGGCGGGACCTCAGAATGGGAAGCCCTCCCTGCAGGCCTTGCTGTCCCTGAGTCAAGTCCGGTACAGACTGGCAGCGGTCACTGCTGTCCCTGGTTGGAGTGAATGGGCCAGGATCTCCAAATATTTTAACTTGCTGGAGCTGGGTGGTTCTTCCCAAAACTCAGGAGACAAGGAAGAAGGCAGGGTGTTTAGGACTAAGGACATCTGTTGTTTGAGTTGGACTTGGCTGACCCTAAATAGCTGTGTGACCTTGAGAAAATTACTTGAACTTTGGTTTCTTAGTCTGTAAAATGGGAATTATTGCACTGCCTCCTTTGCCTGCTTCATTGGTCTGTGTAAAAAATACAGTATCATAATGTACTTAATCAAATGTAAGAGATGATGAATGATATCAGACCAACATTTGTCTAGAGCTGCTAAGTTCATTCCCAGACATTATCTCACCAATCTCTACAGCAGCCTTGTGAGGTAGGTGTTACTTTCATCGCCCTCCTTCCTGTATAGGTGAGGAAAGCGGGTCCAGAGCTGGTCCACAATTACTGAAAACCAGGTTATCTGGCTCTAACCCCAACATTCCTTCTTCTACCTTCACCATTTGCTAGCTTTTCTTGGGGGAGGTTGGAGGGTGGAGCCAGGGCAGCAGATGCCTCTAAGAAATGGCAAAAGTCAAATGCCTCTCCCTACAGGAGTTTTCAGGTAAGAATGCCAGTACTGTCCCAGTAGATGCAAGATTATGCACAAATTAGCACCGGTTACTTTGAGGTTAAAATCAATCACCATTCAGCTTTGGGTAAAATCCTGTAGCCATACTTCCCTGGCATCCCCTGAGACCTCTCTCTCTTCCTGGGTTTTCTGTACCCTGGTGCTAGACAGAGGTAATGGAGGAAAATCTGAAGCTCTAGAACACACTGAAGTATTTAGAAATTTTACTGAGTTGCTCATACTGGGGATGGCTGCATTTTAAATGTCCACACCTAAGGAGGACTCTAGTCCAGATGACGGGAGGAGGAGAGGGGACAGGGTGCTTTTTATGGTGGAAGGAGCCTCTTCTCAGACCAGCAGATCATAGCACACAAGTAACAACCCTTTGTTCTCACCTAGTTCAGGTCCCCCCTACTGTGTGCACATCCACCCAATGTGTACTGTCCTATACTTGAGGTGGAGGCCACTTGATGACTATGGTAGGCTGCTGCCCTCAAAGCATTGCTAGCCTAGGGGAGGCCTATAACCCTGAGTCACATCTGGCCTAGGTATCATTGGGGCTAGAAATCAAGGGAGCAGGTGGCCCCCCAACTTTAACCCATGTAAAGAACCACCATGCTTTATCCTGAATCTTCCTCACTGGCCAGACCCAAAGGATCCAAGTCTGATGTGTCCCTACTGGGTATGAAACTATTCTCATCACTTATATTTGGTTTCAAAGCTGAAACTTGGCTGCCAGATGGCCTGGTGGATTTACTCCTTAACTTGTGCCCCTCCATTTGCCATTCATTCAGTTATTCAACTATTTATTTAGAGAGCAATTTCTTTCTCAGTCCTGTGGATTTAATGATGAACCAAGCTAGATTGGCTCCAGCCCAAAATCTAGAAGTTTCCATTTCCTCCTAGGTGTCCTAGTTTCCTGATGCAATAGCCCAGAAGTCGTTAGAGGCAGCGCTTGTTCATATGACGGAGAGCAATCTACTTATTCTCTCTAGGCCTCAGTTTCCTCACCTGTCAACTGTTGATATTAAAACCTAGTCTCCTTACTTTGGGTCTTATTGTGAAATTCTGTATGTTAATGCCTAAGGCTTTAGAAAGTCGAACCATTGTCACAAATCTCTTTTCCAGATAAAATAGATAAAATAGCTGGAAAGCAAAGCCTGATGCTGAGGCCTATTTACACTCTTCATCTTGCTCTTGGAGAGTTTACTCCTGGGATTGTAGTGGAGCATCCCTGTTCTTCTGGCCTGACCAACAAAGAAGCAGCGACTACCCCAGACCTAGGGGCTAGACCTAGGGGCTAGACCTAGGGGCTAGAGAGAGATGATAGCAAGGTTAGTGTGTCATCTCATCTCTTCTAGAGGGACAGGACTTCCTTTCCCCAAATCCCTAGTGGTACCAAAGCTTGGAGCAGTTGGATTTATTTGGGGCTTTTACTTTTTTGTTTTGGTCAATTTAGAAAGAAAAGAGGCAATGACCTCTTCTTTAAAAAACAAAACTAGGCAGGAAGTGTGCTGCGCCTGAGTGGCAGGGACTAAGGGTGTAATTACAGGTTTTTGTTCTGCATTTTCATGTAATTAAATCCAAGGGAAAGCGAGAGCCTGGCCTAGGCTTCTTGGACGCAAGGTAGAAAAGAAGGGTGTGTGTGTGTGTGCGTGCGCGCGCACTGGGTTAGGGAGAGGCAGCAGGTGAGAAATGGATTTGCTTTTCAGGTTGAGAAGAGAGCTCTCACCTTTATTAATATCTTTACATTTACAAAAGGTAGCTGATTATGCATCTTTTATTTGGTGCTGCTGCACTCTCCTTGGTGACATTTCCCAGCCATGCACAGCCTTCTCCGCACTGATTTCCCCTCAACCGTAGACTCTACCCCTCCCCACTTTTTCATATTGCCGCTTTCTGCCTGGCTGCCCACACAATAAACCCTCTGCACACTCCACAGCCAGCTTTCTTGCCGGCAGAGTTTAGATATCAGCGACCTCCGACGCCCAAAATAGTCCCTCCTTTTGTTTTGAACATCTGGCTTTCCCTGGTCTGCTTGACAATACTTCCCACCAGGGCCTCCCCGCCCAGTCTTTCCCGTGGCTGCCTCAGTTTCCCCCGGCAAGCAGTCTCGGTGCATAGGAGCCGGTGACCTGCAACGCCCAGAGCGTTCGAAAAGGGTACAAAGCCAGTGGGAGCACGCGGGCTCCTCTCCCCTCCCCTCCCCTTTCCTCTCCCTCCCCAAGCTCTCGATGTCCCTCTGACGTTTCCTGGACGCTGTGAACTGGCAGCAAGAATGGATCCACTGTCTGCTCACATTCTTAAGGGCAGGAAACCTGACCCACCCCAAACCACGCGCTCCAGAGGAAGGGCACTTGCATTTTCCCGGAGGGCGGGCCTCCGCTAGAGTTCGCAGGGCTGGTCTCGGGCACCCCACCCCACCCCCATAACGCCCGCAGATTACCACACACCCCCTAACGCCCCCTTCACCTACTCTTCCCAAGAACAGATTGTTTATCAGAACGGGCAGCCAAGAAACCTACTCCTGTTTCTAGCCTCTGCCAGAGATTAATCACACTTGGGAAAGGCACAAAACTTGACTGTGTTGGGGCGGGGCGAAAGGGGGCGGCGGAGGGGTAGTTAAAAGGAAAGACCAATAATTTTGACATTTGACAAGCTGACCAAATCGGTGTTACCTTTCCCCTCCTTTATTTTCCTAAGTTAAGCAGAGGACTGAGTTATATTTCATTCCCACTCCCTCTACCCCACCCCCATATTCCGTCTCCTTCTCTCCCTTGTCTTCATGTTTGATGCTTTGATAGTACTGACTGGCTTTTAATTCTGATTAACATTCTTAACTGGTGTGTGTGTGTGTGTGTGCGCGCGCGCGCGTGTGTGCGTGCGTGTGTGTGTGTGTGTGTGTGTGTGTGTGTGTGTGTGTGTGTATTGGGGGCTAGAAAGACACATTAACAAACCTGACCGCCTGACAAATCCCCCCTTTTCATCCTTCCCTTTGAAATGACATCAAGATGGACTGGAAGGGGCGGGGAGTGGGATGAAGAGAGGAGAGGAGGCATGGAAAAAAGAGAGGGAGGGGGAAGCAATTTATGTGCTTTTCTAAGGCAGCTAGTAAAATTCCTAAGGGAGAACAAGTGCCAAAATCGACTGTCTTGGTGTATTTTAGACCTGATCGTCAGGGTGAATCATGTCAGGGCTTTGCACTGGACCTGCAGCCTGGAAGCCTGGGACAGGCACACAAAACATGCCTGTGTCTGCGAGGTACCTTTCTGAAGGAGGCAGGAGATATAGGTATTTGCTCTCGCCAGATTCATCTCCATCACGATCTCCCCCACCCCATTTCACTGCAAGATGAATTAAAAAGAAAAACGGGGGCTGATATAGAGAAACCAGGGATAGAAAATGCCCCATAAAACATGGCCCCCAAAGGAAAGGTGCAAAACCCATTTGATCCAAGATATAGATATCTCCACCCTGGGTTTTTTTTTCTTTGCTTTACAACTCTGCAGACATCAGGTTAGCAAAAAGTAATAAATAGTCCTTGCACAGCAGGGTCTGGACTAGTGAAAACAGTTTACTGAAATTAATGGGCCTGGCTTGAACCAAAACCTCCACTTTGGAATTAATGCCAGACATAGTTTTCCTGAACTCTATCCAACTGCCTAAGCGGCAGACAGTTTTGTTCTATTTGTGCTGGAAAATAAAGCCCAGGCCCTTGATCTCAGTGTAGATTATAATTTAAAAAAAAAAAATCAGCACAGTGAACTATACCAATTTCCAGTCTGCTAGTAGAAGCTCTGTGCTCTAGGCTGTGCTTGCCCTTGTGACGGTCTGAAGTTATCTGGTAAACTTTCCATTAAAAACCATTTCCAGACTCCCTCCCCATCGGGGGCCTTAGAGCTTTCACCCTGATACCCGAGAGATTCAAGAAAAGCTCCAGAAACCGGCTTGGTTCTCAATAACAACCCTCTCTTCTCCAGGGCTCTTGGAAAGCCTGGATCTGAACCACGCAGCCTGCATGACCTCCATTCTCCACCCTAAATGAAGTTCCAAAACACCCATCCGAAATTTACCCCGCCCCCCCTCCAACCGCCCCCAGTGCTCAGAGTGTCTACAGTTCTGAAGCTCCTTTTTATTTTGATTAATGTATTTTTAAGGCTGCAAAGCACATAGGCGCGCGCACAAACACACACACGCACACACACACACACACATCCCACAGGTTCACACCCAGTGGTTCTGGCAGGCACGGAGGAGACCCGCGGTGCCCTAGCTGTCAGTGTCAGATCCCAACCTGTCCCCTCCCCCCACCCCATTATTAATAAAAGCCCGTTCGTGGGCAGCCGGCGTTCTGGTTTTCATTGTACAGTCTGCACTGGTGACACAGGACATGTGGAAAATTTTGAGAGCACTGCGGTGAATGGCGTGGTGCCGGGAGGGGGGACGGGCGGGTTGCGTGAGCCGGGGGAAGGGAGGAGGGGAAGGGAGGGAACTGAGCGAGTTACTTTTTAGCTTCCGCTAAGTACTTGGCAGCTCGCCAGGCCCGGAGGATTATGGGAAGCGAAAGCCTCCCCAGTATAAACTGCCAGCTTTAAGCAGCCCTGACAGTTCTGCTCCTTCCAAACTTGGCAGCCGTTCAAAGTGCTCTTTCATTTGAAATGCTGGAAGCCTGCCATGTGCAATGCAGATTTGCTGTGCCTGTGCGCAGAAGGAACTGATAAATGCCGTTGCAGTTGCCATGGGGACAGGAGGCTATCAGAATGGCCTTGTGATCCGCAGCCTCTCAGCGCGGCAGGCTCTCGCTCTCCCTCCCTCCCCTCCTCCTTCTAGTCAGTGAGATGGTGAAATAAATGTTCTGGAAAAAGGTTAACCCTCCCCGCTCTGGTTCTGAAGCCGAGAGGAGGTTAACCTCTAAGCATTTCCCGAGTCTTAAGAGCCTGCCAGGACCTCAGGACTAAGCACCATCCTTGGGCAGGTCACCAAACCCACACCCACCACCCAAACAATCACACCCCGCTTCCCGCCCCCCCCCCCAGCCCTGCTTCCTGCTCTCTGGGGGCTTTCACAAAGCTGTGTTTTTAATAGAGCTTTTCAGCAAGTCCAAGTGTAAGTCTTTGAGTCATCAAAACCCGGATGTAAACACAGCAGCCCTACATTCTGCACAGTTTGCGTGTATTTTATCTTTTTAATAATATTTTGCTGGCAACTTGGAACTGCAAAGATGCCAGATATTTTAGCCAGCTGCTTACATCATGCAGCATCCATCTTAGAGAGAGTGACTGCCTGTCCTTTTCTTGTCTCTTCCTACCCTGAGACCACAGAAAATCTGGGTCTTTCTGAAGGCATCTTCTTGAAGTAGAGGCAATTGATTCCCTTAGAACTGTGAGCTTTAGAATGAGCATGACATCACTTGGAGCAATAACTTCAGAGGATATGTTCCTGTCAGAGACAAGACACTGGGTGATCCGAGGTGAAACAGGTCTGTCATTTATGCTCAGTGTGAGGGTGCACCAGTCTGGATGGCCGACCCCCGTTTCGCACAAGCTGCTGTTTGAAACACAGTCTGAATCAATGTACAGAAACAAAATAGCACATTCAGATTTGGTACATGTTCAGGTCTATAATGCCAACTCTCAGGGTGGCCTGTTTAATGGGGAAAAAATGAAATACTCCATTCCAGCCAAAGCCTATGGAGGCCAAAGAGGTTTAGTGATTTATTTACATTGAGCAGTATTCCTTCTCAACCCAGCTCGCTATTTCCTGAAGGTTTCCTGAACCTAAACCTTTGTTAACATCCCAGGAAGAGAACATATTTTTCCTGTGGCTTTCAATATTTTCTGCTAAATATATTTCTGCACACTGTTTATCTAGGGTTTCAGCTTTCAGACCTTCATGTACTTTTAACGCCTTGAGGCTGTTCCACTGAAAAATGGTGTATGTTTATTAAAGAGGACTTTATGTGCTGGGCATTAAGGCAGTGAGAATTTCTGTTTGGGTCTGTCTGTACAATGAGGGCTTCAGGATGAAATCCGAGTTAGAGGCCTGTTTGGTTTATGAAGCCCTTTTGAGAAAGCAGGCCCTACATAGCTCACACAAACCCTTGAATACCACAGAATGTTGAACCAAATGAGGTATTTCTTCATAAGTGCACAGCAGACATGGAGGCCTGACCAGAGAAAGACTGAAAATGCTCCGGGTTCTTGGGGCTAAGCTGCAATTTCTTTTAACCTGACTCTTTCTGGGTGTCTGCTTATGATTGTCATGGCAATTCTGGCCCGAGCAACGTACTCTGTCTTGCTGGAATTTCTAGACTCAAGTAGCCCCTTCCAAACAAATAAATTTATCAATAAAAGCCATCTGTTCACCTTGCCAGCAGGCATAGCGCTGGAAGGGGTAATGTTCAGTGCAATTTTTAGGATCAATTGGCCTTTGAGACCTCTAGAGGTGGGTTTTGGCTTGCAATTAAACAGAACAGAATTGGGAGCAAAAATCAGGTGATTCAAAAAGCCCCTCTTTCTTCAGCACCCTCCCCTACCCCTACCTCCAACCCCCACCTTCCGCAGACAATCCAGGCAGCTGGGTTTTTGGCTCTAGGAGCTGCTAAGCTTTGGCAAGCCAAAGCATATTTCGTGGTGGTGATTCCTTTCCCAGGTTCACCGACATGTTTCTGTACTGAGCAAGGGATGTTTCCTGACTGCGTGTATGAATCAGAGGCTGTATTTTTTATCCAGGGCTTCTGGTGACAGTTTCAAGCTGGAAGAACAAAGCAGATCTTGATGAGCCCCTTATTATCAGGGTCCAGAGATAAAGAGTCTATCTGCGGAGCTGGCTACATATAGCTCAGATGTATTATTTTTCCGTTTTAACTGTGCCAAGAGCAGCCTATTTCCCCAGAAGGCGATGCCTACATTCACATTTCAGACACTACCCTTCCTCTCTCTCTCCATATCCTTGTGGTGTTTGCTTATTTGCTGGCTTCAAAAGTTCTTCCTTTTTTCAGCCTTCCTCCCCTAAATGGGAAGATTTGCAAAAGCCATTTTGGAGCCTTTGAGTGCCTTCCCAGATGGAGGCAAGCCCCAAGATCCCAAACAGCCCCAACGATGCCACGTTCTGCCCTGTCACAGCAGGCTGACAACAGAGGGGTGTCAGTGATGTGGCCCCTCTATACTCGGCCTTGAAGAACCAGCTTCCCAGAAGCCTATGGATTAGGAAGGTCTGTCAGGGCTGCCTTGGGAGCTGCCACGGAACAACTCCCTTTTGTTTTGCTGTCTAGCATGTGACCAGAATGCTGCCAGCTAATTTTAACCCCACCAAAGTACTGCAGAAAAAAAAAAAAAAAAAAAAAAACAACTATCTTGCATCTGGAGAGAGAAATGCTGTGGGCTGGATAAAAGCTTTTTCAGCCTGTGTTCCTTCCTGTTTCAGTTTCCAAACTTGCATTATCGGTAACCTGAAAAATGATGAGTTTCACCAAATTCCTGGATATTGCACAAGAAGACAATGGGTCTATTTCTGGTGCTGTGAGTGTGTCTGGCACAGACCCTGGAAGCCATTGTTTTGGGGAGGGAGAATGCTTTGGGCTTTCCTGATGCTTTCCTTTTAGGGTCTCAAAGCCCCAAAAGGTAGTGGGGGTGGGAGATGGGGTTCTGAGGGTGGTCTCTATGGCAACTATGCTGGCTTCACTCTGCAAGGACCTGGGTGAGAAGTGGGTTGTTAGGCCATTGGGGGGTGGCTATTGGAGGTGTTAAAAGGTGGATGGTAGGGAGTGTTTGAAGTGGGACAGCAGAGGCAGGAAGAAGTGGGGAGAGGGAAGCTTTCACAATAGCTGGATAGTCCCCTGGGACACAGGCCACCAGCTTTCCCTACTAAATTTCCATATCCGCTTTCAGCACTGGGGGACTTCATGGAGTTCTTCATCCTAGATACTGGCTTCTCAAAGCATTCTTAGGGCCATTAATTGTTCCTGTCTGGCTGGGTGGCCAATGATGCTGGTGAAAAGGTGCAGAATCTCAAGAGCCGGGGAATAAGCAGTTTGGATAAGATAGTGTGTAGCTAAGCAGCTGCTGCCAGCCGTTCTAAAACCAGGTAGTGAGATGGGCTTTTATTAGCTTTAGGTCTACAATGCAGTCCCAGAAGAGAATATGGTGGTGAAGAGACTGAGGGGAAAGGCCCCAGTTAATGCTGCAGCACTCCTGCAACCAGAAGACTTGGTGGCAGTTGTTCTGACAGCTGCTGAGGGCTTCAGCTGCCTAAAAAGCCATTTGCTCTGGCCTGCCCTGTCTGGCCAACTTCTATGTATTTAAAGGATCCCCCTTGGTCTCTGAGGTCCTCTCTCCACCTGAATCCTCATCTGCCTCTAACCTGCTGCTATAATCCGATTATGATAGTCAAGATCAATTGGCAAATTCCACAATTAAGGATCTGTTTACCCTGTTTTTCCAAAGACTTGTTTTGGGCAGGTTGCCCACCTTAATGAAAAAGGTGAGAGCTCACAGAGTAAGTGAAAATATTTCTGACTCTCCGCAGATATTTTTGAATTTCGTTTCTTGCATTTCACAGTGTGGGGTGGGGGTGGGAGTCAGACTGGTCAGCACTTTTATCTGGATGACCACTAAAAACTTTTTCTGTAACCTAACAGCTGGCTCTTCTGCACAGTAGAATTATAAGGGAACTCTAAGTCAAGAATTCATTCCTTGTGCTTTTCTTTTTGCAGATTTTTATTTTTTATTTTTTGCCAGCATTCAGGTGTCACTAAGACACATTCCTCATTTACCTTTCCAGCCAGAGGATTCCTAAATGTTTCATAATAGCAGCACAGCTGGAAGGCAGCTGCTTCAGGGTGGAGCAAAAATAACTCCTTATGGGTCAGCAGGGTGAGGGAGGGCAGGGAATCTTGGAAGGTTGGGAAAGTCCTTCTGTCTAAAGCCAGAGCTCAGGAATGAGAGGGGCCTCTAGTGTGAAAACTTTCCAGATGGGGGAAGGAAGGGTGATTTTTTGCTCTCTGGGTTGATTCCAAAAAATTGCTTTGGGGAGGCCAACTATTTTGAAATTGCCTTTAAAACAAACAGCACAAATGTTTAAATTGACCTGGAAAGCCCTTCCTTTTTCCTTTCCTTACAATCCAAGTCTGTTCCCTTGAACATTAACCAACAGGAGCGTTTGCCCAAGCTGCTCTCCTTCCCATATCTTTTTTATTTGTTATTATTATTATTATCATCATCTCTTGGTTCGGCGAATTTTGGAAGCGTTCCCAGGCTAGAGCTATAGAATGTTTCCAGGAAAATGCATAAGGAGTGTCTGTGTTTTGAGTTCCTCTGGAGGGGGCTGAACATGTTTTTTCAGAGAGACTGGAGCTAAGGGCAGCCAGGTCTTGTGCAAGAGTCCAGCCAAGCAAAAGGGCAGACTGTGCTGGAAAGATCTGTGTGCATCCAAAAGCGCTGAAACGAAGGTGTGATTTAGCTGGCCCGCCTGCTCGCGACCTCTATCAGCCTTTTATTGGTACAGCTGCCTGGATGTCAGCCTGTGAGTCAAAGGACCCGTCTCTAGCAGGTAACACTGAGAGCCAAGTTTTAACTTTATTCTCAAGTTAGCAGCACTTGTAATTTCTGCCTAAAGAACACTCCAAAATTTAGATGGAGAAGGGCAAGAAGTCAATACTTACCCAGCAGGCTGCCCCCCTACCCGCGCACCAGACATGGAATGTTAAGGTGTCCTGGGGATGTTGCTGCCAAGGGTAATGCCAATTCCCACCCCATGCCAGTATGGCTCCACTTGGGCTCAGAAACAAACGCACACACAGCTGCATGCACACATGTATCAGAAACATCTGGATAAAAAACCAGAAAGCACATATACGAAGCTTGAGGGCAATGGACACTCAACAGCCAGAGTTTCCTGTAAATATTGTATTTTTCAGGCTGGTTCATGGGAGAAGGAAGTAGAAATATCTCTGTAGAAAGATGTCCCTGAGTGAGAGCAGAGCTGCTCTAGCTGTTTTCAATGGGAAAGGCTGCTCCCTACCAGGTAAATTCACCATGGCTATGAGGACCCAAGACCTCAAGAGAGGAAAGAACAAGCAGGGGTCTGCAATGCCAGAAACCAGAGGGCACAGCTCCCCACTCTCCTCACTGTGAGTTTGCAGACTATTTACCAGTAACACTGGAAATGGTCATGGTTCCTTTTCCAGGGAATACACCGACTCCAGAAAGCATCTCTCCCATCACAGGTTGGGAAGGTGCTTAAGAGGCCAGACTTTGGAATATTAATAGCAATGATGACAAGCATAGCTAACATTCATCGGACACCTCTTCTGTGTATGGGATTGTGCTAAGTATTTTAATGTAGTCTCTCTTCTAATCCATACCTACTGAAGGGGGTTCCGTTTATTTCCATTTAATAGAAGAAGAAACAGAAGTTCAGAGAGGGTAAGTAACTCTCCCTAGAACACACAGCTAGTAAGTGGTGGCCACAGTTAGAACTCAGGGTTGCCTTACTCAGGCTGACCTGGGTTTGACTCCTGAGTCTGCTATGTGTGACTGTGTGACTATGTAACTGTGTCACCGTCCAGGTTTCCTGATCGGTTTTCAAAAGTTAAACACATCACACATTGGCAATTTCACATAATTTAGCCTAAACCTTCCTTAATAGATTGTTGTAAGAACTAAATAAGATGATGTATGTACAGTACTTAGCAAAGTACCTATAATATAGTAAGCACTCAGTAGATGCTAGTTTTTAATAGTAATCTCAGAGTCAGTGTATTTGTTCAGTATGGATACATTAATCAAGTTATTCATAGTCTTTGTGGGTCTTCTCAGACCCTTGGAAGGTCCACTCAGCCCTGTATAGGCACATAGGCACCAAATTGGCCATGCTGCTGATGCTGGGGAGAACATCTCTCATCCCTTCTTGGTGACTTCTCTTAACTTGTGTTGGAATTCACACATCTGGAGCACACATCTGTGTCTGAGCCACTGATTTCTCCCTTCCACATTGCCCACTCATGTTCACTTGGGTTCATTTGAGCTTCCAAGTTTTTAAAATCATTCAGATCTGATCACTTTACAGTCTTGCTTAAAACTTCCAGACACCTGACTGAATCAAGACAAACTCCTTTGCTTGGATACAATGCCTCTGGAAAACTGCCTCCAAACCCTCTTTCTGCCTTTTCCTGCCCCTCAGTTACTTTCTGACCACATTAAATCTCTCTTTGTTCCTCTAACATCATATGAATTTTCAAGACCTCACCTTTGCAGGGCTCTTTCCTCTGCCTAAAAAGGTTTTCTCCCTCTCCTTCTTTGTGCAAACTCTGTGCGCCTTTCAAAATCCAATTCATTTGTACCTTTCCTATGAAACTCGTCTCTAGCATTTCTGGTTCTATAGTCCCATGGCAAACTGCTTACATCACAGAATTGTAGATATCTGTGCACACAGTGACTTGTTGAAGTTCATGGTTAGGGCTTACCTCCTATCCCCAAAGTCACCTTGAAGGCCCCAAATAAATACTAGTCAAATGAACGTACTGGAATATAAATTCTTATAACGTAATTTTATTGGCAGTAAACAGTATGTGAGTATATGTGTCTATTATTTATATCCACTCTTGTTTCAGCAAGAATTTGAGATAGATGTGGATATAAGAATCTTCCTTACTCAAAGCAGATAGAGAATAGTGCTTGGTACATCCTATAGTAGAAAGAGCCAGGGCTTTGGAGTCAAACAGTTCTAGGTTCGAATCCTAACCTAACCTCTGATTGTGACTTCAAGTCATTACTTCATCTCTCTTAGTCCCGTTTTCCCATTTGTAAAATGGAAATAATAAGTACTCATGTGGCAGACATTGTTGATCCAATAGTCACTACTGCTTGCTTCCTTAGTGCCCTGAAATTTTTCTCAGAAGTCCAGCCCCTCCTTTACGTGCCTAGAGTAGGGAAGGGAGAAATCTTAATTAGTCAAAACTAATCTTGGTATCCCATGTTCCCCTTGTCAGTGTTCTTTTGGGATGGATCTATGACCCAGTTCTGGCCAATGAGATGTAAGAAGGGATATTCTTGGCATATGTGTGGAGAGTTGTTCTAGGAAATATACTCTTGCTCTTAAAACATGAGAGAAACAATTGTCCTGCAGCCAGATGTTACGTCTGGAGTGATGGCTGGGGCCATGGCAGCCATTTTGCTGTGATGAAGACAACTACTCAGAGAACCAAGCCCACGTGCTAAAGGTGATAGAATGGAAATGTGGCCAGAAACTGGGCCCTGGTAGCATAATTCAGCAGCTGGGTTATCCTGCCTTGAAGCCACCCTGCCCCCCGAACTATTTCCTGAGATCATCAATTTCTTCATTGTTCAGTGAGGGACCACTGGCTCAGTAGAGAGGAGGTTGCTGTAACATGCAGCCAGAAGCGTGCTAACAGATCAATTTGACAAGGTTGTTGCGATGACTAAATAAAATAAAGTTTGCAAACTTCCCAACACTGTACCTGGCATATAGGAGGTTCTTAAAGATTAAAGACTTTCCTGCTGAGACAATCTGAGGCGAATGCATGAATGATTGTAATGAGTGACCCAAAGAATGTGGCGGATAGTAATAAAGTATAATTTAGAGCACTTTAGAGGTGGGCGGGTGCTGGCATGACAATGAAGATGACTATGACAATGAAATTCGAACATTGTGTTAGTAAGTGTCTGATGGAACTTCTTGGGGCTGTAACAATGGTTCTCCTTTGTTCTTCTCAGGCCTTTTCTTACCCTGGCCAGAGTTAAACACTGCGTGACACAGGCTTTTCTAATTGTGGGCAGCCACAATCGGGGTGGTCCCTGATTACCCTGGGGCATGGAAGCCTTGCTAAGGGATGAAGGCTAGAATGTAATTTGTAGCTCCAGGAGGAGCCAAGGTTTGGAAGCAGAATTAACATACCCACACAACGTAAAACAGGGCCTGCAACTGACAAAAAAAAGCACAAAGTCTGTCCCCTCCCAGACAAGCCCTGCAGAAATCTGCAGCTCAGAAAGGCCTCCATTTGGGGGCCCCGGGCCCTGGCAGACTGCCTAGCTTTTGGCCAGCTGACCAGGCCACAGAGTTTTCCTCCATGCCAGCCCCACAGCCCTTCTGAAACTCGTTCCAGGAGAGCTCAGCCACACCAGTGTCTGCCAGACTCTTGTCTGCCCAGTGCGTGGGCGGCCCTGGCAACAGGGGACGGGACAGGGTTTGTACAAGGACATTGTGGTCCCCCCGCAGCAGGGTTGTGCGAGAGGCAGTCTCACTTTCAGGGCAAGCCAGGAGGGAACCTGGAGGAGGTGAGGAACAGAAGCTGCAGACTCAAGGCAGCCTAGCCCCTTTTCAAAGGTCCTCTTCATCTTAGAAGCCAGTTTCAGGCCCCCTTTCCCTCATGCCTACTTTCTGTCTGTTTACTTCCTGCGTGCCCCTCCCCTGCCCAGCCAGATTCAGCACTGACATTCTATTCTGTCCACCAAATATTTATTGAGAATACTCTATGCAAGATGCCCTATTCCAGCTAGTGACTGGGAGATGAGATACAAAAAAACAACAAGATTAGAATGGACAGGTCCTTAAAATGGATTTCAGATTTCTCTCAGCCTCAGAACCTTTCTTTCATTATTGCCCCAAATTCCAAATATTTAAGAAAGAAAAAACATGAGACGGCTGCTATTGAATCCAGGGGACAGGGGCCAGGCCTTGCCCACTCTGGCGAGAGACAGACTCCATGGACCGAGTCTGAAAAGCACCGTTCTAGACCAGAGGAGAAACTGAGGCCCGGAGAAGTGAAGTGACCACCCTGAGATGCCCTGCAAGTTAGTGGCTCAACCAGGTTCAAAGATAGGTGTCCGACCACTTGGCCCAGTGCCCCATCCATTGTACAGCCCTATCTTTTGGCACTTTCTTCCCAGAACAGCTGGGAGAGTTCAGGCAAATCAACCCAGACTAGAAGGTGTGTGCTATGACTAGTTAAAGAGAGCCAGCGGTTCAAACTCGGGGGGAGAATGGGTGGAAGAGGGGCATGAGGCTGGGCCCAGAACAGGATGGGTAAGATTTGACATAGAATATGGCTGGGGTGTGGTGGGGAATTGGGTGATGGGAAGGAGACAATCCCAGGCCCCAGAGAACATGATCAGCTAAAGCCTGAAGAAAGACTGGCGGCTCAGAGTCCTGGATTCCAGCCCTGGCTCTGCCATTACAAGCTAGGTGACCTTGGGCCAGTGGCCTCCCCTGTCTGGGTTTGTTTCCTTGCATGTAAAACGGCAGAGGGGGTGTGCTAGCCGGTTCTACTGTGACATACTGTGACGCCTTCTCTCCTCCCATGAAGCTGGCCCTCACCTCCCTACCACCATCACCAACGTCAACATCCAGAACACTTCGCAGTGTGTGCCAAGTGGCTGGAATTGACACCAGGAGGAAGTGGCCTTGCGTGCCCCATGAGAGGAGCACAGAGCTGGCAGGCTCCCGGGGCCTGCCCAGAGCTTTGGGGAACAGTGAAAAACATGAGGAGGCAGGAGCCTGGGCAGAAGCCAGGCAGGAACGATTCCTTTTCTAAAAAGGGTTCTTTCCAATCTAGCCCTCTCCGGAGGCCCAGGCCTCAGCCAGTCCCCGCTGCCCATGCCCACCACCAGGGAGCAGACTGGGGAGGTCCTAAAGGTAGGGGTGACAAGCCACTTAGCCCCAAACCTCAGTATCCTCATTTTTAAAATGAGGCAAAAACAGTACTCTCAGTTATAAAATTGATCATTTTGGGACCTCAGACGAGGAATGAGATAATGCATGTGAAGTGCCTAGCATGTGTCTGGTGTGAGAACCGCTCAGTAAATACTAGGCCGCATCCATTGCCAGAGGGCTGCCTTCTGGGGAAGACTGCATAGTTGAAGACTCCTGACATTAAACAGGCCGGTTTAAGTAGGACCCCTGCATGTCTAACACAGGCTCAATCACAGGAGGGTTCTGAGAATGGTGAAAGGCGTCTTGGGGAGGCTGGTGAAAAGCCTACTAGAAACAATGTGTGCGCGCCCCCTGCTGGCTGGGAGCAAAAGCGCAAGCTTGTGGGCTTGCGGGGGCAGGGGTGATGCAGGGAGATCCTTACTAGCATAACCTGCCGCTGCCTGGTAGAGTGACCCAGTATTCACAGAATGCCCCCAGATGTCACTCACCTGGCCACGTGCCAGGATTTGGAAGGTATGCAAAATGAGCGACATGTAAGCTAGGTTTTTGGAGCACATTGGTTTTGGAGTCAACCAGGCATTGGTTCAAGCCCAGAAACCACCCCCAAAATCATCTGTTGGACACAGCAGTGAGCAACGTTCCTTTGTCTTGGATTTTCAGTGTGTGGAGTGACCTTGGACAGGGCCTGTAATCTTCTGAGCTTCAGTTTCCTCATCTGGTGGGGTACAGGACAGAAAAATATATAAGCAAGTGGCATAAACATGACATTTGATGGTGAGGTATTCTCTACTTCATCCCCCCAAACTAGAAAGTAGAGACCCTGAATGCGGATCTCAAGAACTCTGTCACTTGGGGTGAGTTGAAAGTCACCATCGACAGTCATTCTTCTCAAGGGAAACCTCATCCCTTGGCACCTGAGCTGTCATTTGTTTGGTTCATTTGGAAGGGATGCTGTCATGCTCCTGTGGCATGCCAGGGTCTCCAGGTTCTCCCAGCCACTGGGCATCTTGGCAGACCCTGTCCCTGGACCCTTCTACTTCAGGATAACCATGGAGTCCTAAGTTCTAATGAGAAGGCATCGGAGTGGATGTGGGAGGATCGTGCAAACAGAAAGAGCTCTTCGGCCGGTGCTGGGACGGTCCCCATGGCAAGTTCCCACACTGCATGTTCCAGGTCACAGCTGGTTAGTTCTCCTCAAATTAATTGGACTCCTTAGCATCACAGTGTCAGTCTGCTGGGGGCCATTTGCCTTCCTGGATCGCTGTTCTCCGCCAGACCACTGGGCGGTGTCTCACTTGGTATGGCTTTAAGAGCTTCAAAGAGATAGGGAAATACGTTCTCAGTGAATTTTTATTAACATCCACCACCACTACCACAATCAAATTTCCACTCTTAGTGCCTTTACAGCATACATGTACGTGTACATACACAGACATGTACACACACACAGAGGCACACACAAAGCAAAGGGGAAGGTTGGAAACCCTCACTGCTAGAGAAAGTCCACATAAAACACACAACCACATAAAACACAACCCAAGTTGGGTCCAGCTTATTTTTTGAGGATGACTGTGGCTTTATCTCATACTCTTGTGTGCATGTGTGCTTTTGCATTCATTTATGTTACAAAGTTTTTTGAGCTATTAGGACAATAGCGGTAAACAAAACAGATACAAATCCATCCTTTCCTGTTACCCACACATTCTAGTGTGTGTGGAGGGGTGGAGTACAGGACAGAAAAATATAAAAGAAAGTGGCATAAACATGACGTTTGATGGTAATATGCTAGGGAGAAAGCCAACGCAGAAAAGGAGGTTCAGGTACCCCAGGATAAAGGGGCAACTTTAAATGGAGTGGTCAGAAAAGGTCTCATTAAAAAGACAACATTTGAGTAAAGGCCTCAAGGAGGTGAGAGAGTGAGCCTTGGAGGTATTTGGTAGAGGAAATGGCAGATATAAAGGGCCTGAGGCAGGAGCATGCCTTATAACAGAGAGGCTATCCTGGAGAGAGCAAGGGAGAGGAATAGGACAGCTGTCAGAGAGGGGATGGGGAGGCGCAGGTGATTCAGGCTTTGAGGATCGTTGTGGGGACACTGGTGGGAGATGGGAGCTAGATGGGAGCCATCACAGGGTTCTGAGCAGTCAAGTGGCATCGTCCGTCCTGCATTTGAACAGGATCATTCTGTCCGGGGTAAGGATGAGAGAGCAGGGGAACAGGGCTATTGGAGAGGTGCAGGCAAGGGATGGTGGCTGGGGCAAGGGTAGTGGTGGCAAAGTTAGTGAGAAGAGACCCACTTGCCTGAGATTACAAAGCTAGAAAATGGCAGAGAAGGGCTCTGTCCATGCTCGTCTGGCTCAGCACACTACCCTTAGCCAGGGTGCTGGCATGGTGACAGGCCATTTCCATTAGAGGAGAACGATGGCCTTTCATGCAAGCATCTGAGGACAAGATGATCTGAATGGCCATCAGGGAGAGTGGAGCACGGGTATGAGAACCTTGGCACTGCCTCGCTAATAATCACAGATTCTCAGTGTGAGCAGGTGTGAGGTGCCAGGTCCTGTGCCCAGGGTTTTAGATGCAAGATTTCATTTAATCCTCATTTTGCAGGTCAGGAAACTGAGGCCTGACAAGATTATTGCTCTCACCTGTGCATGTCAGAATTGAGATGAGAACTCAAGCATTCCAGTTATCTGCTGCGTAACAATGGACTTGAAAAGTTAGTGGCTTAAAATATCAATTTATTATTTCTCATGATTTTGTAAGTCAGGAATTTGGGCAGGGTTCAGCTGGTTGGTTTTTCTGCTCCACATGGCATTAGCTGGCGTCATTTACTCTGCTGCATTCAGCTGGTGGCTGGCCTGGGAGGGAAGGGACAAGAAAACTTTAGTCAAGTGCCTGGCACCCTAGGGTTTCTCTACGTGGCCTCTCCACATGGCCAGCATGGTAGGGTAGTTGGATTTCTTACATGGCGGCTGGCTTTCAAAAGAATGAAAGCAAAAGTCACCAGTCTCCTCAGGACGAGCTGTGGAGCCAGCAGTGTCATTGCCACCACATTCTGCTGGTCAAAGCAAGTCATAAGGGGAGGCCAGATTCGGGAGGAGGATAAGCAGAGTCCTCCTCTTGATGCTCACACTGGGATGGAGATGCCAGTGGCCACAGTGGGAGACTGACTACCGACCCCAGCCTCCTCACTGCCAGCCTTTCCTCCAGACCCTGGGCTTAATCCCAAGAAGCTCTCATTTCTGGGGACCCGCTAGAGCCCTCTCGGCCCCCACCACAAGGGGGCGCACCCGTGTTTTGCCTTACCTGGCCCTCCTACTCAATAACTTCTTCATGCTTTGCGCTCAGCTTCTCAAGAATTTTTCTTGTTTCCTCAAGGGGAGGCACCATTTTCTCCTACTTCCTGGGGCCACATCACCTGAGTTAGCCTGAGCATGTCTTGTTCTCAGGAACTTAAAGGAACCTAACACATGACTCACAGACAGTCAGCCACCTGAACAAGACTGTATCGGATTCATTTTCGCAAGCCCGGCACCAACACCAGGCCTTTCTCGGAAGATGAGATCTGTAAACAGGACTTTCTGGCACCTGAGTTCACATGCTTGGGCCTTGAATGAAGAAAGAGAGAGTCTTATCCCTCCAGGTCCAGCATCATTATCGTCACCTGGGAATGTGTTTGGGACACATACCCCACCCCTCCTGGATGATAACTTGCATTTTCATAAGTACCCAGGTGACTCTCATGCATGTGGAAGTTTGGGCAACAAAGGTGGAGGTCTCCAAGGTGAAAAGAATGGGAACGGTGTGGGAAGACAGGTGCCGATTGAGCCCACCTAGGATGGTAGGGCGTGGGTCTCCACCCTGGTCGATGGTTAGAATCACCGGCAGTGCTCTCCCAAAAAATCCTGATGGTCAGGGTGCACCCAGGTCAATTAAATCTGGGTCTCTGGGGGTTGAGCCCGGGCATCAACTGTTCTAAAAGCTCCTTGGGTGATTTCAGTGTGCAGCCAGGGTTGAGAGCCACTGGTTTAGGGTATTAGTTCTTAAAGTGCGGTCTGTGGACCATCGGCACCCAAATCAGTTGAGGCACTCATGAAATATGAGGGGTCCTGGGCCCCGCATCAGATTTCTGAGTCTAACTCTCTAGGGGTGGGGCCCTGGAATCTACAGTTTAGCCCTCTCACTAGGTGGTTTCCATGTACACTGACGTTAGAGACCATTGGTTTAGGGCCCTGGATAAGCAACAACAATGACAATGATGTTTTTCAATGCTACAGATAACTGCGTGCAAAAAATGGAAAATATAGGGAAGTAAAAGTAGGAAACAAAAAAGTCTCCATACTCTTACTGCCTGGAGACTGTTGGTGGCCCCCTGGCACCCACTCTAGAGCAGGGAGAGATCTTCCTTCCCCCACGCCCCCATGGCAGGGCTTGGCTGTAATCTGGGCTCTCTTCTGCTAGCAGGGTGAAGCCTGTCATCCGCCTGGACAGAATTATTGCCTCAAATTACATGGTTGATTATCAATTACTGTGTCTGTATAAGAGCATGTGTGTGTGTGTGCATAAGTGTCTTTGCAAATCATTAAGGGTCGTAATTCTGGATTATCGTTGATTAACGAGAGGAAGACCTGGTACCTCCAGCAGCCGGGATGGCAGCCCTGCAATTATGTCCCAGCTGATCAGTAATTGGTGCATCACAAGATGATTTCTCTCTCTCTCTCTCTCTCTCTCTCTCTCTCAGCAGCCTCCTCCCCGCCTCTCCTACCAGCTCTGCAAACAGCGCCATTGCTCATTCCCTTCCAGCCTGGGCTGAGTTCAGAGTCCTGCTTTCTGGCAAGTGATGTGGGGCCAGCTTTGAAGACCACCATCCAAACAGAGTAGTGATGGTGGTGTGGGGGGCGGTGGAGGAGGCACAGTGGTGGTGTGTAGAGCTGGCATGAGCTCTAGTTTGCTGTGAGCTGATGCTGCCTGTGACAGTCTTGCCATCATTTTTGCCAGCAACCCCAGGAGCCATTCTCCAAGCTCCCTGCCCCTCCCCACTACATGATGGGGAAACTGAGACCCAGAGAAGTGGCAAAATAGAAAAATAAAAATTCAAAAGTAATACAGAACAGCTTGGCAACACAAAACCAACTTTACAGAGGCATGGAAGGAGCAAAGATATAGAAAGGGTCGCTCCCACCATCACCCCCATCCTTGGGAGGCTGTTAAGGTCACTGCAGGTTGTCCCAGTTTCCCTGAACAACACAGTGTTTGTGCTCAAGAGGTTACAACTAGGTAAGCCAAGCTCCCAGAGTTGAGAGGAAGTGCTCTGAGGGATGCGTGGTGTTAGTTCAAGGCAGCAGCATCACCACCTGAATTAGGGCCATGGCCCCCTAACTGTTCCTTCCACGTCCACGGTGGGCCCCCAATATCCATCACGCTAGAGACAGAGCAAGCTTTAGAAAGCCCTGTCTTAGTCCCCGCAAGATAACCTCCCTTGACCCTGTGTAACTCCCTCTTGCTTTCAGGATAAAGTCGGGATTGCCAGTTTTTTTTCTTCTCCACCCCACCTGCCCTCCCAGTGCAGACACTTCTCATTCTTCCTTGGCCCAATCTGATCCCTCTGCCTGGAACCCCGCTCCCCTCCTCCCATCTTCTTTCACTCGGGGCCCACACCCTATGGGAAGGCAGCAATGCTTTGTGCTCATACCAGGGCTCCATTCCTGAGAAAGGGGTCTCCCCTCACTGGGGA
Organism: Macroglossus sobrinus; assembly: GCA_004027375.1. Lineage (NCBI taxonomy): Eukaryota > Metazoa > Chordata > Mammalia > Chiroptera > Pteropodidae > Macroglossus > Macroglossus sobrinus. Next base: position 1,959,489 of record PVKZ01000054.1, on the reverse strand, counting down.
CCGGCAGTTGCAGAAGGACAAACTTTAAGGATGGCTTTACAGGGGTGTGAGGAACTGGGGACAGCAGGGCTGTTCCAGAAACCTTCCACATGAAAGACTCTCCCCTGGCTGCAGAGCCACCAGGCAGTTTGTATCTGAGGCTTGCAGCTGTCTTAGCCATTTTCATTTTTATCTACTTAGGGTGGTCAGCAGGTCATGGCAAGCAGGGGACATGATGCTAATGACTCCGGCTCCACGTGGCGACCATTCAGGAAAAAGCTGCAATGTTCTCTCTGCCACATTAATCAGAGAAACACATCAAGAGCTGTTGTGTGGAGACAGCTTTCCTCCCAGTACCTGCCCTGCATACTAATCGCCACCTCCTCCTGGCGGTGAGTCAGCTCGGTGCCAGGCAGGCAGCAAGCGAAGGCCAGAAACGCCAGCTGAATGCATGTGGGGAGCAGCCAGAGGGGTGGGAGCCATGCCCTCACCCCCAAATGCACACTGCACGTGACCATCACTGAAGCCCAGGCAGGTAGGCAGGTAGAGATGGCCAATCCTGAAAGAGTCATTCAAATGCAAACTCTGGGTTACTCTCTTGGGTCTGGATCTTCTCCAAGTCTACCAGAGGGAACTCTCCAGAAACTGATCCCTAGACAGAGTCTGGTTAAAGCAAGAGCAGCCTCACTGCCAGGCCCTTTGATAACAGTAAGACATAACCTTAGATAGTGTTTAGCATGTGGCAGGCATACCCATAAGCACTCTAGGTATATTACTCATTTAATTCTCATACAACCCTATAAACTTGGTAATGTTACTATTCCCATTGCGCAGATGAGCAAAGTGATGCACAGAGAGGTTAAGTAACCAATGCAAGGTCACACAGCTGACTGGGTTTGAACCACAGCAGCCACACTCTGAACCACACCCCTCCACTGCCTCTCATCGCTCTGCTAGAGCTCAGTCACCTGAGATAGTGGTAATTATGGAAAACTACTAAGTGTCTTTTTCATGTGCTCATTCATTCACTCACTCTTTCATTCATATAGCAAATATTTGTTGAGCACCTACTATGTACAAGGCAGTGTACTAGGCATCAAGGAGACAATGGGAAACCAAACACACAGGCTAAAGAGGACACTGGCATCAATTTAATATTTTCACAAATTTACAGTAATTGTACAATGTGATATGTCGTGACAGAGGAGAAGTTCTAGGTCCCTAAGACACATGTAGCGGGGGGAGCTCCTCTCTTTCGGGAGGTCAAGAAGGCTTTTCGAGGAAGGGACAGATAGATGAGGGAATAGCTTATACCAGTGCTTCTTAAGGTGTGAGCCCCAGACCAGCAGCATGAGTATCACCAGAGAACTTGTCAGAAATGCAGATTCGTGGGCCTCACCCTATGGCACTGAATTATGAACTCTGGGGCGAGGCCCAGAAATCTGTGTTTGAACAAGCTTTCCAGGGGATTCTGACCATGCTCGTGTTTGAGAAATGCCAGCTTCTACAAAGGCCCGGAGGTGGGCAGGAGCAGGCATGTTGGAGCAACCAGAGGGAGGCCTGCAGGAGGCGTGGGGTGGGGGGACAGAGCCGCCCGAGATGAGCTGGACAGGGGTTGGGTCACCTTGGCCTTGTGGGCATCCTAGGCACTCAGCCCGGCATCATGTCCCATCACCAGGAAGCCCAGCCAGAGGGCTCCTCTGCCATGGGGACCCTCAAAGAGAAGCCAGTCAACGGAGTGTCCAGGCCGGCTGAGGTGAAAGAATAGGAGTGGCTACATCAAATGGCCTCCAGAGGCCCCTGGTCACCTGATCTTGCCAGTGTTTCTAGGAAGCACTGGTCAGATGATGAATCCTGTTGCTAGGGAAGTAAGTGCCTTAGTCCTCGACACTGGGAAAAAAACTTAGGAGGAAAACTCCTTATTCTCAAAAGATACTGGGACCCCTGAGAGCAAAGGAGACTCTTTGCTGAGCCAAAGGTCACTAGAGAAGGTGTCAACCCTCCTCAGGAAGCAACCCTGGCCCCATGCATACATAAAAGACCCCAGGCAGCAGGAGGTGGCTACTACCTACTGGGCAGAAAGCCGGCTGGGTGCCGACACCATGAGCAGTTGGAGCCAGGTTCATAGCAGGGGAAGGACTGGATGACGTGCTCGTGCTAAGCCCAGATGAGCCGGATGTGGTCGCACCAGCTTCCCAATGGTATTATCCCAGAAAGAAATCAAAACTGGTGATGATTAAACAGCCCCCCACTGGACTCGGAGTCAAGTGACATTTACAGAGTCCCTGCCGTGTGCTAGACATTGCACAAGGCCCTTTCACGTCTGTTAGCTCTCAGCAAGTTAGCTCTCAGAGCCCTCCTCCCATCGTTCTATCCATAAATACATATTGATTATTTGTTCCAGCCTGGGCATCAGGGCACGGTGGTGAGGAGGACCACCCTCAGAATAGCCTAGTGGGGAAGACAGACAAATACAAATGTTTCAAAAAAGGAGCCACCAAGTGTTTTAGGGTTAACTATGAGGATTCGCAGTGCTACTATTATTATTATTATTATTTTTATTAAAAAACACTTTGTCTCTTTAAGGGTCCCTTGCAGAAAGAAAGAAACCAAGAGAAAATGCAGTCTGCTAGAGATATCGACACTGGCTTTGCCCACAGTTTACTATTAAATATTATTGTAGGGCCTGGTGCTGGTTGAGCTCATCCAGTGCCCCAGGCCCTTTGCATCTCCTTAAGAATGGGCTGGCCAGTGTCCAATGCCTCCCCCACTTCCCAGCTACCCCACATCTCCATGGGTCTTTTTCACAAGATGCTTGGGAAACTCCTGCATCTACTGAGAGAAAAGGCACCAACATCTTCCCTCCTGTGGAGTCTCGCAGACCTGACAGTGAGTCCTGGAAGCCACAAGCTCTGGGGAAGGTGGGGAGGCAAAAAAAAAAAAAAAAAAAAAAAAAAGAGCATTTTAAAACATGTCCCTGTTATTTCCCTTCTTGGTCTCCCCCACCTCCCCAGCTGTCATGTGAACTTGTTCTTCCCTTATACGGCTCTGAGAAAAGCACCATCTGGCAGTTTCATCAGGCCCATGGGCTCGTTTCCATCCAGCCCACTCTGATTTCCTCCCAGCCGTGGGTCTGCGGAGTGACCCAGCCTCCACGAGGCATGTGGAGAAAGAGAGGAACAGCAGTGCCATCGGAGACATGTGGAGCGCCAACCACAAGCCGGCAGTTGTTTGGTTCTGTATGTGGGGTGATGCTCACAGCAGCTCTGGGAGTAGCGCTCTCATCGCCCCCATTCTACAGAGGGAGAAACTGACATGCAGAGATATTCAGAGACATTCTTAAGGTCGATTGGCTAGTGACGGCAGACTTGGGATCCAAGCCATATGAAGCATCGGACTTTGCTGATTTGCTATCATGGAAAAACCCAATCTTGGCTAAAAGATGTTGGCAGGAGGGGGTGAGAGTTTAGAAAAAGGGGATCTCACCCATCTGACCAGGAGAGGTGGATGCCAGAGAAAAGGCCAATAAATCCATGAGGAGGGACAAGGCCTGGCTGAACCCATCTCCAGCACAGCAGGTTTCTGAGCTCAGTAAGTAAAGCCAGGCTGAGGGGGCGGGGGACTGTAAAACCAGGAGAACCCCTGAAAGCAGCCTCCTCAGAGAGCTCGTCAGGGAGAGGCTGGGAGCCCTCAGGAGACCCTGGAGGCTGGTTTCCCCCTTGAGTTCCTTGCTGAGCTTAGATCCTTACTGCCAACTCCTCCATTGCTGTTTTCTCTGCTCTCCAGGTCTAAGAGACAAGCATACTTTCCCTGAAGCCCCCCAACAGTGAGGTTGCCCTTGGGGTGGTGGCAGTAAGCTGCCCTTTGGAGCAGAGGGACCTGGGCACAAATCTCAGCTCTATGTTTGCTGATTGGCTGTGTGGCCAAGTCACCCCCACCCCCATGTCTGTGAGCCTCATCTACAGGGTGGCACAGTTAAGAGGTGTGAATGAGCTAAGTGTCAAGAACCCAGGTAGGCTCCTGGCACAGAAGAGGTGTGTGGCCCAGGTGTCCTGCTCCCATTTCATGTTCTTCCTTCTAGAACAAGGAAGGAGGAAGCAAAGGGTCTTAGGGAAATTAGGGCTGGTCTTACAGTAGGCCAGACAGACACTTGCTCAAGGACAAAAGGGCTCCTTTCTCAGAGCAGAGCCCCAGAAGGCCACAGCCCTTGCTCAGGCCTGGTGGGACGAGGTGAGCAGTGCCAGGCCAGGTAGAGAGTCAAGGGGCCCTGGCCTGGCATCAGGGACAGTAGTACCCTGATTCCCTTAGCAGCAAAGTTGCTTAGACCCAGGCACCAGTGTGGCGGCCATGACCTAGTCTCACAGGGGGAAGGTTCCCAGCATCCCAGTGGGATCCAAGGCAGGAGGCAAAGCTGTTCCTTCCTCCTTTCCACCATTCCTTGGGATGGAGGGATCAGCTGTCAGTGGCAGTGAAGGGGGTCTCCCTAGAAAAAGGAGTTTTTATTGACACAGCTCTGCCCTCCAGCCCCTGGGCCTTACTGAGTTCTTCCCATGTATCTCCCCTGCTCCAGACCCGCATTGCGGCTTCGCTCCCCGGCAGGCTGTCTTTGCAGCATCCCCTGAACACTGTGGCCATCACTTCTGACTTCGGGTCAGAAGTCCAGGATGGATATTGGGCTGCTTTTGGTCCCCTCCAATGTCACAGGGGCCTTTCGATGGGTTTAATGTAATGTCTAGCTATCCTATCCAGGGTTTCTCCTTCAAGAGAAAAAACTAAGTCACATGGGAGGGACCCGCTCTCCCAAGAAGCACGGTGAGGGATGGAATTTGGAGATGGCTGTGGTGGAAGAGGGAGCTGGCAAGAAGCACAGAGGAAAGGAGGGCAGTTTTTTTTTAACACTCATTTTTTTTTCTTTCCATAAAAAATAATGTGAATACAAAGGTAAAGAGAGAAAAAGTGAAAAGTTCTTTTTATTTCCATCTCTGATCAATATCACTGGTTTCCTAGCAGTAACCTATATCAGTAGTTGACTGTGTGTCATATATCATCCCAGACTTTTTCTGAGTATTTACACACACACACACACACACACACACACACACACACACACACACACAATGTGTATAATGCTGGGATCTTTGTTTTTCTTTGCTTTTATATCAATGGAATCATGCTGACCGTATTTCCTCTTACAATGTATAGCCTGGACATTTTCTCATGTCCGCACATAGGAGCATTCTTGTTTATTTTTTATTTTTTAAAAACGTCTGCATAATATTGCACGTGTGGATGTAACAGTCGATTTAACCACTCCCCCTTTCACTCTTGCCCTCATCAGGGACCTTGTTACTCACCCAGTTCTAGAGAGCATGGGTCAAAAGGCTTTAGGGATAAATAGAGCCTCAGCACTGTTCCAGGGGATGCCATCCACATTCAGAAGGTGACAGTCTCCTTCCATCACAGACAGGGCGTCTCCAAGTTTTCTCCATGCAAACAATTCTGCAACCAGCTTCCTCACCCAGGCCTCCTGGTGCACACGTGTGAGTCATTCTCAAGACGTTGCCGCCTCGAGGTGGAGCAGATGGGCAGAAGTGCATGCATCCTACGTTTGACAGACCCTGCCATGTGTGAGAGGGCAGCTTGCGGCCTCTTATGCCCCACGCGGCTGTATCAGTCCCCCTAGCACATATCCATCAAGTGGCTGCTGGCTGGGCTGGCTGCTTCCAGGAAATAAAGTGCAAAGACTGGCAATTGTCAGCGGCTCACACACTGGAGGCCATCCAGGGAGTAGATTAAATTGTAGGAGAGAACCATACTGGGGTCCAGACCACTGGTAATGGAGACCCCTTGGTGACCCTTCTGGAGAAATTAAAAGAACATGGGCAGAAGCATTCTCATTCTCCATCACCCACCACCAGTCCACCTGCCAGAGTGTAGCCCTCCGCCCTTGGAGAAGCTGCTCCTCATTATCAGGAAAGATGGGAAGGGGGAGACCTGGTCCAGGACCCCATCTGTGGGTGTGCAGGTAAGAAGACCAGCAGGGGGGCACCTACTTCTTGGAGAGTAGACTCAGATGACCATCAGGACCTTAGCTGCTCAAAGTCATGGAGATCCCTTTCTCCTCTACCTGCCCTCTTCTGACTGGCAGGCAATCAGCAGCCCTCCACTGACCCCTTTCCTCCTCCCCAGGCCAACGGTTCCTCTAAGTGAATATAACCCTCCTCTCGCTCCTGCACAAACACAGCTGTAGGCCCCTCTGCCTCAGTTCCCATTATCCAGCTTGAGACACTTGTCCCACAGCCCAGGGAGGAAGGGGGCCTCTTTGAGGGCAGTATGGGGGTTGGGAGGTGCGATGTGGACAAATCCAGCAGGTTCCTTAACTGGGAGGGTGGCTGGAGCCTTTACTTGGTTTCAAAGGCAGCTAGGTTTCTATGTCCCCATCCCCCAGCCCACATTCCTTTCTCTCTAGGTCCCAGCCACCCACACCCACACCTGGCCCTTCACAGGAAACCCAGCCATAGCCATAAACTTGGGGAAACACATGTTCATTTTCTATATGAAGCTGTCTTCCAGCTCTTCAGGCTGACTTACCTGATCCTGATAAAAATAATTCCAGCTACCATTGATTGGGCACTCCCAGTGCAGAGTGCCAAGCACTTTATGTATATTCCCTGACTCAGTTTTCACAAAGTCTATAAGGGAGGTAGCATGTGGTTTACAGTGGGTGGGGGTAATGGAGGCTCAGAGAGGTTAAACAACTTGATCCAGGTCACACAGCCTAAGTGCCAGGTTCCATCAAACTCAGAGCTTGTAGGCTTAACCATTGTGCTACCCTGCTCCACGTCCTTCCCTTCATTCCCCCTTCTGGGCTGTCCCAAGGACCAGGATGAAATGGCCGGTTTCCTGGGGCTACTGCCTAGACGGGATAGGGCGGCCTCTTCTGGTCCCCGGGCTTGTGTGAGCTCCTAGCAGAGGACAGACCCTCACATCTGCTCTGTCCTTTTCTAGATTCTCTGACTCTCTTTAGCAGATCCAGCCCCACTTCAGGCCAGCAAGGCCTGTAGGCCACTCTGTTTGTTGGGGGAACTCTTGTAACTGTCACTCGCTCTGGTTGCAAAGGATCTGACAGGCTCAGCCTGAGGACTAAGGAACCACTCTGAGCAGTGGACTGGTGTTCTTTCTTCTGGGCTGCCCAGGCCTGCAGGCTGGGAGGTGGGAGACGAGGCAGCGCCCCATTCCAGAGGGGCTTGCTGCCCTCGTGTGGCTTGATGCAGTGACTACTGCAACTCCCTTCCTCCCTCCTGCTGCAGCTGTTGGGCTTGGGCTCCACAGGGCAAGAGGCAAGGGCAGAGAAAGGTAGAAGTGGGAAGGTAAGAGAAATCAGAAGTACAGGAAGAGGGGCAGGGTGTGATGAGGAAGGATGGAGCCTTTTGCAGTACTTGGAGAAGACTAACAACAATAGTAACGAAACGAATAATGGTAGTAGTAGTAGTAGTAGTAGTAGTAGTAGTAGTAATAGTAATAATAATAATAATAATAATAATAATAATAATAATAATAATGGCAGCTACCATGTAGAACTTTTTTAACTTATAAATTCTCTCATTTAGTCTTTGCATTTACATCAACATGATTAGTAGCTATTGCTAGTTTTATAGATGATAATCCAAGGCTTGGTCATTTGTTCAAATGGCCCGGCTGGTGAGTGACAGAGCTAGAATTGTATTTGACCCCAGAACCCTAACCACCCCTCTGCCCCAGCCTCCTAGCTACTTCTCACCACTCAGGGAGGCACAGAGGGTGGCAAGCGTCTGGGCACATGCACCCTCCCTCCACATGTCTTTGCCTTCTGTTCATCTCCCCGCTTCCTGGTGCTGTACCTGCTGGGGACCCAGAAGGTCAAAGTCATCAGGCGTCTGCTGGAATGGTGTGTCCTTATTCGTCCCTTGCTGGTCTCCAAACTGCCCCAGCTTCCCAAGGACCGACATCCGGCTCCAGGCCTGGTGGAGGTGCTTGGGTCATGTTGCTGCCGAGTGGAGGGCAGCAGGAAGACCAAGAAATTCCCAACCACCAAATAACATTGCAGAGCCAATAATATCAATGGAGGGAAAGTGTACTTATCTGTTAGTTTGAAAAAATGTCCTAGTATATTGTTTAGTTTAAAAAAGAAAGAAAGAAAGAAAGAAGACGCAGGTTTTAAAGCTGTGTACAGTAAAAAAAATTTAGAGGTGAAACAAAAGTATTGTCCACATATCTAAGTATAGAAAAAGGGTATTTGCCAAGATGTTAATGGATGATCTTTGTTGTCTTTTTTTTTTTTTTGGCTTATCTGTGTGTGTGTGTGTGTGTGTGTGTGTGTGTGTGTGTGTGTGTGTGTGTTGATGAATATAGATTATTCACACAGTATTGGTATTTAAAAACAATAAAAACAAACCAGTCCCAGACTGATTATACCCTTCCTTGCCCTTGTCCCTACTCCCAACAGCTCTTAAAAAAAAAATTCATAGTTCCACATTCCTGGGCCTTCCCTTCTCTTCCCTCCTGTCATTTCCACCTCTGGTGGTGGGTTGGGAGGTCCTACCTGCTGCAGGAAGCCTTCCCCTGACTAATGGGAGCTGCAGGCTGCACCCTTGGGCTTTGCTTCACCGACCTGCCTCTGTCCAAACGCACACTATGGGGAGGCCCTGGCTGTTCTCTCACAGCGGTGGAAGCTGTGCTCTGCTTTCTACGGCATTGTTTGCTTCTGCAGGTTGAGGCAAAGGAGCTCAGAGGCAAGGTCCTTCTAGTCACTGATTGGAGCCCCAGGGTAAGTGGCTCTACTGCTGAGAGGCAATTATGGCAAAATCAAGAGTGAGGGGAGAAAAATCACAGAAGCCACTCATCATCAGAGAAGAAAGAGCAGTGCCCCAGGACAGGGCTAGGCTGGTTCTTTCCAGAAGGCTCTGAGGAGACTAGGAAGAAAATGAGAACAGGGCTTCCTGAGCATCTACTATATGGGACAGTGGACCCTCCACAGATACACCCCCACCCCTCAGAACACCCTCCCTTTGTACAGGTGAGGCAGCTGACGCCTGGAGGCACCTGGTCCTTAGCTTCTTGCACCTCTGCTTTATTTAAAATCAGAGTAGGCTCCTAAGAAAATGACTCTGGATGGAGAAATTCATATTGACTGGCAGTGTCTTCTCCTCTCTCATGTTAGGTATGGCCCAGGCTCCCTGACAGACATAGAGATCTCACTGCTCAGGAACCGGGGCTAGGACCAAGCATTCTTCCAAGAAGACTGGCTTTCGGAGCATCTCCCAGGTTAACGATGAAGACTGCTATTCTGCCATTAGAACAGCAGTCATCAGAAAGGCAGTCTAGAGAGAGCCTGGACAGCTGGCCTGCAAACCAGCAGAACCTAGGATTCTAGGGAATTGAGTAGAGAAAATCTTTGATATCACCTTGAACTGCCATCTTCAAATCATATTCTCTGAGGCAGCCATCCCTAGAGAACTAGAAACCACGGTCACATCCCCATCAGGCCTCTTACACATGCAGGATGTGGGGTTAGTGCACCTAATTGAGCAGCAGGAGACTGGTACTCTTCTAGCTCTGCACCTAACTACCTGGGTCACTCACCCAGCCTGAGTCACTCCTTGCCATCACACCCTCCTTCTACTTACACAGTGTTGTGGTGTCAAGATTTTCAAAGGGCGTTGCTGTTGAATGCTCAGCTCCTCACATCACCTCCTCCCTGAATGGGAGTCTGGTAATGAGTTTCATGCCCTGAGTATCTGTCTTGATTTGGCCGCAGGTAGTTCAAGCGTGTTTGACAGCGACATCCTGTGGTTACATTGCATAACTGCACCCACCTGGATAGAAGCCACAGGATGACATCCAACTTTCCTCATTATGTGGAAAGGAGCTGATTGCAATTAATCACACACATCACCTTACATAGGGAGCTGTCTTAGAGCTGGAAACCCTCCAAAACCAGAAAATAACCTTCCAGCCACAAATTTATATTAGTCTCCAGTTTCATGTAAATGTATCCCTTTTCAAATATTGACCTGAAAGAAGCGTCAGAAATAATATTAATAGAAGAAAAATGTAATAGGCTTTTACTCTTGCTATGAATTTCATGCATTATCTTGCTTAATCTTCCCAACAACCCAAGGAGATACATGCTTTCGTCCCCAATTTTCAGAAAAGGAATCCAAGACTTGGAGCGTAAGGGGAAGCTATGTTTGGCTCTCTGGCATCAGAACTCAATCCCTTTAACCAGCACGCTGTGCAGCCTCACTACCTCCAGTGTCTCCCCGCCTCCTGCTCATGGCAATCCCAGGTCCCGGGGCACTGGCTTTAATGCCCAGACTGAATGCTCTGGATTACCCTCTGTGGCAGCCAGAGGGCAGGTAGACACAGGGGACTTTAGGGTTTGACAGGCCTGGATTGTAGTCCCAGCTCTGCCTCGTCTTAGTCATGTGACCTTGGGCTTGGTCCTGAATCCCACCCTCCTGAACTGCCAAATAAGGAAAATAATCCCTTGTTTTGGAGGGTGCTGTGAAGACTAGAGACATCATTTACTGATAAGTAAATCCTACAGAAATGATGGCTATTATTATCTGCAAGGTGTGCAAGTTGACCTTGGGAGGGGCCAGTCTGGTAGATTTCCATAGGTGTCAAATTCTTACCCAGCCTCTTGAGAAAGCACCACCATTAAGAAGGGTTGGGACTCAGATAGAGATAAAGGCCAGCCTTCTCACTTTTAGGCGTGTGTGTTGTTTCAGAGGGAGTTGTCGATATGTCCTTTGGTAGTTCAAAGAATCTGCAAGTATGACTTGGCCAGGTTGACAGAGCAGAAATAAGACCTGGGACTTTGGGCCTCTATCTTTCCATAGAGACACTAATAAATACCCAAAGGTCAGTGCCCCAGCTGGAGTCAAGGCCATGCCTCCAGGTATCTGCAAGGACCCTGATTCCATGAACCAGCCTCATTTAGTTCAGGAAGCACAAATCCAAGAAAAAAGGTGGGAGTCCAGATTCTAGTTCTAGCTCTATCTTCCCCTGTTCTCTGGACCCTTGAACTTGATTTTTTTTTTTCCCCTATTTCTGCAGGGTCATACCAATGAAGACTTCTCTTCTTGGCATCTCAACACCCCTTCCTCCTCCTGCCTCTGCTAATGAGTACCATCTTTCTTGCCCACATCTGTCTACTAGCAGAGGAATGGCCATAATGGCCACCAGCCATGAACAGAAATGCTCACCTCTACAGCTCCTAAGACAGCATCTGGCGTGTGCAAGGTGGAGAATAAATAAGTAGAATATTTCACAACAAATGGCTGTGGAGCCCATTACTGGAAACATTCTTAGAGAGAATGGCACTGAGGTCTGTAACCACTTTAAGTGCTATATGAGAATTATAAAATTCCACTCTTCCCATTTCAGGTTTTACTGGGGCACCAGTATGGTAGATATCAGTATTAGTTATCTATTGCTGCATAACAGATTACTTCAATACTTAGTAGCTTAAAACACTAATAAACATTTATTATCTCACAGTTTCTGTGGGTCAGGAACCAGGGAATGGCTCGACTGGGTGTTCTGGCTCACAATTTCTTAGGAGGTGGCAGTCAAATGTCACCTAGGGTTACAGTCATCTGAAGCCTTGACTGGGGCTGTAGGATCTGCTTACTCACATGGTGGCAAGTTGGTGCTGGCTGTTGACAGAAAGCATCAGTTCCTTGCCATGTGGACCTCTCCAGAGATCTGCTTGGGTAGCCTCATGACATGGCAGCTGGCCTCCTCCAGATTCAAGAGAGAGCAAGGAGGAATTCGCAATGTCTCTTATGCCTAGGTTAGTTTCTTAAGGCTGCCTTAACGAACGCAAACCGTTTGGCTTAAAACAACAGATATTTACTCTATCACAGTTCTAGAGGCCAGAAATCTGAAATCAAGGTATCAGCAGGGCCACACTCCCTCCGAAGGATCTAGGGGAGAAAACTCTCCCAGTTTCTGGTAGCCACAAATGTTCCTTGGCTTGTGGTAGCATAACTCCGAACTCTGCCTCTGTCTTCACATGGCCTTCTCCCCTATGTCTGTCTGCTCTGTGTCTCTTTTTCTCCTTATTAAGATACCAGTCATTGGGTTCAGGGCCAACCTTAATTCAATAGGACCCCCAATGACATCTACACAGACTCTATTCCCAAATAAGGTACTGGGGATTAGGAGTTCAACATATCTTTTGGGGCGGGGTATGCAATCGAACCACCAACAATGACCTAGCCTCAAAAATCACATATTATCATTTCTGCTATAGCAAGTGTTCACAAGGTTCAGTCCTGTTCAGGGTGGGAGGAGACCACACAGGGTGTGAGTATCAGGATGTGAGGCTAACTGGGGGCCATGTTGGAGTCTGGCTACACAACATAAGAGAGCAAACTGAGCATGAGACTGATCCTACATGCAGTATTTACAAAGAAATCCATGGAGAACCAGTTGCATAGCACTTGGGCCCCTCAGCCTATCAAGAAAGGGTTAGAGTATGGAGAATAGGAAGTTTTGGATAGAGAAAAAAACAGAGTAAAGCTATGCTGTGAGCTCCATACCACCTCCATCTCAAGCTTTGGGATGGGGTTTCTGTGAAGCCATTTGGATCTGTGGACCCCCAGAGTCCCTGTCAAGAGGAGAGGCTGCACTGAGATTGGCACAGGAGCCACGTGAGTGCGTCCTATGGACGAGATGTAGACCTGGGGGCAGAGGTCCAGCATAGGGTGATTTTTTTTTTAAGTCCTGTAGCTCCTCTTAGTGGGGCAAAGGGATTTTAGCCAGAACAAGTTGGAAGGAGATGCTGGATTCCTGGGGGCTGAAGGTGGGGACAAAAGTTATTGCCTGATAAGAAGATGCAGACAGGGACCCTAAAGAGAACTTCAGAGATGGGGACCTCAAAAGAACCCAGGAGACCTTCCAGGGACCAGCATTCACCATCTGCCAGGTCCAGAGACAGCAACTCAGTGGTCAAATAAGAATTGCCCCATTCCCCTGTTCCCTCACTTCTCTTCCAACTTGGATCCTAAAAGCAATCAGCAACCAGTGGGGAGAAGGTCAGGTGAGAAAACAGACAAAAGCATACCCGACCACAGCCCAGTCCCTGAAGGCCCACAGCCCCAACCACAGACCTAAGGAGGGCAAGAAGAAACAGATTTAATCTGAAGGACGAGTAGTGTCATTTCATATCTATAGGTAGGTGCTTTAAACCTCTAAATCCACCTTGGATTTTGTGACATAAAATAACCATACCTGAATCTGACCAGAAGAGGTATGGGGGTGGCCGGGCTTTCATCCAGGGGCGGGAAAATGCCTCCCTTGGTGAATAATAGTTCAAATCAACAGTGAAAACAAAAAATTGAGTTGCATTTTGATTGTGTTTCACATTCGGCAGATTGGCTTCACTGAGCTCAAGCTTCCTCAGGGGAAGTTAGGCTTTATATTCCCAACCCAACCCTTACCCACACCCCCAGCAAATTCTGTCTCAGTCTTGTCCAGAATTGAAGAATGTTTACTATTTCTTTCTTCTGGAAATAACACCAAGAACAACAACAACAACAAAAGGACTCCTTGTCCCCATGAGAAACACCCACACCCTCTGAACCCTTCACCCTGTCTTGGCCTGACTTCACCCCAGGAGGGGAGGTAAGGCATGAGGTCAGCAGCTGCTCGTGCTGGAAGAAAGGTTCGTGGGAGGATACAGGGCCTGGGAACACTAGCTGTCTTTTGAAAGCTTTGTGCAAGGTCAACTAAGTGGGGGAGGGGCAAAGCTAGGAGAGAGCATCAGGAAGGAAAGTTCTGCTAAATTTAAAAAAAATTTCCCAGAGATGTTGGAGCTGTGATCTGATCAGTCCTTTAGGTGTCGTATTTGTTATTATTGGGGGAAAATGGCTGCCTCTGAGTCTCCCCTCTCTCATTGTCCTTGCACCAAGCTTGGGACTAGCTCTGTCCTTTTTTAGGAATCAGGCTTTGTAAAGAAGAGCCATCTTTGAGAAAAGGCACCAGAACCAGACGGGAGCTGGGGCTCTGCAAAGAAAAGAGTCTAGGATCTTCAAAGCATTGGTCTGTTGATCAGACAGCCCAGGAAGCTCTTAGCAAGAACCCAGCTGAACAGGGGTGTGGGCTGGAGTACAAGCAGAGATGTGAGCCTGGAAAACAGGGGCATCCCATAGTCAGCCTCTAGAAAAGCTCGCTTTCTCCAGCACAAAGTCTTTGGGGAGTAGAGACCCTGGTTCTCTATATTTTAGTAAAAAGCATTTACTGTGCTAATGTGACAGTGGTATTTCAGGACCTAAACAAGCCTAGTTTTTCAGTCTGATGAATAGAGGGCTCCTAACACTCTTTAAAAGATGCTAGGTTCTAAATAAAATCTCTTTGTCACTAGGCCACCCATTTCTCTCTCCCAGACCCTGGTGCCAAAAAGCAGTCACAACCCCAACCAGGCAATGACGGCACTCTTGGATCAGTTTCCCAAGCCTGGGAGAGTCTCAGGGTGAGGCCTTCCCTGGTGAGAACACAGTCCTTTCAGGGAGCCTCGGGTTTTCCAGGGCAGTAACTGCAGAGAACCTAGAGCCTGAGCTCGGCATGGAGTAAGCAGGGCTTCTCAACTTCAGCACTAATGACATTTTAGGGTTGGATAATTCTTTGTTGTGGGGGCTGCTCTATGCATTGTAGGAGTTTAGGATCATGTCCGGTCTTCATCCACAAGATGCCAGTAGCATCCCTTCCCTCCCCTCTCCCATAATTGTGACAATCAAAACTCCTCCAGAGATTGCCAAATATCCCTGGGGGCGAAATCATTCCTGGTTGAGAACCACTGGCCAGAAGCAGTGCCCTTCCATGACTAGACAGCTAAGGAGAACCAAGATAGAGCTGGGCCACACATATCCCAAGGGAATTTGTACACCATGCAAAAAAAGACGAAGCCTATGTGGCCCTTGCATTCAGTCAGTGCTCTCTTGGTTGCACTGACAGAAAATTCAACTCTAAGTGACTTAAAAGGGAGCTGGATGCTGTCTCGTGTAAATGAGAAGACCAGGGATGAAGGCATCGTGTTGGTCAGGCCTGCCCTGACCCAGGATCAAACAATAACCCTGAGACTTGGTTTCATCTTATCTCTTGCTTCTGCTCTTTTCCGTAGTCCCTTTTTACAAAGGCAAGATGGATTCCAGCACCATAGCACTATATCTTTCTACATTTCAGACTATGGAGGAAACGATGTGAAGCGTTTTTTGTTTGCTTTTTTTTTTTTTCTGCTGTCCTAGCAAAAGTCTCACTGTCTCTGATTTGTTTATGGATCCATCACCAAGCAAAACACCATGGTTGGGGAATATGGTGGCCTAATTGGCCAGGCTGTATGCACATGTCTATCTCTGCATCTGGGAGCAGAGTCAACTCTGAGTGCAGCACAGTGAAGATGGAAAAGTGGGATTTCCAAGAAGAAAGTCAGAGGACAACTGCCAAAGGACAGATGAAAGGATTCTGGATGTCAAAAAGCAGCGTATCGCTACCACAATCTTTCTACTAAGAAAAAGCTCCTTGCTATTAAATCTGTCAAGGTGAGAGGTAACAGCGTAAGGAGGACTTAGCTGAATGGCAGTATGAAGCCTATGCTGTGATTGTCCACAACCACTTCCAGGTGACAAACAAAAGCTCCCTTATGTGTCTCTAAAACAAACTAGCAACCAAGATGGTTCATTCGAATAGGTTCCTGAAATAGAGGCTATCAGAGTTTCACCAAGACTCTTCCTTCCCTTCTTGTGTAGTAACATTTGTAGTTGGGCCCACAGCTGCCAAGCTGGGGATAGCATTTCCTAGATGTGACCATGTGATTAAGTTTGCACTCTCTGAAGAGAAGAGATGACCAGACCCATGCCTTAAGATAGTGGGCCTGCCTCATCCACACTCTTTCCTCGAACCAGAACAGGAACTTGCCTTAGATCCGGCTTTGACTGTGCAAGTGAGAATGATTCCCTAGTCCCAGGATGACAGAGGAAAAAGCAGAGGCTCCTTTCAGCCTGGAATGACTACCTCAAGTGAAAAAGAAAGAAATTGCTGTTGTCCTTTTTAAGCCACTAAATTATTGCATTTCAACTCTTAAAATGCAGAGGTTTTTTTTAATATTCTATCTCTGAAATCTATCACATCATTGCTCAGACAGTGGTCATCAGGAGCCACCACAAGTCAGACTTTAGGATACTATTTTTATGGGGCTCCTGTCTATATGGACAAATCAGTTTAAAATTAACGCATTACAAAATTCGTAAGTGCATGTGAGGTATAGTGATTTAGCAATGAACTGCTTATGTATTTATTGTCTAGTCAATGCACATGAAGATTATGCCTTGTGACCAAGTACCATCTCTTCCTGTTTAGCTCTAGAAACCATCTCTTCATAATTTAATCTCTCGCCATAAGAAAACGATAGCAACATATCACTATGTTGACTAACCATTGGACACGACATTATTTTAAGAACACTGAGCAGATGTTTTATTTCAGCCTTTACTTGCTTTTGTTGCATCCTATCGCTTGTTTGATGTTTGAGGCTTTGTTTCCATTCTAAGAATTGCGTATTGTGTGGAAGTGATGTTTTGCATTCATTTGATAGAGATCCTATGTGTTTCTGGTCCCAGATATCCTTGTTGGCCAAAGCTAATGCTGAAAGAGGGATTTTGAAACAAGTAACAGTGGTAACAGAACATTTGGTTTTGAAGTTAGAATAAACTTAGACCACAAAAGCCAGTTTCTACAGTTTCTTTCATCATCCGAAGAAGGTGTAAAGTGAGTTACTGACTTATTTTCCAGACCTTGGGCAGGTCTTATTACTGAAGAGTCCCATCTTCCAAGCAACAGAGTGTCCCATGCCTGATGCCATCAACTCTTGCTTAGGTCCTAGAGAGTGTGGAGGCCACCATCTCTGAGCAGGCACAATTGGGAAGTCAGGGGCTGCTGCAAGACCACCAGCCAGGTGGCCAGCAAGGGAGCCCTGAACAGGTGAGCAACAGGCCATAAGATGTGTAGGACAAATAGTGTACAGAAATAGCAAAAGGAACAAAGTTCTGAGTGGGAAATGGGACAAGGTCCCACATCAATAGAGCTTTTATATAAAAGTCAATTTAAGGCCAATCCTTAACAACAGCAAAGAAGCCAATCCTTCTGCTACTATAACTTCAATTGTCATTCAATAGAGAGAGCTTCAAAGCTCTCTCCAACTTAGGTTCATGGATCTGACCCAAAGTTTGGGAGATGGGTGAGGGATGCTTAGACTTAGAGCAGTCTTTGCTGCTGTGGGTGGGTCTTTGGTAGAGGCCAGACATGACCAAAGTCATGACCATTTGGTGAAAAAGGCTGGACTTGCCAAGGATATGACATGATATAACATCCCTTTTTTATGATAATGAATTTCTGTGACAGTGGTAAGTGGGCTCCAGGCAGGGACCAGGGCTCTGCTATTCCTGGGTTCAGCAATACTGGTATTTGTCACTTCCTGCATGTGCAGGATTTTTCTGCTAAAATCAAGAAGTGCCAATATCAAAACTTAAAGGAAGAGTGCCCATGGCTTGGAAAAAAATCTCAGCAATAACAGTGATCTACTCTTTTGAGATATGCTGCATCACCAATGCTCTTGGCATGAAGGATGATATTGTTGGGGAAAACACAGCAATGACTTTGAGATGAAAAGCAGTTCAGAAGAGTTGGCCTCTGGTGAAAAAGGGGATTGGATGCTCATTGTCAGTGAGCATATACACATTCATCTAGTCACAGTCATTCCCATTTCCTCTGCTTTTAAGAATGGCCTCACCAGACTAGATTGTTTTCCATTGTGCCTTAAGACAAGGTAGTATATCAGGATGGATTCTTTCAGTTCCAAGCCTCACATTTGTGCCAGAGACACAAAGTTGCATGATGTGTGTGCATAGAACCACCCTTAAGAAAAACCCTACCTGCCCATAAAGTCCACTTGAATGTGACTGAGCTGCTGTGATTTCTTCCAGCTTACCTTTAGAGAACAATAAAGACTTCGTTTACAAAGCACTTTCACCTGCACGATCCCATCCACTCTCACAGCCCGGAAAGGAGGGCAGACATTACTATCCCTCTTTCAGAAATGAGAAATAGCAGCTCAGAGAAGTAAAGAGACTCAGTTTCTCAGGGGACCCCCAGATTGTAAGGGACGGAGCCTGGCTTTGACTGAAATCTTTAAATGGCACACCCTGAGCTTTGTCTGCCATATCCTGAAGTCTACTTTTAGAGCAATCCCATCTATTTCTGTCTTTTGTATTATCTAAATCTAGACTGTTTTGTATTGGTTGTTATTTGGGGCGGGCAGCTGGGGAAGGATGGATTAGAGTCTTAGAATTTACAGAGAAAATTCTTATAGATAAGAATGCTGTTTGACAATGTCAGGTTTTGAACTGCAACCACTGTAATTTCTCTTAAAATGGCATTCTCACAGATTACCCATGAGATGGGAACTTTTGTGGCTTATACCCCTAATTGAAATAAGAGGTGCCTTTAAGAGTGGAGTGGGTAATCTTTACCTTATTTTCAAGTTATACAAGAAACCCTCAATACTCCTGCATATTGTGAATTACTGGATGATGTTCACAACTATTAGTATCTATTTTCATCAATTGACACACTTTTTTAAATTGAAGTGAAGGATTTTGTTTTGTTTTACCTTGTGGGAGCTGTTTGGGTGCAGAGCTCCCCAGGGAGAAAGATAAGAGTAATAGAAGGAACTGATGAGCTGCCATTCCCATCCTGGCCTGAGTGAGGGAAGCGTTAGGGCAATCACAAAAGGAAGAGTAATCATGTAAGCTTTGAGTAACTCAAGATACAAGAAGTTTTGCTCTGAGACTAAACTGACAAAAACAGGTAACCAAGTGCAGCCAGTGTGTACAGCCAATAATTTGTTCATCCCTGATTCATCCCACCTTTCACTTGGGCAAGTTGGTGGCTTTGAATGGCCCTGGAAGAGAATGTTGTGCCCAGCAAGGCAACACCAAAACAAGTGACCATTATAAGAACCCTGTTCTTACAGAGGACACACATGCTAATGAGGTGCCCCCTTTAAAGGGCTGTGAAGAGTAAACCACCAATGAGGAGAGTGCAGTGCAGAAATATAGTGGGTCTGCCCACAAGCCTCAGGGACATACCTCAGGAGCCTCCAGAAATAACTAAGGAAGAGTTGGCAGGGGGTAGGGGTGGGGAGTAGAAAGTCCAACAGACTTTCA
Source organism: Macroglossus sobrinus (assembly GCA_004027375.1). Taxonomy (NCBI): domain Eukaryota; kingdom Metazoa; phylum Chordata; class Mammalia; order Chiroptera; family Pteropodidae; genus Macroglossus; species Macroglossus sobrinus. Next base: position 1,940,242 of record PVKZ01000054.1, on the reverse strand, counting down.
AGAGGGGCTCAGAGTTTAAGAAATTTGGACCTGGGTGTCAGTAGAACCTAATGGGCACCCATAGGAAGGTGGGGTCCGGTAGTGCTGTGTTTTGAAACACTGTACTTTATCTTCTCTTCTATATGGCACTTGACTTCAAAAATCCTGCCTTTTGTGAAGATGCCATGAAAGATACTTACACTGCAGACTCCTTCACAGTGCAATTATCTGGGACGGGCCTGCCACTAGCTGATTGCCCTGCCTCCCATCACCTTTCCTGGGGGGCTCTCTTGGGGGAGAATCTCCCAGAAACTGTTCCTAGTGTAGCAGCCGGAAATATCTACCTAGGGCTTGGAGATGGGAAGAAAACAATCTTTTTATGTTAGGGTAGAACACCAAATATGATTTGCTAAAGGTTTTTGTGACTAAGTTTTAGGCAAAGATTTTTGCTATTTCAACTGCAGACTAAAGGATTTAGATTAGAGCAATAAAGGATTTCCCAGTATCAAAGGGAAACAGATTCTCTTCTTTAGGCCCATTTATAAAGGTAAAGTAAGAAGCCTCCCCTGTCTGCCAGCCTTCCAGATTTAAATGGTTCTTTCTATATCTTTTCCTGAAAGCTCACCCTCTGCCTGAATTCATCGATCTGTCATGTGTTCCCACATATTCCTTACAGCATTTGACAAAACTGATCTATGAGCTTCTTAGGGGTAGAAACTGTGTCTTATTCTTTCCTGTGTCCTAGTACATAGTACATATTGGTTGGTTCAATCATAAGTGGAAAGCCACCTCAAGACAAGAGAATATATTAGTACTCATTAGAGCAATGTGTATTAGCACTTTTGAGTTTCATCTGTGGAATGAATTGTGAAGTGCTATGTAAAAGTTATGAGGATAAAATGAGGAAGCCCAAGGAAAACAATCTATGCAGTGTCTGGTCTCATAGAGTCCCCTTTTTCCCTTTGTCCCCTTCTTCTGCCTGACATTGGGTCTGGAAGCAAAGGTCAGGTGTTTTGTGTGAAGACAAGAGGTCTGAATGATGTCTTAAGAACGGTGGATGGTGAAGAAAATGAGTAGATGCAGGTGCTCGGAATCTGGGAGAGCAGGCAGAGAAACCAAAGTGTGGTTAAAAAAGGGGGGAGCAGTGTATGCAGGGGAAAATTCTGGTGCCACAGTACAACTACCCGTAAGAGCTCCCTCTTTTCTTTATGGATTCCTGATATAGCCCACTCAGGTGGGGCACCTAATGAGTACCAATGCTCTCAGGAACAGTTACTTCACACCAGGCCCTGGCACTTTGTGAGGAAGAAAGATGCCAAACCAATCCACCAGACATATCAACTCAAGGAAAAGGAGCTAGTCAAACCCCAGGCTGTTTAGCAACCTTCTCTTCAATGGGGAAGAACTTAGCTCAAGTGATCAAAAGACTCCCTACTTCAAGATCTGGAGCATTCAGAAGTCCCTCCTTCAGGGGAGAGAGGCCAGGGCATTGTCACATAGTAGACAAAGAAAGACAAGGGACTTCTTTTAAGCTGGAATGTGTGAAATAGAGGCGGGGAGGCTGTGAACACCTCCACAACAATTATGCAGAAAGACTACATACCCTCCTATCTGACAACACCGACAGTGTCATACTCCAACAAGAGCTGTTAAAGAGCTGCTAATTACTGAGATTCCAGTAAGAGCTATGTCTTAAAAGTAATTTTGAACTGATTACAGCTTTTTGAACTGATTGCAGCTGTGAGCTATAAAGGAAGAAATCTAAATAAAAGTGAAAAATCATTTGATCAAACACAAAGGAACTCTTCCAAATAAAAATACCTTTATTTTACATAAACATCATAGCTGGCCATTTCACATGTGCAAATAACTTATATCCATATATTAAACATGTAAGTTCCCTGAGACAAGAACCATACTGTTCATCCTTATGACACCTTACAGTATCTAGCATGGTCTCTGCACATAAAAGATCATTACAGAATCGAATTCAGTTGAAGCAATTGCTGTATTAATAATTTGATTAGGTAATTTTTTATGATGATGGGTGTATGAATACTAGGGTGAAGCAATACAAAATGCCATTTTCATAGCCTCAAATCCAGAAAAGCTTACCTACTTTTCTAGAAGCCCAAAAGAAATATGCAAATATAGCCATTCTTGAAGGCAAGCCAACTGCTCTACATTCCGCTACAGGGACCATGTCGATTTTGCTGTGTGAGTTGCTAGGCAACCACTTGGTAATTCCCCGTGTAATAGAGATGAACTTGTCATTTGCTTTCTTGGCTATATATGACATGAAGAGACAACTGGTAAAGGACAGCCAAGAACACCTTCACCTGGATGACACAATCACTCCTGAAGTGTGGTGACAATGGAGTAAATCCCCATGCCTTATCAGAAAGTGCTGGAGGGAAATTTTCATTAAACTGTTAGTTCTGAGACATTCCGGTGAATTTTCTTGCGCTTACCCTGTGGGTAAATCCTGTGTATTACCCTGTATTCCTGTCCACAAAGCAGACCTAAAGCATGTAGCTCTGTGTGCCGGTGGCTGTCAATTCAATAAGGACCCCAGATCCACGTGTCCCATGACTCTAGCTGGGATGAAATTTTACCAGATAAAAGCAGCCTTTTAAATCTTAAAAGGGACACGCAGTATCTCAAAGAAACCTAAGTTCTGGGTGAATAAACCACACTTTTTTATACCTGAAGTAAATGCTCTTAGTAATTCCTTTGTAAATTCCCATTTTAGGCAAATGAGCTGCCTTGTAGACTCCACTCCACTTGAGATATTGACGTCTGTTGTCTCTGAAAATAGGCTGAAAACACAATAAAGCACTAGAGAATGAATAAGGGCTATCTCAAACCTTCTCTGACATTAAGAAAAAGAAAACTTAAATACTTTAAATACCACTTCAAATTGGGGAGGCTAAGAGGATTCATATTTTTCACATGAATTTCCAAAAGGACTCTCCCTAAAATTTTTAAAAAATAAAGAATATTTGCCCATTTTCTACTCCCACAAATATTATATTTAAGTCTTCTTCTGAAATCACTTGCTTTACAGTCTCTTATTTGATTTAACTTTGAAATGTTGGACTCTGGGATCAGGCAGTCAGTTATAGAGAAAGCAGATTCTGAATCCAAATAAAATCAACCAGGTAGTTTTGATGAACAACTGGGCAGGGCTTCAACCCAACATCTGGTGCCCATTTATCCAACCTGTTGTGATGCTGACTTAAACAAGCTGGCCAGCTCTGTGGAGTGGAGCCTGTCAAAAGCCCCAGCCCTGTCTATCCCATGCTGGTGTTTGAAGTTCCCAGTCATGTCTGTCTGCCAAGTAAAGCCACTACAGCCATGATCTCTACTGACTACCAGGTTTTATGAGGTTCTTCATGGAATTCCAATAGAGTCAGCCAGGAGCCAAATAAAATGTTAGGGAGGAGAATTCAAGGGCATTGAGCAAATGCTCTGACTGTAAAGACCTTCTAATGACTGGTGGGGGGCAGTGGGCTGGGGTGGTCTGGGGTGGGTCAGGGTGGGCAGAGCAACAAGGCTCTGGAGTTTCCTTGACTGAAATTAGTGTAGTATAAAACCTGTCAGCAACTATCCTCACTTCATTCTTTCAACACTCCCCAAGGACACATATAGTTGCATGCAAAGGTCCTGGAACGGGGAGAGAGCAGTCAGGGAACTGACAAAAGATCGCCAGTCTGCCCCTGCACCAGTAGCCCTGGAAGTGACCACTCACCCAATTGGTGGCATCTTCCTTCTCCAGAGTCCTGTCAGTGATTTGCTGGCCCACTTAAAATTTTCATGAAGCTGGGGTCTCTTTGATGTCAAACTGATTGAACACTCACTATGTAGAATTTGCTTTGAGGGAGAAAAACATTAGATGTAATCCCTGCCCTGAAGGGATTTAAACTCCAATGGGAAAGACATTTAAGTGCCCAAGAAATTATAGTGTAAACCAGACTGGATCAAGCTGTAAGAGACAAAGAGTGTTCAATCTGGGTAATGATTAACACCCGTGTGGAGCTTAGCCTTGATCGTGGGCTTCGTAGCCAGCTTCCTATCTCCGAAGTGTCAGATTACACTAAAGAGCCTGAGCTCCATTTGGCTTTCTGTTGTGGTCACCTGTGTTCCCTGCCTTTTGGTGATCCTATGATGGGTAACCCAGCTGGGATCTGAAGGCTGTTTACAGAGGGAAGGATGTCTATAAGGCAAGATATGAAGCCAAGGGGAACCTATAAGTCAAATATATGGTTCCACACAGAGAAGCAACTGGACAGCTTTCTGGGTCATCTAGAGAAAGAGAAGTTGTGAGTTTAAATCAAAGACTTCTTATTCAGCAGGGGGAGATGACACTTTTAAAATCTTTCCTCCAAGTAAAAGGCAGGTGCTGAATGGTTTGAAATCAGCATATACCCCCCCGCCCACACACACACACACACACACACAACACATATTCTACCATATGCAGAGTAAAAGAAAAAGAGGACCAGATGAAGGTGTTTTCTGCTCATTCCTGGCATCCTTTCCCACACAGTGCTTGTACTCAGTGCCTTCCGGCTCTCCACTGGCCTCATCACAAGGAAAGGGTGTGGTAGTTAGTACCATTTCCACTTTAACACGGAGGCAGTCTAACAGGGTGGCTAAAAGTAAGGATTCTGGAATTCAAATCCTGGCTCCATTGCCTACCACCAGTGGCAAGTGGCATGGCCTCTTTTATTAGTTTCTCCTTCTATAAAACAAGAATGATATCACAAACAGGATTAAATGAGTAAATCTAGGCAAATCACTTAGGACGTGTCTGGCAGAGTAAGCACTCTATTAGTGGTTAGGAAAGAGTTGGTCTTAGGTTCCAGAGCATTTGCATGTAGAGCAATTATACTGAAAGAAATTTCAGGTATTGGCAAAAAGATGGAGAGCTATTTGGGAGGGGTTTCCATTGCTCCTGAAATTAAATCCTAACTGTAACCTGAAAAGTTATCCTTTTACTGTGCTGTTCCTGCTCTTCCAGATATCCCCTAAGAATATGTGCCACGAACCAACCTTAAGAGGACTACTCACCTAAAGAAAAAAGTATCATACATCCTGCTATCACCCACTTCTGCCTCTGCCAGCCTGGCACCTATAGGTCCCTCTGTCCACACACAGGTCAGAGCCACTCTCCTCTTGTTGACTCATGGCTCTGGGACTCTTGAGCATACACATACCTATCTTCCCATCAAATCCTCTTAAAAACTATAAAGTTGCTATCACTAATCATGCTAGATCCAGACTAGAAGATAACTGTTTTACAGATGGCCAAGTTAAGGTTCAGAAAAATAAAATAGATGGTTCTCAAATGCTGATGTTTCCACAGGTCCTCAGCAAAACTGAAAAAATAAGAATAATGCAATGAGTTTTTCATAAAGCAGAAATTATTCAATTCTTAAATTATAAGATTATGGCCCATATTCCTTCCTGTGTATATGTAAGAGGAGATGTTGAAATGCTCCTTCTTTTATAAAATGATATTTATAGGAGCTAGGATTTGAAATTAGATCTTTTAAATACTTTCACTGCTATTACACTATTTTAATTACTTTTAAATAATTTTAAAAATAACTAATTTTAAGTTCAACTTTAAATATTACAGTATGTTAAACGATTATTTATATTGTATACTTTAAAATATCTTCAAATAAAATTCAGCACAAGGCTAACTCTTCATGGCATCCTATGCAGGACTGAAAACTGAAATCCTGACATGACCAGGGCAGGCAACAACTTAATTAAATAGGCTGGGGGAGGTGTAGTTTCCAACCTAGTCTGTGGGGCTCCCTGACAGGAAAAAAGAAAGGAAGCCTACTTACAAATCCTTAAGTGTAGCATCCAAGGGAGCAGGTCTCCCCCTGCTGGCAGTGGTGGTGGCAAAATGAACCATAACTAGTTTTGAGGACCCAAATTGAAAAGGACTCTAGAGCAAGAAAAGGTGCTCTGAAACCCCCTCATAAGAACCTCAGCCTAACAAGCAGCTGACAGCAAAGATTAAAGAATTCATGGCACCAGGAAACTATCAACAGAAATGCTGATTTCAAACCCTGGTAAATTAACAAAGAAAGGAAAAACATTTTTTACATTGGTTTAGCTGTATGAAAATATTTTTTCATGGATTGCTTTTTCTACATATCTAATTATACAGAACCATACAGTAGCTCAATAAAAATCTTACCTATTAGTAAATTGGTCTAATTCATTTGGTTCCATTATCAAACTTGTCTTTGAAATTTAAGTTATAGATACAGCATGGCTGTTTGCTCATAAAATAGGTAAAATCGGGGAAGTTTGACTTATTTGCACTGAGGACTAGAATAATCCTCATGCTTTTGACTACTTCATTTATTCTCTTTTGCCTGGTATGCATAATGTTCTCATTCGCTTCCATTACTGTAAATCTAACTTTTATCTATCCTTAATGCTTTACCACCTAATTCCTTCCCCAACAACAAAAGACAAGCTGAATGTTAGTTTTTATTCCCTTGATTTTATTACATTCTCTTACTATTTATTATAACTTGTCTTTATTTCCCATGTCAGATTCTAAGGTATTTGAAGGAAGAATCTGCCTTATTCTGCTTCAGGAAGAGGCAATAGGGCTTAAAGGTCAAGATCCCAGGCTTAGTAGTTGTGTCACTTCCTGCCCTCAACTATAAAACAAAAATGATAATACCACCGACCTCATGTTTGTAGAGGCATCATTAAGACAATGCATGTAAAGCTGCCTCACTCTTAATTACCTGATAATTGTTCACTATTGTTTTCACTCCCAACTCCCTACATTCTCTAAAGGATTACATGCTGCAGGGTTTCCATTATTTGTTGGTAGAGCTTATGCTAATAAATATTCATACCTAGCAATACATAAGTACTATCTGTGTTTGAAGGATTTAACGTGATTAACTATGACCTAGCAGCGGTTAGAAAGCTTGGATTACCAAGACCCGGAGTTCCCCCTGACCCATCTAGATCAGCACTGTGCGTTAACGACCTGCAATGCTTGCAACGTGCGCTTATCTAGTCCAATAAAGCAGCCATCAGCAATATGTGGTTCTTGAGGACTTTGAAATGTGGCTAGTAGGAGTGAGAAACTGAATTTTTTCATTTTATTGTAATTAATTCAATACCTCCTAGTGATTGATGGCTACCCTGACAGGGCAGCTCTAGAACTTGCCTCCTCTTGTCAGCCTCTTTAAATTCACCCGTGCCTCCTTTTTCACCGGTGGAGAAATATTTTCTAATCTAAGGAGTAACCCTTACTGGCACAACTTCAATGATTCCCAACTACTTTTATTCTTTAGCTGTTGCGGGAATGTTCAAAGTGACGCTGCACCAGAACCTGGCATTAGAAACAGCATCCATATAAAACCTAGTAGTAGTATCTCAGGCAGTCGCACGAGGCAAAGTGAGTCATCCATCAAGTGACATGAAATCAGCCAACAAAAATAGTGACTGCGGCCTCGCCTCGTGGAGCACGGACTAGAGGTGGTAGTAGGGAACGCAAACCGACAGCTGCGACAGGCGTGGCGAAAACGTGAGCGGCGGGGCGGTCCGGACACGCCCCTTGCGGGCGCAGGCGGTGGCAAGGCTCTCCGCCTGCCCTCACACGCCGCCGCCAGGGGCTTGCGTACCAGCAAGCATGGGCGGTCCAGGTCCGCGACCGTAACAGTGTTCCGGCGTACACTGTTTCCCCCAGCCAACCTCCACTCTCTCCTGCAGGAGAATCACGCCTCCTGCCATGTCTGTTAAAATCCAGGTTCTCAAAACTCCGCCTCGAAACCAGCCGATCCAGATTCAAGGTCCCGCCCTACAAAATGGCGGCGACGCTTGGGGAAACAACCATAGAGACGTCCGCCGTCCGCGGAGAAAGCGCCGGCCTCCTCGGGATGTCCACGCCCTCTGAGAGGCTTGCTGGGCTCGCCTTCCGGCGGAGGCGGGAACAGAGTGTGCCTCCAAGGGCCCTTCTAGGGAAACGGCGAGTAGTCTCCATGGTGCCGGGTCCTCCAAGCTGGGTCACGTGCCTGGCGGAAGCTGCCGCGGAGGCGTGGGGAGGAGAAAGGGGCGGGAGGCGGGTGGGATAGCTCGATACCCGGCGACCACGGGGTTGTCATGGAGCCGCGGGGCTGGGCTCGCGCATGCGCCACCTCAACCGCAGGGCCGGTCGTGGAGCTGCGACCCTGGCCATAGGTGAGGAAGGGAGGGCTGAGCACGCTGGTAGATTGTTTGAGTGAGGAGCGTGAGGGAAGGAGGTGGGAATAGAGAGAAGAACGCGAGGTAGGGAAGAGGGAGAACCGAGACTTTCGGGGGACAGACGGCCAAATGTGTGTTTCTCTCCCCATTTGGATGATTTGGCCGCGAGGAGTGGGACTGCGTGGGAGAGGGAGTCGCGGGTGAGGAGGGGCTTTGTATAGGGAGGGAGCTTGTGTGAGAAGCCAGTGGGGGAAGACCTTTAGGGCGGGAGGGTCCAGGTCTAGTCCTGGGGCAACAGCCTACTGGGCTTCCAGGCGGGGGAGGGGAGGGGAGTCTGGAGGCCTGCTGGACCGTGAGCAGAGGAACAGGGACTGGGGCTGGTGAGTGGGTGCGGAAGCTGGTAAACCGGCGAGGGTCCTGGGACTCCAGTTTGAGGATGGGGATAAGCGCCCTGTTCTGGGCCTGGGGTACAGGTGTGCTGCCCTTTCCGGAGACCTGCTGTCACCCAGTTTGCTGATTGTTTCCCCTGGGTAGCCTGCTGGCAAGGCATGGTGCCAGGGGGGTAGGGAGGTGGAGAAGAAGGTGGGCAGTGCCAAGTAAGGAGTTAGTGGTTAGTGTTGGATTGGGGGAAGCTCTGATCCAGGCCCAGGTCACAAGCCGTAGTCAGACTCCCTGTTATTGCCCAAGTTCTGGCAGTATGCATCGCCTGGGTGTTTGCCCTGGGAGGCTGGTGGCATGCCAGTCACAGCACAGTCCTAGGGTCTGCCCAGTTCTGCCCTGCTGAGCTGGCAGGCTGATGGATGCCTGTAGGATACTCCTGCTGTCTGGCACAGATGCAGCGTGGGCTGGTGCGAAACGGGAGGTGGGCAGTTACTGTGAACCCTTCTGGAAGCAGGGAATTTGAGGGAACTTCTCTAATCTTATCTCCTCTTTGGAAGAGGAGAGCGAAGTGAGCCCTACCTGGTTCCAGAGACATTGTGTGGATTCGCGGTTCAGGATCTTTGACATGAATTTGCAGCCAGGTTGAAAAATGGAAATGAATGTGAAGGAGAAGAATATTAGAGATTTAGGTAGAGAGGTGGTGGTGGTGGGGGGCGGTGTTCTCCGTTAAAATACACAGACAGTCCCCTGGAATGGTGTCTCCAGATATGCAGACCAAGAGAAAATGCAGACTTCAGAGAAAACCTAGTAATGTTTTTATAATTTTAATTGGGTTTACTCATGGTTTTCTGGGGGATGAGGTTTTAATTTTTTAATATGTTTAATAATAGTTCATGTTAGTTGATTGATGAAAAGGGTCTTAATTTTTTATGGCCATGTCTATTGTATTTAAGCTTCTGTTTGGGCTTTCTCCTCACACCTTTGTCCATGCATGCGTGTTATACACGTGACACTTTTAAAGGGAACTTGAGCTCTCAGGAAAGTTGCCAAGTATCTATAAAGGGAGAGATCTGAGAGCAGCATTTCAGATCCTTTCTTTGTAAACCTTGGGTCTCCTTTATATCGTAAGCCTAAATCATCATAGAGATTGATTGTGGATTAGACAACCTTTAATTTGGCTGGTGGTTTATCCCTGAGGTTTCATCTTAGAATAAGGGGTAGATGAGATCTCTGCTTACTGCAGGAGACCAGACCTGTAAGTTAGTTCTTGAGGTGACCATGGTGTTTGGAAATGCAGAATCTTGGCCTTCAAGCTGTGCAGGTTTTTCAACAACAGCTAAACTGCTAGGGCTGTCAGCGAGATTCATCAGTACAGAAGATTTGTAGGAATTTATTATTCTGTTGAGTACCTCACTTATTGTTGGTGGCTGAGGTTGCAAAGATGAAAAAAAAACAACTCTTGAGATCGAAGAGACAAATAATTAGACTCTAAGAAGTACAAAAATAGAAGAGCCAAGTGCTTTGGAGCACTTGTTAGAATTTTATACCTGTTTATATAAAGGAGCATTTGTTAGAATTTTATACCTGTTTGTATAAACTTCTATTTATATTCACTTTTCATTATAAGTTTTAATGTGTATTTTCTCTTGGAATTTTTGGACACTGTTATATACGCAGTCATAAGAGGTCCAGTAAGGGTTGGTTCTGACTGGGGAGCTTAAGTTGGAGAACTTTTAATGCAGAGTTAGGCACCTGATGATCTGATATGTTTATAAAGCAGCGTTAGTGGTTTCCAGTGTATGCCAGGAAGTAGAGATGGCACAGTGGTAAGAGCTTGGTAACCCATTTTTAACCCCTAGTGTTGAGCATCTAGCTTTATTACAAAATAATACCGAAAAGGAAAAAAAATTTTTCAAAGTTTTTTAGACTTTGCCATTTGCGTGGCCCTGGGTTTAAGTACACCTGTGGTAAATACCATCACTTTTGTTTCTCTTCTGTCGAGAGCTTCCTCTGGTGATGTGTATGAGTAGGTCTGTTGTTCACCGGCTAATTGGTGTCCTCAGGATCACTTCTGGAAAGGAACTGCCTCTCCTCAGAGAAGAGATTAAGGTGGTTGTAGCCCTCCTTCATTCTCTATCCAACTTTAACATCCTGGGAAACTAAGGCATTCTGCTGCTTATAGAGAACTTTACTAAAGACAGAGGCTTTCATATTTTTAGTCACTCTCCCGTCAAAAGTAGTTAACTTACTATTCTAAAGTTCGTTATGTGTTCTTTATTTCCAACTGCCACCAATCCCCAGGATCTAAAATTTTGGCATCTATTCTTCTTTTAATCAGTTTGTTAATGTTTCAGTATTTTGATTATACCATCCATATTGTCCTGCATATTCTTGGTGGGCCAGATTAAATTCCTGTGTATATTTTGTAGCTCCATTGACTACACTTTAACAACTGCAACAAGACCTGTCTTATCACAAGGATTGTAGAAGACTAAATTGGAATGCCCTATCTGAAATATAAAAAAAAAATCCATACTTAATAAGATAATATGAAACTTCGTCAAATTCTTAATTAGCTGCTTTCCTAATCTAAGTCAACAGCAGGGTCAGACTTGAATAAGTCTGATTGCCTATCCACTAGCTATATCTACTTCCATTTTGAAGAAGCCTCCTATTCACTTTCAGACAGTATTGTATCGGGGAAATGAAACCATGCACACTTGTTGGGTTTCATACAAAAGAATCCTGATTTAATTAGAGATACACTTTTACAGTTGCTTTTGCCTAGTGCTATACAAGATGTGACAGTGCCATTGTTTATCATTTATGCACATCGGACTAAACCTGTACCTGTCAAGAGTGCTTGGGTTGACATGGATTGAATGGGAAACCAGTTTCCTTAAATGAGTTCAACATGGTACAAAATAATTTTTACTTGGACTTGTGCTTAAAATTCAGTCTCATTCAGATCAGCATGTGTTCCCTTTAACCCACTTTACCCTCATCTACTGTATGCAAAAGGATGAACAAGAAGGTTGCTCAGGGATACTCATAGCATCTTTGTCTTCTATTTAATTTTATTTTGAATCCCTCCTCTGCTTGTTAAAACCTCTCTGTGATTTCCCATTGCTCTTAATATCCAAAGGCTTTACATCTTGAGTTGTAAGGCACTGCCTGTCTGGCCCTCACCAACCCTTCTAGCATCGGAGCATGGCCTTCTCTGTCCTGTACTCTGGCCTCCCTGGCCTTTTAGCTCTTTGAATGTGTCAGACTCCTTGCTCCCTTAGGGCCTTCACACTTCCACCCCACACTCCAGCCCCCTTCCCCTGGTTTACTCTCACTAACTGGCTCATCCTCCAGATCCCAGTTACATGTCATTTCCTCAGGAAAACCTTCCCTTCCCTCTCCCCACAGACTATTAGTTCTCCCCTTCATAGCTGTTGTCAAAATAGTAATTAATTGTGTAATCATTTGATTAATGTCTGTCTCTCTCTCTAGACTGTAAGTTCCTAGCCCAATGCCTGGTTCACAGTGGACACTTGATAAGTATTATTAAATGATTGTAATTTATCTGAGCCTCCACTTCCTCTGTGGGATAGCAACAGAGGAGTATGTTATGAGGCTCAAGTGAGATTAAAACAGCAATAATGTTATGGGTTTTTATAGAAGCAAAGCACTATTAAATATGATCTTATTTGTGCATAAAAGTGCTTTTTAAACCAAAAAGTAGCTTGCATATATAAAGAGTTGTTTTTACTCCATTCAGTACTTCATTTAAAGAAGTGAAAAGTTTATTTGAGAAACCCCACAATGAGAGATGGCAGTAAGTCAGGAGCCTGCAAATATATACTGGAAAAGCAAGCCTTGTCCGAGGTGGGCATTCCTTCTCCTCTCCTTCAGGGAGCAGGGTGAGTTACCCATTCCAGAAACCTAATCAAATGTGCCTTTGTGAGCGGTTTACAAAGCTTCCACTGAATGTGGTTTGTGTGCTTTGAATTTGTAATGGAATTAGAGGGCACAGAAAGGACAGCAAAACTTCTTTGGGGCGGAAACACACTGTTCAGTAAAGTTGAAATCTTTTCAGGTGAGACCTCTGAGAAGATGCAGAGGAACTGGGTGAGGCCAGTGTTCTTTGCCCTTACTTTACTCACCATTTGGATTACCTGTTTCAGCCCCCCAGGCAATGACTTCTTATGTAATTGTTTTTCACAGGGCAATCCAGATGAAAAGAGTACTGATGAATCCACTTCCAGCCCAGTAAAACATGGAGAGGAAAAACCCATCCAGAGAGAGCCCAAGAAGACTCTCGGCCAAACTAGGCAAAGGCACAGAGATGAAAAAAGTGACTCGTCAACTCGGCATGGCAGCTGCCGAGTCAGATAAGGACTCTGGATTTTCAGGTTAAAAACACCTTATTCTTTCTGCATTAAAATGATTGACTTGCCTGAAAAAGATCCTCCCTAAAATTCATCTGTGTAATAAGAATAGGAAACTTTCACAGAATAACTCACTATCTGATCTTTTAAAATGGAAATTATGATGCCATGAGACAGGACACTCATCAGAGTCACCATGGGGTTAGTTCTGAAGGAATGATTGGACATTCTTTTTTTCAACTATGACTCTCAACTTTAAATCTTACATTTCTGACTGTTGCAAAGAGTTACTGGGAAAAATATTTATACATTTATAATTCTCTTGTCTTAGCTCCTTTTTCATAGAAATAGTTACATTGCAGGGGAAAAAATTCTGCATGTTGTTACCATGTAACAAATTAAACAACAGCAGTATATAATTTGTTAAGGTAACTTTTTGCTAAAAAAGTAATTTTGCTGTGTTTAAAAACATTTCCCCTCTTCAACCCATCCTCCCAGTATCTGTGCATTTTACATTTGGACTATGAGCACCCTGGCCCAATTCCAAATTTGAGTATTAATTAGAGACAGAAAGTAGAACAATTTTTCTTACGAGTTTGTCTGAAACTTTACCTGAAAAGGCCAGCTGCATTTGTGCTGAGGCTCTTTTTTTAATTTCTAGGTCTTGGGGTAGTGCCTTGACTATGGCTCTAGTGTCAACATTCTGGTCCAGGGAATGCAGCAGAGTGATGCCAGAGGATTCTAGTAGGGTCAGCATCCTGGGAGGGGAGCCCACCCCTAGAGGAAGATTTGTTATCCAGCCTCAGAGAAACTAATCAATCCACCCTGTTGATGTTAACTTATAGTGAGAAATGCAGCTGTTAGGAACACTAGAACTGCCTCTTCCTTAGAATGGTGTATTTTTTCCCTGTAAGCATGCTGTGTGAGAAGCCAAATTATAAATAGACTGTTGCTCAGAGAGAAACAGAGCACCTACTGACAAAAGAATTAGAATAAGGACAATCCAAGGCAGGGAGGACTGGAGTGTAGCCCTTTGGATTTTTCTTCTCTGTTGGCATTATTTCCCAGGCTTCTCTCACCATAAGGCTCATCTGCGGTGTTTGTTTAAAATACTCACCAGACCCCTCTCCTGGAGATTGTGACATTGAGGGTCAGGGATGAGGGCCTGGAATGTGGGTTTTATTTTCTTTTAAGTGTCTCTGGTGGTTCATGTTATCAGATAGGTTTGGGAAACATTGCAGGCCTAACGTCTTTGTTTTCTCTTTTAAAATCATGTTTGTTTTTTATATCATGAAGGTAACATAGGTGTTCATTATAGAAACTTAGAAATTTAGAAATGTGCAAAGAAGAAAATAAACGTCCATGATCCATCCCACCACCTATTATTCCTAATACTGTTGACATTTTCTCCTTCCAACAATTTCAGCTTTGTCAGGCCAGTTGTTTTGTAGAGTGTCCCAAAGTCTGGATGCTGTTTCTCATCGTTTTCTTATTCTCTGTGTAGAAGTGCTTTAAGAAGTATTGTGCTCTCCAGACATAAGGCAGTATTAAAACTCCTTATGTCCCCGATAGTGACTCCGGTGAATGCCTCTAGCCATGTCTAAGCCACGTGCCAGTAATTTCGTAAATGCCCAATTTATTATTCCAGTTACCTTGGAGTGTGATGTAATCTGCAGTTATTAATTAGCTACAGTACATATTCAGAGTTTTCCCATTGTCATAATGATATCCTTTACAGCTATGAGTCTTTTCGTCTTTTTGTTTTGGATCCAGGGTCCAATTGAAACTGTACATTTCATTTAGTTGTCCTATCTTTTTAGTCGTATTTAGTCTAAAACAGCTCCCTCCCTTTCCTTTTCTGTTGTTTGCTTTTTTTAAATTTGACATTATCTTTGAATGAGTTAAGCCTGTTTTAGAGAATGTCCCACACACTGGATTTTTGGTAGCTTTCCTGTTATTGGAATCAGGATAAACTTTTTTTTTTAAAACTATAATTTTATATTTTTGATGGTATAGCCTTATTGCACACATAAGGAGATTCCTGAGTTTGTCTTGTTCTTGATGCTCTGGTTGATCATTTGGTTAAGGTAGTAAGTATATTTCTTTATTGTAAAAGTACCCTTTTCTCTTTGTAATTATAAACAGTTTATGGGACCAGTCTTTGAGACTATGTGACTATCATATTCCCCAACAAACTTGACTAGTGGTTTTAGTATCTATTGGTGCTTCTTGCCTGAATTAGTTACTACATTTGTGGTTTAAAAATGATGATTTAATTCTATTATTCCTTGTACATGTTATTAGCTTACATTCTTCTGTAAAGAAGCACTTTCCCTCCTCCACCCCCTTTTTTGAGTATCATTGTGGATACATGAAATTTTTTTGTAACTCAGTTTATCAATCCATTTTTTTTGATACTCAAATTGTCCAAGATATAGCCAATGGGAGTTCCTTCTAGATAGCTCCTGTGTCTTTCTGACATGTCCCTATTTGTGTTTGAGTACCTCCTTGCTTTTTGGGACAATAAGATGTCCAGGTTTATCGTGTACCTTCTCTGCCGAAGACTTAGAATCCAAGGAGCCCTGGTTTCCTTCCTGTGCAGGACAGCATTCAGAAACCAAGATCCAGGTCTAGGTATGCACTTTGTTCCTGCAGTCTTTGTTTCTGGCCTAATGGTTCTTAACTAGAGGTGCACATTTGGATTACTTGTGGTGCATTTGGATTACTTGTGGTGCTTTGTGAAAGTATGTCTGCCTGGGCACCAGATAAATGAGTTCAGTAAATTGAGGGGAGGACCCCAACATCTGTAATTTCTAAAAAGCATCACTATAGATTCTGATTTAAATACAAGTGTTGACAGTTGTACTTGTTTATTTAAAGTCACATTCCAGTCTGCCTCATCCAGATTATTCTGAGATTCTTGATGAACATTTAGGGTGTCCCCAGACTCCTCAGTAGCAGGGTTATAGTAGTCTCTGGGTTTGTTCCAGCAGGTAGCTAATTAAGTCCTTTTTGAATGGATTTCACATAGGGCAACCTTATTTGCTTTGCCTTGGAGAGACTCTGTCACCCATTGTGCGGGATCCCCAATAGGCATACTGCACATGCATTTAGGACACCAACAAAGGAAATGCTTGCCCGGGTGGAAGGAATAACAAAAATGGACACATTTAAAATTTACCTTTGATGAACTTATCCAGAATTTACAATTAGAAAACTTAGGATGAAGCTGTTTTAATTTCAGCATGGATGTAAGTTTTAAGGTTTACAGATTGGTGGTGTTTTTATTATAATTGCATCTTACAGTGCCCAGAGTCTGTTAATGGTCATAACTCTGCCCCAGGTCACACACACACTCCCCTCCCCTTACAACAACAGATTCTTGAAAGTAATGAACTGACTTTGAAGCCTTCAACACATTTCTCCTATAGATTGGTGATGACTTACTTTCACATGAACCAAATAGATACAGGCTTCTGTCTGTAAGAGTGTTAGAAAGGAGTCCTAGGGCAGTGATTCTTAATCTTTGCTGGTGGGAGTGATAACTCTGGATCCTACTGAGCATCCAGTGAAAGCTAAAGACCTCAGAAAAATTCACAGAAACCCATCTCACATATGTCCCATTCAGTTTTGAAGGGCAATGGCTGCCCTGCTTAAGAGCCCCTAGCCTAGAGCCTGAGTGTACTGACCATTCTTCTGCCCACCAGATGGGAGCTCGGAATGTCTGAGCTCGGCAGAGCAGATGGAGTCTGAGGACGTGCTGAGCGCCTTAGGCTGGAGCCGGGAAGAGAGGCCGAGGCAGAACTCCAAGACTGCAAGCAGTGCCTTCCCTACACTGTCCCCCATGGTGGTCATGAAGAACGTGTTGGTGAAACAGGTGAGGAGAACTGCTATCTCCTGATTAGTTTGCCATTTAAAGTTCCTGAGCTTCCTGTGTAAGGGGTTCTCCCTCCCTGCCCTGGATGGAGAAGCAGACCATTAGAACCACACCGACATGTTACTTCTGTCCTGGGGAAAAGACAGAAGTTTCCTTTCTACTACAGACAGTGTTTTAAAAAGGACTACAAGAGTTGTGACGTGTTCTTGTTTTCCAAACAGGAAGACAGTTTTTGTGTCCCTTGTTTTGTATCGTTGTTTATCCAAAGGGACCCTGGAATTCTTTAGTCACGTATAAAGGAACAAAGCAGAAATGTCATAACTTTTATAGTGCATTCTAATACATGGCAGAATTTAGGGTAGACACAGAAGAATCTCTTTAATTTTAAATGCTTTGAGAATTTAGAGATATGGGATACATTTATTTGTTTCGGAAGTTGAGGCAGTCTTCATGGTTCTCATGGTACATTCTGAACATTTTCTTAGTAATCAACCAAAACCATGTCATTAGTGAGAAAGCAGCACTTTGGTTTAGGTATGACTGTCCCAGCAGAGTCCACACAGCATTGCTGTAGAGTTGAAAAATACCCTATTTCAGCCTTGATTACATAACTTTGCATAATACGTGGTTATTGTCTAGATGTAAAGAAAAGATTTAATTAGATGAAAATCTAAACTAAGCCCCTGTATTTAAACAGAACTTAGTTATGTGAACTGGGTTAAAGAACATTTGACCTTAGCCTGCTTTACTCTAAAATATATCAGTTCTCACATGGGTCCACTGATAAGGCTGCTTGAAGCTAGGGACATTTGAAATCTGGCTTTATGTTGTTGACCTTCCCACCGTAGGTAGAAGATTATACATGGCTGTAGCCTGACAGGAAACCTTAACATCTTAACTATTACCTAGTTATTTCTGAGTAATACAAACTGATTTTCCATGAGGCAGCCTGGTGAGTTTGGAAGAAGAATTAAAAATTTTTTGCTTAGCAAATCACATCTCAGTGGGAAGCACAGCTCTGCTTGTTGAAAGGAAGAGAGAATAAAGACATAATGGAGCCCAAATGAGCTTGTCCGGGCCCCACCGGCGCTGTGATGCCTCTGAGGGCTTCCTTTCTCCTGGCTCTTTTTCTCCCTACCCTCCTCTCTGGCTCCCTTGTCACTCTTCCTTGTGCATCTGTGTTTATGCTTTCTTTGTTGTAGGCAAGGCTGGCAGCTCCAAAGGGCTGAGAACAGCCCACGGTTGAGGAGTGAGTAGGTTTTTCCAGCAGAGCTGCATTCTTCAGGACAGAGACCTGCTGGGAAGGCTTTGGGGCTTCATTGGGAGTTGGGAGGCTTGGGGACAAGCTGACCTGATGGAGTAGTCTAGGAGTTTTATCTTATTTTTTCACACATGCTAACCTCTAGTACATTCCTAAATTAAAATAATGATATACTTTTTAAAATATCTGCATATTGTGTAATGTCTTGATTATTGCTGCTTGGTTTTAGGGTTTCTTTTTTTTTTTTTTTTTGAGGGTTTGATTCCAATTCTGCCACTCAACTGTGATTTTTCACACAATTACTTAACCACCAGGGAATTCATCTTCCTCATCTTCAACATGAAGGCTTTATGTGAAATGATTCTGAGACCCTATTTCGAGTCTAAAGTCTTATCCCATATTCCCTCAGATGATTTCAACATAAATAACATATTGTAAAATCTAATAATTAGAACAAGTAAGCTAAGTATCTGTTACTGCAATGGGCTTAACAGCAACATTAGGAATAATCTAGTGAAATCATCTTAGGAAAGCAGTGAATTAGATATTTTCTGGATCTGTTTGCCTCCTAGGTTCACCCTTAGGGCATGACTGGGTAGGGGGATAGCCTGACGTTTTGCTTCTGACTGAGCTGGACTAAGCCATCTCTACTTCGAAAGACCCCTTATTTTGGATCTCCTCTGACAGGGAAGTGTGTTTTGCTAGGCCTCGCATTGCTTACTTACATATTTCCCAGAGTATATTTGAACACCAAGAGGGCTCTAGAATGAACTCTCTGGGTCATCCTACCCTTTCACAGGAAATGAGCTATAGCTGACTTAAACTTCCTAACCAGGCATCCAGAGAGCTAAAATGTATGCAAAACAGTATGCACATGTGGGAAAGATAGCTTTCTTCAGCCAAATCCAATGAACCCCACCAAGGAGAAGAACCTCTGCCAGGCCCTCTCTCTGTCTGTCCTCAATTTTCACATATTTGGGCCAGGTTGGAACTGGCTGGCTTTTAAATATTAGAAATAGGTAGCTATGCCCTTATTAGATTTCCATCTAAATCAGTACTTTAATTAAAAAATAAAACTGGATAATTGAGGAGTAATATAACAAAGGCAATACAGCAGAATGGTTAGGATGGCTTTTAGAGTCAGAGGATGGAATCCCAGCTCTATCACTTAGTAGCTTGTTGACTTAAAGCAAGTTATTTCAACTTTCTACAACTCAGTTTCCTATTTGTGAAGGCAAGTGACAACTACCTCATGGGGTTGTTTTGGAGACAACCCATATAAAAACATCACACACAGTGCTAGCCTGTGGTAAGCACCAATACATGGTAGCGGTTATCTTGGTTTTATGGTTGCTGGATATCACTGCTTTAAAAAGGGGGCCCATGGACTCCTGATGATACATAACTTTTTAATCAAAAGTTGTTTTCAGGTAAAAGGTTCTACGTGTAGCTGAACAAAGACAGACTTTGGTGTAAAGTCACATTTATAGTCTTGAGATTAGCACATTTTAACTGATGCCATGAAATTGTACTAATCCATATTTTTATTGCCCCAGTTGTGACCTTAACTATGTCATTACTTTACCTACCTACAATTTCTTTTTATGGGAGATAAATAGGTATTTTTATTTCTGAATAAAAATAGGTATTTCCTCCAGTTTTCCCTCAAGGAACGTAAGTGTGTGTGTGTGTGTGTGTGTGTGTGTGTGAGAGAGAGAGAGAGAGAGAGAGAGAGAGAGAGAGAGAAAGAGAGAAAGAGAGAAAGAGAAAGAGATATCATATCCAAATGGATTTTCAAGCCACTTCTCCATTCACATCTTTGAGAATGGCTACCCTATATGTGAGAGAAGCTCTGTACTTGAAATAGTTATAAATATCTCTGCCCCTTGACAGAAGCTTTGGGCATTTATCCTTTCAGCAGGTTATGAGTAGTATGCTGCTCTTTTCCTTCTCTTTCAGGGCAGCAGCTCATCCCAACTCCAGTCATGGACTGTTCAGCCCTCCTTCGAAGTGATCTCGGCACAGCCACAGCTCCTGTTCCTTCATCCACCTGTACCATCTCCTGTCAGCCCATGTCATGCTGGCGAGAAAAAGTCAGACTCCAGGAACTACTTACCCATTCTGAATTCTTACACCAAAATAGCCCCACACCCAGGCAAAAGGGGCCTTTCTCTCAGTCCAAAAGAAAGAGGAGAAAATGGAATGCAGAAGAAAATCTGTACTGAGAGACTTGGGCCAAGCTTGTCTGCCAATGAGCCGACCAAGACTGGCGCTGTGCCATCTAGTCCCCCAACTCCAGCACCCCCCAGCACCAAGCTTGCTGAGGACTCCGCTCTGCAGGGTGTGCCCTCTCTGGTGGCAGGCGGAAGTCCACAGACTCTTCAGCCAGTGTCCAGCAGCCACGTGGCTAAAGCTCCCAGTCTGACCTT
This sequence comes from Macroglossus sobrinus, assembly GCA_004027375.1. Lineage (NCBI taxonomy): Eukaryota > Metazoa > Chordata > Mammalia > Chiroptera > Pteropodidae > Macroglossus > Macroglossus sobrinus. The sequence goes on along the minus strand of PVKZ01000054.1, from coordinate 1,919,704 downwards.
TGCTTCCCCCGCCAGTCCTGTCTGCGCATCAGACAGTACTCTGCATGGGTTAGAGAGCAACTCCCCCCTTTCGCCACTGTCAGCTAATTATAGCTCACCTTTATGGGCGGCAGAGCACCTCTGCTGCAGCCCAGATCTCTTCTCAGAGCAGCGGCAGAGCAAGCATAGGCGCTTTCAGAATACCCTGGTGGTCCTACACAAGTCCGGCTTGCTGGAGATCACTTTGAAAACCAAGGAATTGATTCGTCAGAACCAGGCAACTCAGGTGGAGCTAGATCAGCTAAAGGAGCAGACCCAGCTGTTCATAGAGGCCACCAAGAGCCGGGCTCCGCAGGCCTGGGCCAAGCTGCAGGCATCTTTAGCATCAGGCTCTGGTCCTACCGGCAGTGACTTAGAAGCATTCTCTGACCCCCCAGACATATAGCACAGAAGGCATATTTTCCTGTTACTTGAGTGGTTCTTTTTAACTCTTGCTATTATCTTACTCCTGTTTCCCAAAGCTTACCTAAGAGGTTTTCCTTCTAAATTCAAACTGTTCAGCAGTTCAGTTATGAAGCCACATGCCAATAGCTGGCTGCTGTCTTAACCTGTGGTCTATGCACAGTTTACATGTGTCTCTGTTCCCCTGAGGACTTCAGATTCATGGTGTCCTTGAGTCCCTCTTCCTTATCCTGAAGGCACTTAGAAGAATCATGGGGCAAAGCAGGAGAGATGATTGTGTGGGGCTCTTCTAGCTGTCACCTCCCACCATCCCACTCACTGTGATCAAGGTGCAGTGACATTGATGAGCGAATAGAGTGACACCTGTCAAGCCAGGAAGTAGGTGACAAGGATCCCTTTACAGATCTTCCCTTGAATATTTTAGTCACAGAGAAAAATAAGAGGAGCTGTGTTTTCATTCCTTAGGCACAGATTAGGCCTAGGGTGCAAGCACTTAATCACTTAGAGCTTTGTTTTCTTAAAGTCAAGGGGAAAAGGTAGTATGATTTAACTCTTACACTTTCATCACAAGCCAGGTTTCTTTTCACTTAAACTGGTAGATGAAATAACTTCAAATTTTTTAAGTATGGAACAGGCTCAGTACCATCTGGAATTACAGTTGATGAATTGCTTTTTTGACTTAGAGTTTGAAGAGAGTAGATATGGCCTACGTCTCTTGGTCAGGAGATGGAAGATTCTAGTAATTTGCTTTTTCCTCTTTTCCTCTCTTCCTCTCTTTTGAAACAATGCAACCTTTTTCTGTGTGAAAATTTTAAAGATAGTCTCATGGTTCCTGAGAGTGTAGTGTAAGTTAACTCTCTACTAACACCTTTATTTTTTTCTTTTGTTTCCATAAAAAGAAGAAGTGATTATTAAGCTGGATAGACTTGGAATTAAAATCATCCTGCAGTTATGAAATATACACCCACAAAAATTGGAAAACATTCTTACCAATTTTCACCTCCAAAGTGTTCATTTGTCACATGTGTCACACAGTGACATGGAGTGATAGTGGAGCAGAGTCTTCTATGTGTTGGATATTGGCAGCAAACCCAGAGGTGCAGTGTTGGTTATGTAAATAAAGCTCATCTAGAAATGGAGGGTGTGATGAGAATTCACAGATAATACACATTCTTTCAACTTCATCATAAAGGTAAACTAGATTTCTAAGGTGTAAAGTTTCAAACATTTTTTCCTCTCATTTAAAAATTTCATCCTCTTGAAAACCTAAAAATGAAGTTCTGGATGACCAGCTTCACCTTTTCTGCAAGGAAAATCTTGATGTTTTACCAAGGCCAGAAGCTAATGTTCATAGATAGCTGTAACTCTACTATAGCTTCAGATTGCCTACACTTTGGTCTTGAACGTTCATGTATGAGTTAGATATGACTAATTTAGAAATAAACAACTTGGTAGAATTTCTAGACTCTCCTGATCAATGCAGAATTATTACCTGCAATTTGCTTTCTGAGTTTCAAAATTAGAGCAAATGTGTCTTTAAGCAGACTCCGCTCCTTTGAATAATTGTCTCTTGGCCCACTCCCTTTGCCTCCCCTGAATTTGTGTGGTACTACAGCAGCTCTGCTCTGTGCACCATGCTAGGAAGCTTCCTTTTTGGCAGAATATGTTTGGCAGCAGAGCCATAGAGACAGGTGCATTCAGAACAGCCTGGGCACCAGTCATGAGTCTTACTGAGTGTCAAAAATATGACACACTTGCTGAGAACCAGATTTATTCCATCGGAAAAACCCTCTGTGGAGCTATATGCTTCTTGGACTCTTCTTCCTAGATTAAGGTTTGCATTTTCCTTCCTGTCACAGTAAAAGATGATGAAAGCCATCATTGATCCACACTGCTGAGTGGCAGGGAGAAACAGCACCACCCCCAGCTCTTCTTTGATCTTATGACTTAGTGCTGAAAGTCTCTCTAGGCTCTAAGCATGGATGTTCCTTCCCTAGTGGAGCTGTAAGCAGGTGAAGCCAAATAGAGAAGCCAAATCTTGGAAAATTCACGGAAGCTAGCAGACATTTGGGGCCGAAAGCCAGATCGACAAAAGGAGGAAACTTGGAGTTGACCAGAAAGATCTTCGCTGGTTGCACAGGCTGTAAGTAGTAATGGTCTTAGCAATGCATGATTTGATCTGGTGTGAAGTACTATGGCAGAGCTACTGTTTTCTGAAAGTGAGAAGCCATACTTAGCTCAAACCATTAAGAGAACTTTTGGCAGATTTTGCTGGCTGTATTGAAACACATCGAGAAAAAGCTACTGATAGAATTGATTATGAGAATGGAGTTTAATGACATTGTAATTTATTACACTCTCATTGCTTTTTATTGATTATGATATTGTCTGACTTTACTCTGATTCCTTCAGCAGAAAAGTAACTCTCGTGCATATATTGAAGTGTTTTCCAGCTATGAATTCTAGGGTAGAGATGTATTTACCAAATGTGAATTCTCTTGAGGAAGTATGAAGTTTTGTAGAAATTGACTGTGAAATGTCAGAAAAATAAAAAGCACTTACTTGAAAACTATTTGGCCTTTTTGCTTTATAATTGCTTAAAAATACTAAGTGAAACCTAAGAGTAAATATCTAAATTAAGTTTCAAACATGTATTTATGTCATATGGGCATACTGGGATTAGATACTGAACTTGTGGAAATTCATCATTCAGCTTCACCAGTATGAGTTTAAAAGGAAATGCAGGCAAATGAATCGTCCAGTGTTCCCTAGAGTCTTGGAGGTTTGTATAGTGTAGGTTGGAAGAAGTGAGAGGAGAATACAATTTAATGATTTCTTCCATCTGATCTGATACTTTAGCAAATAGAATTTTTAAATGACAGTTGTTTACTGGGATAAACTAAAGCCACATTAAGTGAAGTTCTTTAATGAGAGAGTAGTCCTTAGGAAGTACATCTCCAAGCCCTCCTCCAAGCTTCTTGGAGTTGATTCCTGATGCTCTCCTCCTCAAGGACCAACCCCTGGGCCTCAGACTGATACCAGTACATGGCCTCTTAGGAACCAGGCCACGTAGCAGGAGGTGAGCAGTGAGTGAGTGAGCGAAGCTTCATCTGTATTTGCAGCTGCTCCCCAGCGCTAGCATCACCACCTCAGCTCCATCTCAGATCATCAGGCATTAGATTCTCATAGGAGCACCAGTCTCTGGTGCCAAAAAGGTTGGGGACCACTGACCTAGAGAGTCTCAACAGGGAGATGTGTGGTGTCCTTCCTGCTTCCCTAGGCCAGTCAAGATGCCCCTCTTGGGATTTATAAAATACTGGAAAAATAAAAAGCTTATCCTCATTTAAAGGCCTGCTGGGTTGCCATAATGTAATTCTTAGAGCACTATTTCTGTCCTACACAATTTTATTAGTATCTTTTGAAATCTAGAGAAGTGACAGCACACAAAATGATTCCTGCGACACTGAGGAGAGCAGTTATTTAGTGTGTAGCCCCTACCCCCTCAGCATGATTCTCATACGTGTAGATAATGTCCACCTAGGATGCCTGTTTGTGAGCATGTCAACATCTTTTATGGCATCATTGCAGATCATAGCTGGTGTGATGGGGTCTAAAGACCTACATGCACCTGACACATCTGTTACTCATTAACTAGGTGACTTTGGATAAGTCATTTGAACCTCTCTAGGTGTCACTCCTCTCAGCTGAATAATAAAGAATTGGGACTGGTTCTCTCTGTGGTTCTTCCTGGCTCTAACCGTTTGTAATATCTCTAGCTGTTACAGGTGAGCCTTAAAATTAATAATTAAAAATTTTTTTTTAAACCTGGGGTGCCTATAAGGTAGGTTCCTGGTAAGGTAGTGCTCTGGTAAGATGATTTTATATTACAGTGTTCTGTCTGATTTTTAACTTATTACAGGTATCTCTGGACGAAGCATTTTGCCAGTCTGTATTGGTTTTGTCTTTATGATTACCTGGTTACAGCTAACATGTGCTCACTAATTCTCCTTTAAAAGACTACTCTTAAACAAAAAAATTATCAGCCCCCAAGGAGAATAACTCGAGGTTAAACCAAAGCATTGCCTTTCCTAGTCAGTCTTTTGCAAACAGCTCTTTCATCTGAGATGAAGGACATAACTGGTTTTATGTCACTTAGCTTTTATTTCCTTCCTGATGCCTCTCCCCACAACCAGGGAGGATGTTCCCACATGTGATAATAAGGAAACTCTTAGGTTGATTTAACATTATCTCTAAGGTAAATATAGTCATAGCCTGTGTAAATGCAGCGGTACCTTGTGAGGACTTTATTCTGTTCCCAGCCTTCTGGGTGTCACATGGGAAGAGAGATTAGAGATGAAAAGAGGCCTGCCTAAGAGACAGTGTGATCAGAATGGCTGGGGAGAAAGAGGCAGCAGGAAGCAGCATTATCTCTGCTACCTCGGTTTTCTTTATAAGAGGAGGGGAGTAATACTTGCTGTCCACTTGACATCCAGAGCTCATGGTGAGGTGCAAAAGGTGATGTCTCGAAGGTATTTTAAAATGGCTCCACAGAGCAAGGCCGCCTCCTTGCCCACAAACCCAGCGATGGAATTCAAGTGACAGCATTCTATACCTTAAGGATTGTCATTAGCTTGGAATAAATAAGACTATCTTCTACGAAAACCTCATTTACAACTAATTGGAAGAGAGCAAATCTCAATTCGTGCTTTGACTGGTTTCCTGAAAGGAGATATTCTGTGGGTCCAACCCCTTTGGCTTTTTCTTCTCAGAATTCCTCTTTTTCTTAGAACCACATGGCTTTCCTCTCTTTCTCTCAAGGATGGTTATGCAAGGCATTAGAGAATTACTTGAAAGAACAGTCTGTATGGCTCCTGCCTCAAATTACAGCAGCTGGAGGAGATGAGCAAGACAGAGAAAAGCCTGCGGAGTACGAAGTTAAAACAGTGAGTGGGTGGAAGCTGTTAGGAATGAAGGGGAATAAAAACTGAAAGCAGAATCCGAGGCCAGTCCACGTGAGGGCCCCTGTCAGGCTGCATGATTAGTGTGTGGAGTGAGGCCTTCACAGTGGCTTGAGAGCATCAGTAAAAATAGCTGCCTCTCATGTTCCTAGACTCAGTTGTACTGGCTTTGGAGGAGCACTCGCTAGTTGTGATAAATGTCTCTATACCAGAGGCAGGCCAGGGCCTCTGTTTTCTGGGGGCACCCACAAGCCTTCCAGCACTGGGTGGGCAGATGGGAGTGGTTGGCCTGGATCCCGCCCTTTGTTTGGGGCTGAGAGAGAGGCAGGAAAACCAAGATTTGCTTGTACACGTAGATAGTAAAACCATAATAATACCCCTACAGAGGGCTGTGTTGAAATCATCATTTTCTTATACAATTAATAAGCTGCCCCAAAGTCAAAGGATGAGAAGAAGCTTAAAGATGCCCACAAATAAAAAACCGTACCCTCAGTGAGCCCTGCATCACATTGAACAAATGCTGGAAAGCCTGGTTCTGACATGTGATGGTCCTAGTGGATGTCTGAGTCCACTGCCAGCAAGGCTTCTGGGCTTCTCTTTGGGTGTCACTGGACTGCTCCGGAAAGGCAAATGAGTGTTCACTTAAGCAAAACACACAGGGGCAGAGCAGTGAACTGGTAAAACCAGCAGCACAGGACACTCACAGCTGACAACAAAGTTTTAAACATGCTATAAACAGCAAGCTTTCACTAGTGGCCATGGCACTCTGCAGGCTGAGGGGACCAGGATAGGTTAGGTGAAAGCCTTTTTTAAAGCTTCCAAGTCAATGCTTGTCGAGTTAAGATGTATTTGGAAGAATGTGCTCCTTTCATTATTGAAGCATTTTCCAAGCCCCAGTTATGCTGCAAAGCCCCTAACTAGTTACTAGTTAGCTATTAAGTTCCTCATGCTGCTGGTTGGGTTACAGTGAGAGGAGTGGCCTCCTGGCCCTCAAGCTGCAGGGGACTGGGAAGTGTGACCTGATAGCACCAGTCAGCCTCAGGGTAGGTACCACTTTAGAGACTTTTAAAAACCCTCAAATATTTGGTCCTCATTACTTGGTTTTTCACATATGCACACACCTCAAATTTATACTGTTCTCAAACCCTGATCATTTTCACTGTTCCTGAAAATTTTAATGCTTCTTAACCAAACATTGTCATTGTCATTGTTACTTCAGGCTAACAAATACATAAAGCTGTCAATACATTTATGTCCCAGGTGCTGACCTACCTGTAAGGCACAAAATGATAAATGAAACAGACATTGCCCCTACTTACATCCTAGTGGGAGAGTAGCAACGACCACTGACTGACTAGTCAACCACTGCTTGGATGGCTTGGGGCTCACTGGGTCTTATACATCCAAAGTTGGGCATGTAAGCCTGGTTAAGGTCATACACTTTAATCACTTCTACTTTCATTTTAAAGTTAACATTTTGATAACCTTTGGGTTTAGCATCCTTTGATTAGGCAAGAGTCCTTAATGTTAAACTTCTAGTTGAGAACGTAAGTGTTGATATAGGCACAATATATTAATTAGTTGGTAAGTTCACTCTAGCAACACCCAAACACACTAGGAGAGAGTTCTTGAAAGTAGATTATCCTGTTTGGTGACTCACCTTCAGACTTCTGAGCTCACTCACAGCAACACCTGCGTCTGCTTTCCTTGGGTTTCTCCCAGCTACTGCCAGCAGAAGTATTTGCACGACCCCAAGAATAAGCACCTGAAGTTTTGCAGTAGGCACCTTGCTTGCCTCACACTAGTCCTGAACTTGGCAGCACGAGACCCTTACCGAGGCCCCAGACCTACAGAAGATCACATGTGGTTGCAGCCTTGGAGCCCTCACAGCTGAGCCAGGAGACTAGACTCACAGGGAAAGTCACGACACAAGGTAGTGTAGCCTGGTACCCAGCGCCAACTCCAGATCAGAGTTGCAGGACCGCTCCAAGGCCTTGAAAGGAGCTCAAGCTGAGTTGAGATTTGAGCTCAGCCTTAGCACATGGTGGAGTTTAGATAAGTTGAGAGGAAAGGGAGCAGCATTTTAGCCAAAGAATGTAAGGCATCATGGTGAGATGGAAATATCAGGGCTTTGGACCTGGATCTAGTTTCTGTGTGATCCTAACAAGTTACATAACCTCTCTGGGCCTTGTTTCCTCATTTGTTAGGTTACTACCAACTCTAAAGATGATTGTGCCATAACATGTAAAGTGTCTAGTACAGTGGCCTCACATGGTGAGTGCTCAGTAAATAGTAATCATAAGATTGTTATTGCAGCAATTTGAGGAGTGAGGATGGGACCAGCTAAGCTGGCCTCAGTCCAAGGTCACTCTTTCACTTTGTACTTACAGGCAGTAAACAGCAAACCAGCCCAGCTCCCTGCCTGTCTCCCACACCCTGCTGCACCCAGAACAGAACCCCTCCTTAGTACACACCCTACAGACTACTTGGCAAGCATGCTCCCCAGTCTGCCCCAGGCCTCACCCCTCTTCAGGGCTATAGAGCCAGGGGATGGGGAGCTATTGAGGATCAAGGGTATTGATTGCCAGCCCCACCCTAGCTAGCCAGGATCCTCAATCTCACACCTGGCCCAGTCTCCCACGCCATCTGTCCTCCATACCTGTATCAGGTGAACTTCCTCAATTCTCTTACTGCCCTCCTCAGGCACCTCTGAAGCTGCAGTTCTAGCCTTGGCTGCACAGTGAAAGCTTCTGGGGAGATCTTAAAATCCCCATGTCCAGGCCACACCCAGACTAATTCTATCAGATTCTCTGGGAGGTAGGACCTCCCCCTCCCCCACCCCATCAGTAATTTTTAAAACACTTCAGATGATTGCAAATATGCAGACTACTTCAACTTAGAACTACTCAATGGCTGTAGAACTACTGCAAAGGTTTGAGAGGAAGGGGGGGAAGAGAGGGGAGATAAGGGAAGGGACTAGGCCACATAGTAATCAGTAGCATCACCATCCCTGGTGGAGCTTGTTAGAAATGCAGAATCACAGGCCCAGCTGATCCAGAGTCTGCTTTTTAACCAGGTCCCCCAGGTGATTCCCATGCACTGCCAAGTTTGAGAAGCACTGGCCCAGCTTTTATTAGATGCGCACAGTGGTCCGAGTGTAGTACCAGGTGTTTTACACACACCATCTCATTTCATCCTCACTGCCTCTCAGCTATTAATATTCTCTCTCATCAACAAAGAAGCACCTGCCATCCATTCAGCAAACGCAACTGTGCACCTACTACGTGAGAGGCTCCGTGCTAGGGATGTCTCCTCCCTGCTGGAGGAGAGCGCAGCGCCGCATGGGGTGTGAATGTCAACGTCAGCATTTACCGGTTGAGTGTTCATGGGCGACTTCTTGGGCCTCTCTGAGCTCCAGTTTCCTCTTCCGCAGATCTGGGCTAGTTACAGGCACAGGGCTGAGGTCATGATTCAGTGAATTTCCCTGGGCCAGGTACTCACCACGGCGCCTGGAGCTTAAGAATGGTAGCTATTGTTACAAATAAAAATATTCCCAGGTGGTAGGGAGAAAGTGGAATAGGGGACACCTGGCCTCTGCCACCTGCCTCAGTAGTACCTGCGGAGGGGCAGCAGGGATGAAAGTGAGACTGTGAGCTCTAAAGACCTCCCAGAAGGTGATGCACGGGGTGAATGAGGGGGCGCCGGGGTGTAGACAAGACTGCTCTGTCCTCGCACTCCCTGATCTCATTTCCCTAGATCAGGAAGGTTCCCCACTTTTCTGAAGTCTGGGGTCAGAGCACTATTAGTGGAGCCCGGGGTTCCAATCTTGCCCTTTGTGCCTCGAAGCCCTTTGTGACTCTGCGAGGCAAGAAATCCAGCAGCCCCTTCAAGCCAGGTTTGAATTCGACCCAGGTCCTCGCGTGCCCCAACTTTTGCCAGGGGAGCGCGGGCGCCAGGAAAGCCGGGCGCACGGCCCGGCTGCGCCCCCTTCCGGCGGAGCGAGCCACGGCAGCGGGCTCTGGAGGATGCCGGGGCACCACGTGCGACAGGGAAGCGCAGCCAGAGCTGCAGCTGAGCCCCGCCGCCGCGCGGCCCTTGTCCCACAGGGTGGGACCTCGGCTGTCGAATTGAGGCCCTGGAGCGCGCGGGGGTCTGAAGAATCAGTTTAGGGGGTTCGTGTTCCTCAGAGGGCATCATTGTTTCCTGTAATTTAATTTTCTCTTCTGAAAGCGTTGCTAATTAAATCCTTTCTCCTGTGAACGGTTGTCCCCTCTCCCTTGGCTCCTCTGTGTATTTATTACCCAGCACGTGCGAGGGACTTCTGGGCCTCAGCTGCCAGGCGTGCTCAGGTGGATGGGCCTCGCTGCCTGTTTGGGTTTTAGCCCTTTCTGTGCACCTGGACCAGGCAAGCAAGCCACATAGGCTGAATAAAAGCAGGAAAAGCCTTCCCCCCCCTCAGCTGGTGACCTCTGCTGGCTCCAAATTCATCAAAATCGAATGTCATTTCACCTCCTCTGCCTTTCCATCTCTGAAATTATAACCCTCACTGCTTTTTCGCTTTAGCACCATTCCTGCCTTCACCCCTAAAGTCCACAGCACAGTGCCCTCAGTGGGTTTACCAGACTGGGTCCCAGTGGCTTGTGAAAAGTCACACAGCATATCTAGAGCACAGTGAAACTAAAACTCAGATCTCCTGAAGCTTAGCTTCTCAGGGATCACAGACTCAGAAGCCTACAGGAACCAAACTGGCAGAGGAAGAGTGTGTGTAGCTCTGTGTTGGACAATGGGGAGGGGTGGCGTCTGTGGCAAAGTAGAATATGCTTGCCTCTTTGGGGATCACTCAAATAATGTGCTCCAAGCATGTCCAATTCTTTATAAGTCTAAGAGTGAGTCCAGTGACCAAGGACTCAGTAGCAGAACTACCAGGCACTCTGGACTCACACTGTGATGATCATTCCAAGATGCCACTTACTAGATGGAGAATGTGAGCCCCGCTGCTCAGTTCTGCCCATCAGAGGCCTAGTTCCTGCCCCTCGCTGGAGAAGTTACCCAGGCTGGCACCACTCCCACTACTTATGTGGGATGCCCTTTCCCTCATAGTCCCTAATGCCTTGGATGCCACTCTTCCCTCTTCTCTATCTAAAACTCCCCATTTGGACCACTACTGGCCCAACTCTCAGTTGTCAGGCAGAAAAAGAAGGCAGCTCAAGCAAATTCCTCCCAGAATTTGAAAGGGTAAATTGTCATTTTAAAGAAAATATTAACAATGGGGCTTTCAGGCATCCCAAGCAGGCCAGAAAGGGGGCATTCAGGGACAGGGACTCAGGGAGGAGCCCACACAGGGACTGCTTCCTCTCCGAAGGCCTCGCAGCACCAGCTCTCTGCTGCTCTGGACTCAGGGTTCCAGGTTAGCACCCTGACCCCAGCCTGCAGAGCTTTGCGCTAATGCTGCCTTCAGTGGGGAGGACACTAACATGTTCCCTGCTGTACCAGCCATCCCTTTGGCCCCTCTGGAGGCTTCTCTTTACCCATAAGTCCTAGAGGATCTTTGGCAGATGTTTTCTTCCCAGAGCCCACTCCATTTTAGGGTCTTTGGTGCCTCCTTGCCCTGGATTCCAGGAGGGAGTGAGTGTGGAGCATGCTTAGCTATGCTCAGTCCTCTGATAGTGTCTGGTCCCCTCCTGCAGGCACCCTGACACTGCCTAGGCGGGCAGCAGCCCAGAAATAGCTCAGGTCTTTTTTCCTGGCTAGGCGTCATCATTAAGCTCCAGGGTGGGGTCCCCAGCCTGGACTGTCTTCAGACCTCTGCAATCATCTTCCAAAAGAAATGTTTCATGCAGGCCAATTTGTTCATGATTATCAGCCTGTGAGGGACCAGATATACCTTGTAGGTCCTGAAGGCAGCCTGTTTTCACCTGCAGAGTCACATTAAGCAGCTGACTGTCAGCTCTGAGAAAGCTGCAGAGGCTGAGCCTAGTTCTTTTTTCTGTCTCCACTAATTCCTCCTGTATGATAGGTGCTCAATAAATGTGTTAAATGAATGAATCAATTAATAAATGAAAACTTGACTTCTTATTACTTTTCAGCGGGGGAGTGATTGAGTGTCTGGTTTCAAATGATAAATTCAGAAACAGGCTGTAATCCTAGCTTTGCCCATTACTACCCACAAGGCTTTGGGCAAGTTATATAACCTCTCTGTGCCTCAGTTTCTTCACCTGGAAAAAACAGGTAGAAATACAGCATACCTCAAGGGTTGCTATGAGAATAAATAGTTAATACAGATAAAGTGTGTATATGACAAGGGCCTGGCATGAAGTGAATGTTCAGTAAATGTCAGTCATTATTACTCATGGTATAATTACAGCATCAACGATAGTGTTGTGCCCTAGGTATGCAGGAACCCAGAGGACTCTGCCACTGCCATTCCTGCCCTCCAAGGTTTACAGTAGAACAGAGAGAGAAATCCCACACAGGAAGGAAGGAGTCAGAGCAATGGATCGCTGCTGAGTGTAGGGGACTTCACTACGAAAGGCCCTTGGAGATGTGGGATGTACAGGGTCTGGGTGAGGCCTAGGCTGAAGGAAGAGGCATGTTGGGACCACTAGGTTATGAGGGGTGGGGAAATGCCCACCTGGGTGTAGAGATTCATGAAGGGGATGCAGGCCGTGCCAGTCAGGATGGGTACATCATGAAAGATCGTCCCTACATTTCAGGGTCTCTATCCTTTTCAATTCTACCTTTGTTTTTGGAAGCCGTCTTGGTAGAAATAGTTTCCTTCCAATCCCATTTGCTGAAGCTGCGTGGGCAGGAAAGACTGATGAGGAGCTCCCAGGAACCCCTCTACAGGCCCAGGGAGAGAGGTGTAGGGGTCTCTGATGTGCCCAGAACTGATTCCCTGGGAAATGAATGTGACTCTCTGCCTGTGGTCTCCAACCTGGAGGACCCTGCTGACTATTAGAAAAACTAGAGGTCAGTCTGTGCTTGACTCACCTAGGAGGAACGCCCTTGACCTAGGGTGAGTCAGGGTTTGGTAAGTAGTGATCAGAAGGAGGAAGAAGGGTCAACAGGGTGTGGTCTGAGGACTGAAATCTCCTCCAACTGTGGTTGTAGTATGTATATTAATGCCTCATCACTTCTAAACAGAGACTCAGAATCCCAGACATCACCTGGAATCCCTGCCTCTGCAGTCTGTCCTATCCCCACTTTTACCCATGACCCTGCTTTTCTGCCTGGCCAACTCCTATGCATCCTGCATACCCCTGATGTTGTTCCCGCTAGGAAGTCTTCCAGCCTACCCGCAGCCAAGTGTGTGCTCTCCTCCTGGCTTTCTTAGCACCCGGCCCTTCTCCCTGTCATTAGCCACTGAGTTGCATGGTCTACAATTGGTCCTTTTCCCTGTGAGGTCCCCAAGGTCAGGTAATGGGGTCTCATTCAACTTTGCATTCCTGGTTCTTGGCATCATGCGTGCCATCTAGTCAGCATCAATAACTATTTGAGGGATGAATAGAGGACCTGGGCCAGCATCATCTACAGAGAGGGAAACGGGGGCAGAGGCCAACATCAAGGAAGACACCCTGAGCCCCACCAGTAGGCCCACCCTAGATGGTGACCAGGTCCACTTTAGCTGGTGACCACCCTAGCTGATGCCTCACCTCTAAAGCATCTCAGACAGGGCACAACAAAGCATCCTTGTTCCCTGCTCATCCCCCTCCTTTTCTCCCTGACAGGAGGGGCTGCCTCCCGAGCGTCCATGAGAGCACACCTAGAGATGGGCAGGAGGGGAATAAGGAGAATAATGAGGACAGTTGAAGAACTCAGGGTACAGACAGGAACTAGAGCACTTGGTAGACGAAATGCATGAGTAACAGGGACAACCATATCCTCAGGAAAGGAGACTGTCTAAAAGATGAGCCTTGGAACCTAAGAATTAGTTTCCTCATTATAGAAGAGTGGGGTGTGATTGAAGTTCTTCTGAGCTCATCCTCTTCCTAAGCTCCTTTGGTTCTTGAACCCCAGAGTGAGGCAGTTCATATTTTGCCTAACCCAACACTAGAACATAAGCCAAAGCAGAGTGTCCACTTCCAGATGGGAATATCGAGGCACTGGGAAGCCAAGTGTCTCCCTCCACCTGGCACGGGTATGTGGGCCAGAGGACCCATGACAGACTCTCATAGGCAGATGGTTCACCTTGGCTTTGGGGGCCAGAGAGTTGTGCTGCAAAGCACGGCACGCAGACTGCCCTGATCCCTTCCACCTCATGAGGTGGCAGAGTGGTTAGTTAGTAAGGAAACTATCAACTGCCAACCAATGAGCCAATGTCAGAGAAGAGTGCTTTAGGTGACCCTAAGCCCCAGGGTCATGCTCTTCTCCCTACCCTAGCGCTCCTGATGGCCTGTCCTTTGAGGTCACTCTTACCACTCTGTCTCAACCTTCAGGATCACTTTGGGCCCTCTCCCCAGCACTCTTCTAGTCACATTCCACGTCTGTGAAGTGGCTCCGATACCTTCCCCTCCTGACCAGCCCACAGCCAGTTTTCCTACCCAGACCCTGGATACATCACACTTAGATCATAGCAAACGCCTCTTATTGGGCCCCTACCACTTCCAGTCTACCTGTAGGCTCTACTTTCTGAAATCTCGTAGCTCAAATCACGTAGCTCTCTTGCTCACAATTTTCTCTATTACCTGCCAAATTCACTCTTGATCTCAGCTTAGCATTCAAAGCCCCGCTGCTCAGGTCCTAACTCTTCACCTTAACTTTCTTGCCTCTCTGTGGTGTTCTCTGTGCTCACCATTCTGTGATCATTCCATGTTCCAAGGTTCAGACCTATGTCTTCTACCTGGAAAGCCCTCCCTGTCAATCTCCGTCTGCTGAGACCTCATCCATCCTTCCAGGCCCTTGCTCAAAAGGAAGCTAGAGATGCTCTTCTCCTCTGAGTACTCTTGGTAACCTCTCCCAGGAAGTGAGCCCCTTGAGAATAGAGCTGTCTCATCTGTCTTCTAGCCTCACAATGTGCAGAGCACAGTGCTGGGTATATCAGCACAAAATTCGTACATTCATTCAGTCAGTATTTATTGAGCACCTCCTATCTGCCTTTGTATCCAGGGTACAGGGACGACTCCCTGCAGGTGTGTCTTCACTGTGGCAGGTAGACAGCCCAAGCTCTAGAATGTGTAAGCATTATCTGAGCATGAAGGGATTAGCCACATTTCCATTCATCCCCTCCCCACCTCCCTACATATCTGGGGGCTGCCGCCATTGGCCTGTGTCCAGGGAATGCAGACCCACATACGACACTGGCATAGGCTTCTTCAACAGCCCAAGTAGAATCAGCACTTTGCAGCTGTGTTCTCCATCGGTCCAGGCCTGCATATCTTTAGGATGCATCAAAGGTCATGCTCATTCACTTGCTCAGGGACCACTCCCTGTAGGATTCAAACCCCCCTGGCTGTCCCCAGGGCAGGGCAGCCCAAGTTCTCTAGGTGTTGTAGGATCTGAAAGAACAAGGGGCCTGGATGGTCCTCGGGGTGGTCATCTCTGGCTGTGATGGAGGAGCAGGTGGATTACCCCCTTCATTCTCTCCCCACTTGTCCTCTGGAATGGAAAGAGGCGAGAGAAGAGGAAGAAAGTTCTCTGGTCTATCCCTGGTCTCGTGTGTCCACAGATCCCAGCGCTGCAGACCAGGGATGACATCCACAATTACCAGCCACACAGTATAACGCTGACCAATCGCAGTAGACACTGGCTGAAAGACTGGATCAGGGTCTTAGGGATCCCACACAGATGCCCTTGTAAATGCTAGATTACCAGGTGAGCCAGGGGGCCCAGGGGAGGAGCAGGAGCAGTTGGGGCAGAAGTCTAGAAAGGTGACATAGCTACTTGAACGGAAGTATTTTTGATACTTACCTTAAATATTTTAACAACTATCATGACTACATCAGTGCATTCCAGCCCTGCTACCAACCACAGTGCCCATACAATCACATCAAATACAATTTAAAACCACATATTTTATTGACATTCTTCATCGACAGTACAGGGCCATGTGTACAAATTTAAGTCCCATACCTACCAACCTCCCCACCATTACCCACCACAGCCCAATCTGCCAGGAGCTGACCCCTGTGGGTCTCCATTTGGTTCTCTCCCTCAACATCCAGCCTCATAGTCCTAAGACTCCAGGAGATTGTGAATGGCCGGGCTGGCTTCCAGGCTTGAGCTATGGGGTCAGGAGAGAGTTAAGGCCTGGATCGCCCACAGCCTCTCCCCTTCCCCTTCCACTCCCACTACCTAGGTTTGGCCAGAACTGGGAGTGAGGATGTTGCCCAATGACTCCTCCATCCAGGCAGCCTGGTCTCTCTTTCAGTCCTCTCTGCCCCATCCTTTCCCTCCAAGTAACCTGCCCTGCTGACCACTAAGATGGCAGAGTGACCATTTTTCTGGGGGTTACAGTCAGTGCATGAAGGCAGTGACAAGATGCCTCTGATGGCAGAAATCTCATTGTTTTGTTCACCACTGTATGCCAGTGCCTGAAAGGGCACATAGTTGGCACTCAATAAATATATTTAGCATACTTGAATGAAGGAATATGAGAGGGAGAAGTATGAGCTGGTGGAGCCATTACTACATTAGCCCTCTAGGGGGCAGGAAAGCAGAACCAAGGTAAAGTCCTTTCAAGTTCTGCTCAAGAACTCAGGGTGTTGTGTGGCAACAGTTGGGTTAGCTGTGGCCACCAGCAGGACACTGTAGGGTGCGGGCTTCAGCCCTGCTGCCTGCGTGGATAGCAGACTTGGGTCAGGAAGGGGCACTTCTGTTGTACCCACTCCTTCATATGCCCCAGGAGGCTGGTCCTCTGTGTTTCAGGACACATAGCAGTGCTCCTATTCAGAGCCAGTCAGATAAGCGGGTCTGCCAATTGCACCCCTATTTCTGGTTTTCCTCATTCCACAGCCTCAACTCTACCAATCTCATCCTTCAGAGTTGAGCATGACCTTCTAGTTTTTTCTCTCCACCACTGCTCCCACCTGCCCCTCATACTGCTCCATTTACCTGTCTTTAAACGCCAGGCCCCTCAACTAGAAATAACACCCGGGTATTCCTGTCTCTTTAGAGACTCTCTCCTCGGTGGCTGGTAGGGTCCTGAAAATTTGCATCATGATTTTCAGACCTCTCTATGCCCAGCCCCACCCTCCATAAAAGCAAATAATAAGCATCCTTACAGATCTTGCTTCTAGACCTGACAATCATGAAGAGGACACTAGAATCTTGGGGTGGGAAGGAATTTTCTCTTCCCTGACCCTATGCAGAAATTCTGGCCTGCCTGCTAGAGATGACTGCCTAGTCCCTGCTGGAATACCTCTAGCTTAGGGGCACTCACTACCTCCCCAGGCAGCCATTTAGACATTGAACATTTTTAGCTGCCAGAACGTTCCTTATACAGAGCAAAAATGATCTGTTCACCTCTCTCATTCTCATTTCGCATATATCCCAGCACCCAACTTCTGTGTGACCCTCTCTCTTCCCCTCCCCTAAATGTCCCCCCCCTCTCTCACACACACACACACACACACACGTCCCCTTCTATGTGGTTATGCAGTCACATGCCTCTCTCATTTATCAGTATATCCGCTTTTCTTCTCTCTTCCCCTCACCTTCCCAGCATTTAGCAAGGATCCAGAGGCTGGAGACAAAGAGGAAAGGCTGGAAAAGTGCCAGGAAAAGGAAGCTTCAAGCTAGACCCTGGACTGGGCTGTGGTGGCCAGGTAGGATAGGGTGGACAGGAGACAGCAGCTGGAAATCCCAGGCTATTTGTTGCTGTGGCCCCAAAAAGGGCCTTGCAACTCAGAGGGTTGGGTGAACAGCAAGCTACTGAGTCCTTATTCCCTCCCATTGCCCGTAATTTCACAGAGAGGACAAGGACACTCAGCTCTCCTTTTCCAACCCCCTTAGCAATTGGCAGACCTGACTTGGTAATTTTAAACATTTTGTAATTTTTAAACATTTTTGCCAGCCTCCGGGTCTCAGGGAGCATCATACCAGCAGCAAAAATCCACTCCCTACTTCCAACAGGGGGCATAGAGTTAGAACTCCAGCAGATGGCAGCAATGACGTCAGACATGGTGGAGAGAGGATGAGGCAGGCAAAGGAGGAAAGTGGGGAGAAGAAACAAAAGTAGAGACCTCCGTTACAGCCACCTGGCTACCCCATGAGGCGAATAGCAATACCTGGGTGGCCATTTTTCTCCTTGTTATGATTTACCAGTCTGCGTGTCACAGACCAGGGGTGGATGCTAGGATCCTACCAGCCCGAGATTGTAGTGGGTCATGGATGGAGACAAGGGGGCAGTGGTCTTATGTTTAGGAGAGGTCAAGACACACACACAGAGAAATAATGGCAGTGCCAGCTACTTGTCCCGCTGCTTGGAGCTCTCACCTCCGACATTGAACATGGGGACAAGCAGGCCCAGCAGCCACCTCTTTCCGAACACTTCCTGTAAGTTTTTGCGCCAGGGCCGGGCCCTCACCGCCACCCCTTTCCGCACCTGGTGGCGGGTCTGCCCCCGGAGGATCAACAGCAGCTGGTGGCAGCAGAAGCCGGCGCAGGCCAGGCCGATGGCAAACCAGAGGTAGAGCATGAGGATGACGAACATTTCAGAACCAAGGACAGCTCCTGCAGGGGGGCGGGGAAACACCAGAATCGCTTTACACTCAGGCCACGTACAGAACTGCCATCACGGTAAACGCTTTCTGCTAGGAAGGGGAAGGAGATTAATGAGATTGAAGCTACATTTGTGCAGCAATCTCAGCACTGCGGCGAGGGAGAGGAAGGATAAACTAGTTGCCCTAACTTTTTCTTAGTGCTGGTGGCTCCTGAGGCAAGGGGAGAGCCAAGGATGTGGGGAGAAGTGCCTATACACTAGCATTGTCTGAGTCAGAGATGCTGGTCTCTGTCCTTCTTCTCTTTTGGTCAGGAGGAGAGAGAGGTGAGCTGAGGATCCTAGAGAGGGAGCTGGTGCCTGGGCAGCTGTCTAGACTAGAGCAACTTCTCCCTATGGAGCTGGGAGCATTGGCTGGGAGGACTTCGGAAAGTGACAGCATGATGGAGAATAGGGCCTGGTTATCAAGAAGAATAAGTCACGAGCTCCTAGGGCAGTGCAGAATGACGATTTAGAGAATAATTCAGTCATTAATGTTAACAAGTGGACAGTGTGCCCATCAGAACATTCAGTCAAAGCTGTCCTGTCAATCAGAGCTTGCTAAAACTGGAAAGGGCCCCCAAGGTCATTAGCCCAGCCCACTGCCTTGGGCAGGACCTCCTGTAAGACCCTCTATACCAGTACTCTCTATTACTTGTTCTTAAACATTCATGGAGTAAGAGACATCACAGCTTTATTCAGAGTAGGGGTGGTCAGTCCAGGCTAAATTTGAATCTCCCAACTCTGGTCTCACACAAGTTTCTTAACCTCTCTAGGTTGCAGTTTGCTCATCTGAAAAATGGGTATAATAATGATTCGATAGGGTTGCCTGATTCAGGAAAATTGCATGTGAAGTGGCCAGCTTTCTGGTTCATACTCAGTGTAGCACTCCCTGCTGAAGGCCATTCACAGGTGAGGAGGCTACATCCACAAAGGGCTCAACTTTAACTCCTTAGGCCATAGAGCTTTCTCCTTCTCCTTGGCTGGTCGCAACTTTGGCAGCCGTGGTAGAGACACCTACTTTGACCTACCCAGCAGCCAGGGCAATGGACCCAGAGAGAACCCAAAAGCCCTCCTCAGCCCCTCTCTCCCTGCAGGGCAAGCCCATCACCATCTCCTCCAGTGAGATGAGGGGCCCTGCTCCAGAGACCCCATCTTACAACCCCTTTGACATCTGCAAATCTCCACCATATCTCTCCCTTCTCCAATTTCCCCTGGCCCAGCCCACCTCTCTCCTGGTCTCCCCAGGCTCCAGTTTCCAGACCCCTAAGCATTGGGCTTTTAAAACATGTCCAGTCTGAGCAGCGGTGGACTCAGCTGCCAGGAGGATTGGGCCCAATTTGGGTTTGCTCATTAGCAGCTTCTCCTTGCCCTCAGCTCTCAGAGCTTTGATAGCAGGTTTCTCTTTGCACAGTTGGAGACAAATAAGCCCAGCTGCCCAGGGGATGGAAAGCTCATTCCAGCTGGCATTTTGAGCAGCCCCTCAGCTGTCTGGGGGCAGCAGTGGGACAGGGCTTACATTGGGCTGTGCCATCCCTCTGACCCACTTCTTCCTGTCAGCACAGGTTAGCTCAGGAAGACACGTGCAGGAGGAAGGATCCAGGGACCATGGATTCCTTTGGGCTCCAGGAATGCTGACAGGCAAATATGACCCTCAAGCTGAAATGCGAGGACATCAGAGCTGTCAAGTGCAGGCCTGCCTTCAGCTCAACCACAGGGACAAGCCTGGGCTGACAGAAGCTGTTTTCCACGGGCTTTTTCTCTGGCAGTAAATCAAGGCATGAGGAAGACCTTATGGCCTGCTGCCGGCCCCTTACGGCAGCTACAAAAGGCTATTCTGGGGACCTGCTTTTTCTTAAAGTGTTTGAAGTTGCCTAACCTGGCTGCCTCTGATCCTCTCAACTATTTAACAATCGTTCGGCTTCTTTTAGAAAATCACAGTTTTCCTGAATGGCCTGAATGGTCACATCATCTAATCTTCCCATCCCTGCTTCCTACCAAGCATCTATAACACCTTTGACAGATCATCGCCTAAAATCTTTGATATACATCGAGGGACAAGAAGCTCCCTCCCTCCCAAAGTGGTTCATTCATCAAGAAGCAGCTTCAGAGAAGCTGTGTGGTGTGGTGAAAGGAATATGAGCTCTGGAGGCTAGCAACCCTGAGTTCAAATCTTGGGTTGGAATCATGCTGGCTGTGTGGCTGTAAGCAACTTAATCTTGCTGACCTTTTGGTTCCTCAGCCTTTAAAATACATATAATAATACTTACCTCACGGACTTGTCGTAAGGACTGGATGAAATGAGACCTGCACAGTAAGTAGCACAGGATAGGTGTTCAACAAATGTTAATCCCCTTTCCCTTCTTCTAGACTTTCTGGTGGCACCCACCATGCTGGCATACTTATCAAAATGCCATAACAATAAAAATTATGGCATCATTTCCATTTCCCAAATGAAAAGAATGAGGCTCAGAGAGGTGACACAATGTACTGGTCCCATGAAGCTAAAAGAGAAGACAACTTCTAAAATCCACCTATCCAGCCTCTTACCTCTGCAGTGTCAGCAGCCATTAGGGGACCCCTTCTACTTCTAACTCACAGGGCCCACACTTACAGCCATTCCATGCTCTGGTGGCAGATCTGTCTCAAGGGCAATACCACAGCTGGGGACAAGAAGTACCACAGTTGGGGAATAAGAGCTCAGTCTATTAAACAGCTTGGGGCTTCTTACTTCCTCCTGTCCACTTGTCTTCCTGAGAAGCTGAGATATAGTATGTCTTTAACTATTTAAGTTGAGAATAGTAGGGGAAGAGATAGGGAGGGAGAAGCTGAAGAGGTGAGGTGCATGTATGGGAGAGGGGAGAATAGAAAAACTGGGAAGGGGAACAATGAAATGCTGGCAAAGGAAGATGAGATGGGAGAGATGCAGATTAGAAATCTTGGCCTCCTTTTCCTAGTGAGTATGGTGAGGAGGTAAAAGATAGTGAGACTCATCCTTCTGCTGAAACAGGGATCTGGGCCCAAGGTAGTCACTGACTGGCTCTGTTCCCCCATCAGATTAAAGAAATAGGTTCCTCTTCCTTTCTTCACTGTCTCCCAAACCTAGCATGTATGGACAGGCCTCAAGCCCAGGCTTATCTCAAATCGAACCATTTCAAGATCTTCTCTTTGAAACCATCCATTTTTATGTGATGAAACTACTTGGAAAAGAAAGTGTAATCAGGCTCTCTGGCTTTCCTCATTCCTCCACCTGCCTGTGCTCACACTCCACCCCCTAAGCCCGCCCACCTACCCTCCCCCGTTCTGGTTATTTTGGTCCCAGAAGCCTCCTATGGCAGCGCCAGGATCCAGAAGGGCCGAGAGCTCTGACTCCTGGACCCAGTTCAGCTACCAACCCTCAAGGAAACCCCAACAACTGGGTCCTTCCTGGGCCTCTCTGTTCTCACTGTGTTCTCACTGCCAAATGGCATAATAGTTTTATGCCTGCAAGGACCAGGCTGCAGCCCCAACAAAGACCAAAATGATGGCTCCCCACAGAGTAGAGTGGAATTTTTATTAATGTCCAGCCCAGGGACATCAAGACAATCTTGGGTTCTTAGTGGAAGTAGCTGCACTCTGTCTTTGTCCCTGAAAGGTCAGTGGGTGAGAAAACGTATTCCCTATGCTGCTACTGGGGACAGGCCAGGGGCTGCTGCATAGTATTAGTAAGATTCTAGGCAAGCCATTTAATCCATTTGAGCCTGTTTCTTCATCTGAGAAATAGAGATGCTATCATATACACGCATGTGTGCATGCTACCAATTGTCAGAATCAAGTCAATCAGAATCAAAGGCCTAGGTAGGGATGGAGTAGAAGGAAATGAGGTGGGGGCAAATTTCAGGACCAGATAAAGTGGTAAGAACTGCCACCAAGAGCAAGGTCCTTCTAGATCAGGTATCAGAGAGCTGTTCTTGTGGCATGCTACATAAAATACAGTCCTCGCCAGCTGAGCACCACTGTGAAGGCTCACCTGCCTGGCTCCTGCAGGTATAAGAGCATCTTGGAGGCTCAGATCCCTCTCCAGTTCCATGACGCTGGTGTGAAGATAGAGTCATTAAACATGGCTGCATCCCCAACCAGGTGTCCCCTTCCCTGAGCCATCTGCAGGTTGGAGAACCACCTGATGGGGGTCAAACATATTGGGCAGGAGGGCAGAGCTTAGTCTCTTGCTGGGGCTGGCCTGGCACCTGTCAACCTGGCTGTGGTTGGTTGGCAAGACCTTTGGAAGGCAAAATCCTTGGTAGAATGTGTGAATAGGATTGAGGTCCAGACAGAGGAAGGTCGTAGCATGGGTGTACTTCAAAGGCTGCAAGGCAGCACCCAGCCTCACCTGGCACATAGCAAGTGTATTTCCTGGACTGCCACAACTCTAAGAGCAAATGGACAGTGGTGAGCAAGGAGGAGATGATAAATGAGGATAAGGGTGGGGAGAGAGGTTTGCCAGATAAAATACACCATGCCCGGTTAATTTAAATTTCAGATAGATAACAGTAAAATTTTAAAATACAAGTGTGTCTCATGCAATATTTAGAAGATACTTATACTAAAAAGTTATGCATTGTTTACCTGAAATTACAATTTAATTGGACATCCTGTATTTTTATTTGCTGAATCTGGCAAACTTGGGGCTGGGGGTGTTGGGGGGGGGTTCTTTGTGTAGGGCCCAACCTGCCTGACAAGGCCCACTCACCAGAGAAGAACTGGCTGATGGAGGTGGGAAGGAGCGTGAGGAAGGCCAGGGGGTGGGCGAAGGAGATGGAAAGGACTGCAGAGATGTAGGCCACACCAGCCACCATGGAGTAGAGGCAGGCAAGGGAGGTGTAGAGGCAGAACAGGACGAAGTTGCGCATGTTTCTGCTGCCAATGCAGTTGCCAGTGAAGAAACAGTGATGGTCCTGCCTCAGGGTAACTCTGGCGCAGACTCGGCAGAAGTGGGTGCTGGGTGGGGGACATAGAGCCTTACTGGCCGAGGTCCCCTGGCAGACATCCAGGTCGTCGGGGGAGTTCTGGATGACCAGGACGTAATTGCCCAGGGCGTTGGTTGAGAGGAACAGGAAGAGTGCCCCGTGGAGCAACGCAGGAGAGAAAAGCCGAGCGGCCGCGGGGTCCTCGCGCATGCTGGGCAGGAAAAGGAAGA